>VZTE01005912.1:424752-555589 GCA_013397775.1 Eulacestoma nigropectus
CCCCCTTAAGAAGCTCACCGCGGCGCTGGCTCCCCTCACGTAGCTGCTGTTGCGTGCCCCACACCTCGCCCCGTGTGCTCTTCGAGATACCCGCCTCTAAACAAAACAAATATTAAAAAAAANCGCCCCGGCCCTGCTCCGCCCCCGCCGCGCGGAAATGGCGGCGGTGCCGCCCCGCCGGCCAGGAGGGGTGGGGCAGGGCAGGGCCGGCGGCAAAATGGCCGCTCCGGTTGAGAGACCTGTTTCTTTTCCTTGGCTTTTTCCTTGCTGGTCCCTTGCTTTCCCCCCCCCCCCTTTCCCCTTAAAAANCACCGCGGCGCTGGCTCCCCTCACGTAGCTGCTGTTGCGTGCCCCACACCTCGCCCCGTGTGCTCTTCGAGATACCCGCCTCTAAACAAAACAAATATTAAAAAAAATAAAAATACATAAATTGCGGGACTAATTATTTCATGATTAATATCCTAATCATATAAAGATCTCCCAACCTGTGGCAGGAGTGTGAAACTAGACGATCGCTAAGGTCCCTCCCAGTCCAAGCCCTTCTGTGTTTCTGTGAAGTAAATACTAGTTCCCTTCAGGTTTTAAAATATATTTTTTTAATTATATGCTGCATTTTTTATATTTAATTTCTATTTTCTGAGAACAGCGTTCAGCATTTGCTAAACATGTATGAAAAGTTAACCTGTATGTGTGGGGGTGGGAAATTAGCTTCCAATGGATAAAAAGACTAATTGTGGCCAAACACTACAGAAAGATTTAGACAATCATCATCAAATCACAGACTGGTTTGGGTTGGAAGGGACCTTAAAGCCCATCCAGTCCCACGCCCTGCCATAGTCAGGGACACCTTCCACTAACCCAGGTTGCTCCAAGCCCCGTCCAACTTAGCCTTGGACATTTCCAGGGATGGGGCAGCCACAGCTCCTGTGGGCAACCTCTGCCAGGGCCTCACCACCCTCACAGGGCAAGACACTCTTAGAGTTCAACCATCCAACCAATTCTTAGATAGATTATAAAATTTAGTATTTTTTCCAGATTACTCATAGATGTTATATTTTAAGCTCATTTGATCTCCCTAATTCTGTGAACAACAAGCAGATCCCTTAAAGATGCAGCTTTTCTTCCAGAGAGCTTACAGTCTAAATAACTTTTATTTTTCTTAGCACAGCTTTAGGGAACTACAAGAAGGGAAACAATCCACCTAGAGCCAACTACATATGAAAATAAAATTATGCAGAACTTATTTTTAAGAATTCTCCATCAAATTAAGAGGTAGACCGTACTCTTGAGGCAACAGTCTTTGAAGCTGGAAACAGAGAAGGATCTGTCTCAGCTAAGACTCTGGAAGATAATTACCCCACTCCAGCAAATGCTAGCTCTGCAGGAGGCAAAGCAGGTCAAAGACATGGAACCCCTCCTATCTAAAATATTGTGAGAGGGCCACTTGTTCTAATCACAATACGTATACTGACTATGCCCCTTTTTTATTGGGGGCAACTTCCATCAAAAGATAAAATTTGGGCTCTGGAAAAAGTTACTTTACAGTAAAGAAGTAAATCCTGCGGCATAAATATTTTATATATTTCTGGCATAAATACTAGTTTTCTGACTCTTATTTTGGGCCTGCATTATATTAAGTATGACTTAGGCAACACAGCTTTGAAGCTGTAGAACAAAAGCTTTTATTTTTTTTCTATTATTTAATAGGAACTAGTGAAATTGATTTATGGGCTTGGAAAAATGCTTTTGATTAGCCTCTGTTGCTAAATCTGTGGAGCACACCCTGCCATCATGTCCTCAGTTTCTTGCTTACACTGGGCAAATTACAGTGTCTTGCCAAGGAATTCTGAACACCTGTATTAAGATGAGGAAGAGCAGATCTGAGAGGAGGTAGCACCATTTTTTTAAACACCAAAGGTGAAACAGAATCCATATGAAATGGATATTGCAGACTGTCTCAAACCCAAGAATTAACAATTGCAATCTGAAGCCAACTACAGACTTTATTTGGCTTCAGGTGAGATGCTACATGTGTCTGAAGGCCATAAAAGAGCATTTGATGTTGAGATTCATGTGTCACTCTTTGTTATGTAATATCATAAATACATTTAATTCTTCATAAGAAAGAAATCCCTCCATCTGAAAAAAAAGCCTGCAAGGCTCGGAAGAGATGTTCAAAGCCCTTGCATTTTGTCCTGGAAACAAATGATGTTTTCCAAGTAGCAGACACAGATGAAATGCTGTCGGCTGCACAGTTGTCAGGCTCTGAGTCACTGCAGGTACTCTTGCCTCATTTTTTAGATGCAGTCCAATTTCTAGAGGCAATGAGGAATTTTTTGACTGTTATCTGCCCTTCACAAAGGTTTTATGCCACATTTGCATGGAGTGTTTTTGTCAGGATTAGCATTATTCTCATCATGTTAGCAAACTGCATAAAGCATATGGAAAGACACTATCCTGTTCAGCTGGATCAAAGAGATGCTACTTAGGATATCTGGTACCCAAAGTCTAGTTCCCTGGTAGCCTGGGGAATTTCATGGTACATGAATTTCACCTCATTCATGTACCAGTTGATTTATAATATGTAGAATTTAAAGTCAGGGTTTTGTCTGGTCCAGGAGGAAATGCAGCTGAATTGTAAGAAGGATGGTGCTGAATTCAAGGAGGTTTTGTGTATGTTAATTTGCATCATCCGGCAGTTTTTCCCATGCTGTGAGGTGCCAAGGAGAGGCCTCCTGTTTAGAAATTTATTCTCATGGATAGAGAATTGCCCTGTTACAGGGTTAACACAAATTTGGATAAAACTAAACCTTTAAAAAGTCACTGATTTTTCCTCTTCGTGAGTGTCAGGTGATGTCCCATCCCTGGAAGTGTTCAAGGACAGGTTGGACAGGGCTTGGAGCAACCTGTTCTAGAGGAAGGTGCTTGTGCCCAAGGCAAAGGGGTGGAATGAGAAGCTCTTTAAGATCCCTTCCAACCCAAACCACTCCATGATTCTATGATTGACAGTAATATGTAGTTTAACACTGCTGCAGGGAAAAAAACTGGTTACCACAGTTTAATTTCTGTAGGAAAGGACAGGGATGTTGAAGGCCCTGCACAAAGTGGGTAAGGACATCCCTCTCCACAAGGCAGGCTGCCCCTGACACCAGTCATGAGACTGAAGGAAAAATGGTGGATGTGGGAAATGTGGCAGTAGGCAATGAGCTTGTAGAAAGGCTTCACAGAGACAACATATCTAAAATAAGTTCTAAGAATCTTGTTTAAGGTTTTGTGGCAAAGAAGGATTCTCTAGGAGGACTGTGAAGGTGAGAGCATGCAGTTACTAGTCTCCTCTTGTAACCTTTTCCGCTATACACTGTTACTTTAAGTCCTAGAATCCAGTGAAAATGCTCCCACAAGCAGTCCTAGATTTGACAGTTGTGCCATATAATGTAGATTTCCCATATAAATACAATCAGATCTCATCTCTCATGTGAAAATCTTGGCTTTTCCTGGTTTCCATTGCAGCAATAGCTTTTCTGGACTTCAGCAGGCTAAACAACTGAGCATCCAAAAAGCTGCTATTAAGCCAGTGCACATAAATCACCTCTGTGCTCTATGCTGAGCTCACCAGGCTTTTGTGCTTCTGTGGAGTCACTCTGTGGCACAGGACAGGGAGTTCAAACAGACTCATTGCTTTTGCACAGTGTGGAGTCACTCTCCACTTGCGCATTAAACCTGCTGGGATTGCTCTGTATTTGCAGAGCTCCACATAGGAAACTCACCTTTTGGGGACTGTGGCAGCCACTGGTTAGCATCTGTGAGCAAAGTCTTCCAAAATCCTGGGTACAGTCCTGAAAATGCTGTCTGCCTTCTGTTGCTTGGGAAATGTAATTAATCTGATAAGCCTGGAGTCTAGCCTGGCTCCTTCAGATGTCTTACAAAGATGCTATTGGAGAGATGGGAATACTCTCTGAAATTTTATCTCATTCCCAGAAAACAGAAATAAATATCCCTACTAAGGAGCAGAAATAACTGAAAAGCTCCCCACCACCTGGTCACTCTCAGAGAGTAAAGAGGCACGTGCTTGAATATTTTTGGGGAACTCACCAGCTATATAGTCTTCCTGAACAGATTTGTCAAGCCAATGAAGGGAGGAGCTAAGGGAAATGCCCACAGGCAATCCCACATTACTTGGCAGTTCTCCCATTTATCAGCATCAGTGTACCTTGTCAATGCTGAGAAATTTGCTGCAGGGAAAAAACAAGGCCTAAAAGAATGAAGAACAAGAAAAACCCATATAGTGACTCATAGTATCTCCTATTTTGGGTTACTGCTGGTGCTTGGAATTGGAGAACTGTAGCTATGATCCTGACCATTCATACTAAGAAATAGGGATTAAACCCCTCCATCTCTGTCAAAAGCCTGACATCTAGTGGAGGTAAAATAGTGGGCAGCAGAACTCAGCCTAAAACCATACGACTGTGGAGTTTGTATTATTCACTGCCGGTGTAGAGTCCATTTAATTTGTCAGTGTCATCTGTGAAATATGAGTTAGTCTACTCATCTTTATTGTACACTAAAATCCCAGGGTACATGTCCCTTCCAACTCAGGCTAATTTAGGATTCTAAATCGCAATAACCTAAGCCTTTAGAAGGTTTTCCATATGTACAAAGCAGATAAGCTTTGTAAGGTGAGAGCAACAGGCCTGGGAGTGGTATCTTCATGTTAGGAAACAAATACCTACGAGGTTTGCTTTTTCTGTATTTATGAAAGCCAGTCTAATGTCATCTTAAGAAATAATACTTGAGAAGATGCTGTTGGTAACTAGAAGTTACTACATACATTATCTATTTGTCTCTAAGGAGAAAATATATCCAGTTCTATAGAGAGTTGTTAGACTCACAGAACTGAGAAATAAAGGGTTAAACTTCAGTTCTCCAGAATCTTTTTCTTTAGATCTTTGTCAATTTTTGCAGCTATAAGGAAAGCTTCAATACTTACAAGAAAAAGTTATTGAAAATTGTGAGCATTCATTTTCATATAATACGATGAAGCTTGTGAAATTCTAGTTTAAAGTCTCAGAACTTATTTTCTTAGAATTTTCCTAATCCAGCTTAATATTCATAGAAAGAAACATGCAACCTAAACTTTAAAAAAGAGAACAAATACTGCTATTAAAATAACATCATCAGAAGATTTCAGAAGGTCCATGGATATAAGGATATTTTACTACCTTTTAATTTCAAAACCTTAACCCATTGAAGAAATATCTGATGAAACCTTCCTGTCATACCTGTGGATCTGCAAAAAAGAAAATTGTGTTTCTTTTAAACCAGTATATAAAGGCTGTCCAAAACCATTCGTGTAATTATGTATGTGAAAAGAAGCTTTGATCCATTCCTTTTTTATCTGCTTTTTCCCACAAGGTCATGTCAGTAGACTAAAGTGATAGATTACTAATTTTTTTAAACTAACATCTTTCTTAAGCAGACACAAATGTAAGTTAAGTTTGATAATTTCTTTCTGCATCTGCTGATTATAAGATTTGGCCTCTGCAGAAGTCATTATTTGTATGCGTACAACAGGTTTCTAAATTCAAAAATCCCACGCTCTTTAATTACTGAGAGTAATACTTCAGAGCTATAAATTTCTCAGCTCACATGGAGATAAAAGCAGATTTTGAAGGATGCATTTGTCCATCTGTTCACTTGTGCAATGTACTCCTGAAGTCCAAAACTCATCCAAATAAAGTCAGCCCCCTGTGTCTGCATCTATCTACCACACATTATCCACTTGCTAGATCTAGGCTACATGGGCTTTGTTAGCCTCCCCTCCCAACCTTTACCAGTCTCTGAGTGTGCTTTATACCTCAGTAACAGAGCATGCAGTTATTAAGTAATATAAATTAATAATTAAAGTATTAACTATTAATTCCATGCAAACACAGACATGTTCAAGACACTGTCAGGGATGGGTGAGTCTGCTTTTTGATCTGAGCAAGTGCTGATATTCACAGAATACAAATACTGGTTTCACCAGAGAGGGAAACAAGGAGAAAACCTTGTGGTCAGTCGGAGATAGAGCCTCAGTTGGCAGGAATTGGGTCTGGGATCTGACTTCTCTCTTCCCTTTTCTCCTTGCCCATCATTTTTGTGACTCTGCAACTGCACAAAACTCTGAGTCTTCCATTAGCTTTGGGAAAACATCTCTTTTTTTTTCGTCTCACTTTAAGAGTGGTTTGGTTTAAAGGCAGAACTAAAGGGAATAAAGCACAATACGGTATTTGTGTCTGCTAGACTTTATTTTTGTCTCTTAGCTGTGCTTGCCCCGCACTGATGGAACAGCTGTCCTTGACTCATCCTGCCCCCAGGCTGTATCACAACCACCAGGCATCAGGAGTCACCTGCTCAGCACCCGATGCTGGGAACATGAAGGGTGAGATACTTCTCATATAATTAATTAGTGCAACCCTGTGCACCACAACCTCTGCTCCTCTGCTTCTGTTTTATGCCAGCGTCATCAAAAGACAGAGACACATCTTAGACAAAATCTGTTGCATTGTTTTCACAGCTAGAAACTCCATCCAGCTACACGTGACGTAACTTCCCAAATTAATATACTCTTACCTCCTAAAATGTTACTTACACCTGTGCATGCTAGTTTCCCACCACTGTCCATTCATGGACAGATGAGGAGTCACTTGATAAGTCAAAAGCAGGTAACAGTTAGTTTTTCCTGCACAAGACAAAGATTTGTAAGATCACCATGTTAGATGAAGAGTCTGAGTACAGTGTGCACCTTCATTCCTGAAGCAAGGAGTGCCTCTGCTGAGGAATCTGTTATAAATCACATTTTTAGTGAGACTGGCAAAGCCGCATAACTCTGGCCTCAGGGAATCTGTCTAATTTGTCAGCTAAAATTCAGTCTCCTGATAGAAAACTAGTCCATTCATGCTTTATGAAGGTTAATTGCCCATGGAAGGAATCTGCTCAAGGACCTGTCAGCAGTGATGTCGTATGGCACCTTCATGTGGCTGGAGCTTCCCAGGGAAGGTCGGCACAGCTCCCCTTCCTCTTGTGCTGACCTTTAACCGTGCAGCTGCTCTCCCCCAGAAAGGTATGTTTGGTCAGACCATTAGCAGAGTGGAAGGAGCCAGAGGAGTTCTTATTCACCCACGTCCTTCTTCACCCCTGCAAGAGAAGCTGCTTAAACTCAGCACCACTTGCAAAGGGACACAAATAACATCCAGCAAATAGGAGCTTCCAGAAATAATCCTTGGAAGAAACACTACTTCAGTTCTTAAGAACTTGGTTTTTTTAATCATTCAAGTGCACTGTGAACTGCAAAAACTCCAGCATTTAATAAATTGCCGCAAATTTAACACTTCCTGTTTCAGAGAAGAACTGAGTTTCTCTACTGGACTAATGAAAGTAGTTACAATGATTTTCTAACTGCAAGTCAGAATTTAATTCCCTTCCATAACGTTAGGCATGCAGTACCTTTTTTCTCTTCTAGGATATTATTCTCTGTTATTTGTCCCGAACTTCAATAAGCAAAGTAACTCTATTCGTTCCAGCTTAGTGGCATTGTTAAATTACCATGTTTTATTCCTACTAATTGTGTTGCCCAAACTTTGAGTATGTCCCTAGAATGTCCCTAGAATAGCAATGAGGATGGGAAGAAATGTTGGGAAGAATGGTTGAATCTTGGGGAAAAAAAATCAATCGTTCACTGTTAGTAGCAACTGTTAACAAGTAAAGATTCAGTACTTGCCAAGGTTGATTTAGGATCCTGTGAGAGATCTCTTCAATTGACTATTTAACTTACTTTTGCAGTTATTTATCATGCAGCAAAGAACAGGTCTCCTGGACTGAATTAATTGTATTAAACAAGGAAAATAGGTATGAGTAAGAAGATAATTGCTTGGAAAACAGTTACATCCAGCCCCAACCTATCTATAGCCACTCTTTTCGTCTTTAGAAAGACTCCGTTCAAAAATAGTTACCAAAAAATGTTCCTTGTAATTAAAAAGTATATTGCAGATTGACCACGTAAGCTTGAATTCAGCAGGGTGCTGAATGCAAGTTTGCAAGAAACAGAGCAGTCTTGGGATGATTACCAAACTTAAAATAAAGCCCACGTTTAAGTTTTTTGATATACCAAGGGCCCTTTGTTCTGTTTGACTCCATCAAATTTGTGTGTTTGTTCTATTAGATGGCATCAATGACTAGTCTCTTTTCAGAGTGCTTTGTAGAAAAGGAGGCATAATTGTCTGAAAAGAGGCCTATTAAGTGTTTGCTTTTAAATCAAAGAACACTTTTGAAATATTAAATAAAGAAGGACTACAATATATAAGTCACTCCAACCCATCTCAAAAATACTGATGCACATTAATGATTTACTTTGGGCTCATACATCTTTTTGCTTTTGTATTCAAAACGTTGTTACCCTGGTAACCCCAACATCTCGCAGAATTTAACTTACTCTCCATCTAAAGTACACTCTCTTAAGGAAATTCATACAGGTTCTCATGAGAGCACTTTTCCCTTTTTCCCCCTTTGTTTGTAAAGGAAGAAATAGTGACTGGTTTTGTCATGAATAGGTCGTTTTTGTCCTTTCTTCCTCCCCTATCCCATCCCAATAATGACAGCTGAGATTTAAACATAACAGTACATTCAGCCTGCGTTCACTGTTTAACAAAGATCCCAGTCTAAACAAGTTGGGTTGCTTTACTCCAGTATCGATACATGTTAATATGCTGGAAAGAGCCTTTCTAAGGAATTCCTCTCCTTCTTTCAGAGGATACTCTGATTCTCAACAGGCTGTCCTCTCACATATTCCTTTAAACAAGAGCAATGTAGCTGTTCTGGCACATTGGTATTTTACTGGGGTGTCATTAACTGGGGTATATTTAAGTGCTTGGTGCAATGGCAGACATCAAGAAGAGGTTGCCAATGCATCTCACAGCCCTACTTCTACCCCAAGGTATTCCCTGGCAGGTAGGCAAGGATGGGGGGAACAGCAGTGAATGTCCTGTAGGAGACTGTACTTTCGAAGCCAAAGATGACGTAAATAGTGTGCCTTGAAGTGGTCTGGCCTCCTCCTCCAGTGGGGATTGCTGATGATCTGGCTCAGGGAGTTGAGCCGGGTGCACGACGGCTGCAGACTGATGTTGGAGATGACAGCTTGCGGAAAGCAGCAGTCCTGCTTTGCCCTGGGGGCCACTTCCCATCCTTGCTCTGTTGTTTGAGGTGTAGCAGTCAGTGACCCAGTAGAAGAACAAGCTGACTGAGAGGGCTGATCCAGCAGGAAGGCTGGAAGTTGACTCCAGGACACTCTGCCTTCCTTCCTCCTGCCTGCTCTTGGTTGCTGGTGTCCCATGCCTCATGCTGTGCTGCTCTGAGTGTTTCTGTGGCCACGCATCCCTGTGGGTTGGTGACTGGATTTAACTGTTCCATTTTTGCATTATCATATTCTTGCTATTATTTTTATTAGTTCCTGATGCCGATCCACCATGGGGCGGTTCAACACTTACCTTGATACAAGGCAGGAGATGGGGGCCTGCAGGAGCAACAGACAGGAAGAATGAGAGGGCAGGATGTGATAACTGGCATTGCCACCTTCCCACAGAACATGGTGGGGCAGGTGATTTTGGGAAGGCAAGTCAGAGCTGGAAAGGAAGATAAACTTTGCAGTTTGTGCTGGGCAGATGGCACAGCACCTGTAGTGCTGTGATAGCTCAGAACTAGAACATACTCAAACTAGACCCCAAGAAAGCCACAGGCAGCTCATGAACAAAGAAATGACATCCACATTGTTTTTGTCCCCTCCTGGCACAGGGCAGCACAGGGCTGTCCACACCTATCTGAGCATAGGGCAGAAAGATGCCAGTCATGGATAGCTCTAGAGAATGACATGCAAGGGACAACATTCCCAAGAAGGGGTGGATGGACCAAACCCTACAGAGCCCATCCTCCGAGCAGGTACAGCACAGCCACAACTACACACTCACTCTGCTAAGGCCAGAAACAGCAAGAAGATTTGTTGAGCCCCATGGTCTACATGACAAATCGGTGTTTGTTCCAGATGTTGATTTTTTTAATTAAGAAGATTTATTCAGACCAATGCAGAAGAAACAAAAGGAGCAAACACAAGCTTAAAGTTTCAGAAGAGTTTCAAACTTGTTATTCAACATTATTTGCTTGCTGTGTAATCTCTTCCTCATCATTCATTGACCTCTGGCAAAGAGTTGAGCTGACAGCAACTCTTCTTCCTCAAGCCCAAGTTCTTAAAAATACCTTCTATTTAAAGTTGTATTTCAACCTCTTCAGACACTCTGTCCAATAATCTCTCTTAAAACCACCATCATACTTGTCTTTTGCATTTAAGAAAATTGCCAAGAGGACTTCACAGTAAGCCAGGTTGGGAAATTATTTTTTCTTAACAAGTAAAGGGGAAAAAAATTCCAAAACAAGTGAAGCCAGTCTGCTTATTGAAAGACAAAATCTCTTTTGTTGATTTTTCCCCTTTGATTTATAAAAACATCTTGTTAATCCCTGCAGGGTTTCTGAGAGAAAAGCTGTCTGAGATCCCTACACGGCAATAGAAGTTAGATACATATGAAGCAGAAAAGATTGACTGATTTAATGATTAAACAAAAAGAGGAGGCATAAATGACTGAGGAATCTATCAGGGAAACATATTAACTGGAGTTTCCTGATTTGTCTACCTTTGCATTCTTAATAATTTACTTAGAGGAGATGCTGAGGTGACTGTCTCAGTTAGCTCTTTCTAACCTTAAACATAAAGAGATTTTATCAATCACAGAAACCCCCCATCAGACTACATCCAGTTTGTTAGAGTTAATAAATCTGACTCAGTTCTGATGAAAGCTTTCCAAATTTTGGTTGATGTCACCTTTGCACATTTTTGAATTTAAATCAAATAAAGTGTTTTTCAATTTTTTTTTACAAAAACAGTAACAAATTTTTTTCTTTCTTGGGTAGATTATTCTCTGAAATTGTCCCAGTTTTGAAGTGAGGATAAAAAATGTTTATGGGCATTTTAATTTGAAGGAGGAAAAAAAAGTTCATTAAAAGATTTGCAGCGTTTGGATAAAGCAGGAGTAAATAGAGTGTATCCCAGTCTGGGTAGGAATGACAATACACAACTACTTTTATAATCACAGTGTAAGTACAGAATACTGCAAATACTAAGCGCCAGCATTACAGTCTCAAGGAATATTGTAAAAAAAAATACACACCAAATTTGCTGATTTAGCAATGGAAATAATATAATTAATTAATCAGTGGAGTCTAATGAGTTCAAGTGACAGTATTTTTTCTAGTCACACTGCAAATCAAGATACTTTGTGTGAGTTACGTCCAGGAAATGAATGACATACTGCTGAGCACAGGTGGAAAGTAGGTGGCTTTGAAAATAAAAGTTACTAGGGCATCAAGAAGCTGCCATTGACCTCAAACAAGGACAAGCATCTCCATGACCCCTGTGCACAGTAGCCGTTCCCACCTCTCGGTCCAATTGCTTCCTGCAGCACCAAGCATCTCTGCCAATTCACAGGGACTGAGCCTGGCACAGTTTGCTCTGTAGTGCTCCTTGGAAAGCCCTTACACTCTACAGACATGATTCACATATACCCACACAAATTTCATCTCATCTTACATCAGTCTTCATTTACTGGAAAATAATGTCTGGGTTTGCCCCTAGAATGAGCACAGCCCAAACACCCCCAGGGCAGTATCCCAGGAGCTTTTCCCATACAAAGGGACAGAAATAGCCTGCGCAACTGGTACTCAGTTTTGAGCACTGATGTCCCTCAGCAAAGGCAGAACCATAAGATGGTGCCTGTTGAAATGGGATCCGTTTTTGGCTCTGTTGGCCCAGGACCAGTCTGTCTCAGGGAAGTTACCAAGCAGGGAGTTGTTGTTTGTACTGGACATTGGAGTAGTGGTGAGAAAGCCATGATTCCCTGTGAAAGACACCCCAGAACAGGAGAGTCTTTTTAGGGGAGGTTGGCTGGTACCAGTTTGGGTGAGATCTGAACTGATGACCATTGTGTGAAAAGGTCCCACAGTTCATTCCCTGCTCCACATGCCAAACCACTCTTTTGTACATTTCAGATTAACCTTACTACAGAACATGTCTTTGTGTAACGCCATGGAGTTTTGCTCATCACAGCCTGTAAGTTACTGCTGGCTGGGGCTAGGAGCAGGGCTACTCCAGGAGCACACTAGAGACAAAATTCAGATACAGAGTTATGACTGCCTCTCATTGGAGAGACCTCTTCACTGTGTTCCAGTTGGGAACATGCTCAATTACTGCCCATATTAAGGGCATATTATCTTCTCTTCCACTGAAGTTTAGCTGCGTTCCTCGCAAATTATTGGAAAAGAAAGCCAAAGTACCATCCATGTATGGCCACTTTTATCTTCCTCCTCTTGCACCCCTGCAAAAGCTGCCTCACAAAACTTGCTCGTGCAGCTATGATGGTCCCCAGCCCTTGGAAAGGGCCTCATGTGTGCATGTCAAGAGAGGTGAGAGGAAGTTGTGGCCGCAGGTTGCAAAGAAGAAGGCTGAAGGGTGTTTTCCTCCTTGCCTTACTGGTTTGGAAGCAGAGGGAGAGGGGAAGAAGGTTTTTCCTGATTCTAGCACATATTTCCCTAGCTCAGCTTAGCTGAAGTACACATGCTTGTGGTTCATCCTCACAAATGCCTTGTCAGGCCCTGGGCCAATACAAACACCAAGTCTGTCTTCAATATATGCAGGGAAAAAAATACAGTTCCAGCTCACTTCAGATTAGAGTGTATTTGCAGAGAAAGGGAGGAAATGAGGAGGGCTCTGATAGTTGTAGCTGAGTAATACTGATCTCTGCCTTTCATAGGTCCTGTTACGGAGAGCACAGCTATTTCCCTTGTTATGCTATCAAGCTGATTATAATACAAATAAAAAGGTATTCAAACATACCAGGAAAAGATCTCAAAGGAACATATCTTAATTCGGCAGGATAAGAGGTTTGGTAGGACTGCCAGCATGCCTGGTAAGCTGAGGGAGATACAGGTGCCTTAGGCCACATGCCAGTGTGAAATCTCCAGTGTTCATTCCTGACAAAGATACGGGTACGAGAAACATGAGAGTTTTTGATTTTGTCTTTAAAATATTCCCATGTTGTAAAAATCTGCAAAACCGTCTCCATTCTCAGGTGTTGGTAAAAATGTTCAAACACAACTTTAAAATAGACTGAAGCCTTGCAATCTTTTTAGTTTTCTTGTGCCTGGAGAGCCAGTGCTATTTCTGCATGAAGCAGAAATAGCATGAAAAAAATAAAGTTGATCAAAACAAGAACTTTGCAAGAAAGGCAGCAACTGAAATGGATCCTGTTTGATCACCACTGAAGACTTGATGGAGGGAAAAAAAGAGAAAAGTTAACTTAGTTTGCAGGTGGTCAGTCACTAAAAATGGAATTGAAAACAAGAGATTATATAAAATAATAAATTATTCATGGCAGTTAATTTGCCAAGCATCAATCCATGCAGTTTTCATAAAGACCCTAGCCCAGTTTCCTGGCCTGGTATTTACATTGTCTCTACTTAAATTTCCCCTTCATTTCAGCATTATGTATGTGTCTTCCTCTCTGAAAACTGTCTGACAAACCTAAAACCTGCCACTCACCTTTCAATGCTGGGTAGTAGCTTTGGGTTTTGCTACAGGACTCATTATTCCTCTACCCCAATAGGCTTCATATTTCTTAGCCTGAGAGTACTAAATGAAAGGAGCTCAAGCCACAGCATCACTAAATCAAATATTTCTAAGGTTTTCATACAATTAAATATCTTACTGTCCTTGAGTGTAAAGTTTTAGCCATGTCAAACTCCATCCAAAGCAGCCCAAAAAGGACACTGACTTTGCCCAGCCTTCAAAAGCTTCTGCAGAGGTTTTCATCATTAGTTAAATTTCAGCCAGACTACCCTCTGCAGCTATGAACATTGCATCCTAATGCTTCCTAATGCTGGGCTGGGGATTATCCGCATGGCTCAACCTCAGGTTTTGGAGAGAGCTACAAACATTTCCAAAGCAGCTGAAGGCTGTTCCTGCAGCTCCACCTTTTGGGAGCTGGGGATCAACCAGGCTGCTTGAGATGCTGATTTCTTTACAAGAAAAGGACTTAACCTTGTTGTATTTGTGGCTGACATTAATCTCTATAACATAAAGAATGAAGCACCTCGGAGGTTTTAAAGATGCATTGATTTCTCACAGAAAGCTCTATAATGTGTTAGGCTGGAGATATTTTTATTCTGAATAGTTTCTGAAGCCTGCTTAGTATCAACAAAAAAACTGATTTATCCATGTACTTGTAACAAGAATGTTTCCTTTCATCCTTTCTGCTTAAGATTCACTTGGATTCTTTGTGCTGGATTGAGAGGTGCTCAAAGTACACCATGTCAAATATGACAGTATCTGGTCCACATCAAATTCAATACTGTCCTTGAGATGTATGTTTGAGATGGATTTCATTTCTAATCCTCCACTTGCAGACTCAGAATACACTGCAGCCCAAAGACTTCATGCCATGAGGTGTCAAGTACCCTCAGCACTGTTAGGTAATTTCTGTGCTCCAGTGAGAGGTCAAATTATCCTGTCCCTTTTTGAGAGAGCCCAGCATGAGGAGATGCTATCCTGTGTTGGTGGGTGTTTTGGGGTGACTTTATGATGTTGTATCCCCTATCGCCGCTCTATGCCCAGACATGATTATTGTGCCTTTCTGTGCCTTTAAAACTGGGTGCGAGAGAGGAAAAAAAAGCCAGACAAACTTTTCAAAGCAGTTTTATGCTCCAAGGTCACTCTGTCTGCTCTCTGCATGCTTCTGCGGCAGCAAGAGGGGAGGAAAGCACCTTCCGGCTTTTCCCAGCTCTTGGCTCCCTTTTCTCAGAAAAGTGAGACAGAGAGTTGAACTCCTTTGTTTCCCTGTGACTTCAGCTTCTTCTTCTCTTCTGAAACTGTTCAGAACACCAGAACTCACTGGGAGAACTCTCCACTGAGGTCCAGAGTGGGCCCAGGCTGAACTCCAGGTCTGGGGAGGAGAGAGGCCACACCCACAAAGGACTCTGAGAAGTTACCAGATTTCTCTCCACAGTGAGCGGTTTTATTATTTAGCATTATTATTCTTTTCCTGTGTGTTTGTTAAATAAATAGGGTTTTTTTCCCCTTTTCACTTTCCTCCGAGGAGTATTTCTTTTCAGAACCTGATGGGGGAGGGGTGGCTGTAACCTGCCTTCTATCAAATTGAGACATTTCTTCGAATTTTGTCTCAAACCAAGACAGTGGGCTAAAGACATTTGAAACATGCAGAAAGCATCATGGATGTCATAAACTTACAAAAGACTTGGATCTGGACTACAGCGTAAGTCTACCTCTGCTGGAAAAAGCAGGGATATGTTGGTGACTGACAAAGGGACTGATCCAGAGTCCATTGAATGTTATGATACATGTGGCTTGCACTGGGACTTGAACCAAGTCTGTGGTGGGTTTTAAGATGAAAAGATATCGTGGCAGCCAAAAGTGACCTTTAAGAGAAAAGAATTCCCCCCTGAAAAAATGACCTCACTTGTTGGTTCCAGGGACTGGGGGGATGAGTGAAAAAACTAGCAACTCACAGATCAACAACATAAACCCCTTTTTACCTCTTTTCACTCTTCCACTGTGGATTAAGTTGCTTTGATGAGTATCAGACATGTATTTACCTTTCATCACTTTTCACGTTCTAAACCTTGCCCTAGACTCAGCCTCTCTGTTTCAGACTACTGAATATTATACGTGCACAGGAGCAATTTGGTGTATATAATGATAGGCATGATTGTTAAATTGGTTTCCAGTGTCTTTGAGGCTGCGTCTCTGCAGAATTGCAATTAAACACTTGACAAACCACAAGGCTATGCTAATCCCACTTCAAAAATCTCTGATGGCAAGGACGGCAGTCTGCCTTCCTTCTCCACTGAAAGATGGGGAGACCCAGCACTACTCAGGCTCTAAAAAATACTCTTTTTCGCCTTTGGTTCAGTGGCTCGTGTTTCAGCTGTAACATTCTGCCTGACTTGGCCATTGCTGTGTAACAAGCTCCTCTTTGTTCAGCCCTGCTACCTCATTTCTTTCTATTAGCCTTTAATCCCTGTCAGGGTTTCACCTTTGCAGCGATGAGGTCACAGCTCATGTTGATTGGGAAAGGAAATCCTGATGATTGTTGCTGACAGAAAGCTGATAATGCTGGTTTGGGCAGCAATAAATTCTCAGTCTCTAAATGAAGACTAATCTCTGAGCCAGAAATCACCTCTTTCAGTAGTTTTTTTGGGCCTCATTCACAAATATTTTCCCATGCTCAAGCTGCCTGACCTTTGGAGCATTCAGTGCACCTATGTTGTTGTGCAGGACCGTTTTCCAGGGATCAAAATAAGCAGCCATCTATCAGTGAGAGGCAGGTGAAGTTATGAAATAAATCAGTATTGTTATCCTCATTGGGAATGCAGCACTTAGAGCTCTCTGTAGCTTCTGCAACTCTAAGTGCCAGATTGCTCTCTGCTGCTGAGCCATTCCATCCTGTCAGCATTTTCATTTCTTCAAATGACTGGTGTTGTTAGGACCACTTATTTTTTCAGGACAAAAGCACAAGATGCAGAGAGATAAAAAAATATAAAAGAGGTGAGCAGGAGTGGTGTAGTTAAGTTCATGTTGCTGACTCAAAGAGGGATTCAATAAAGACAGTTTTTAAATAACCCTGAGCAATGCAGATGCTTCTTTTACAACATCATAAACCCTGTCTTTGGTATAGTTCACTACCTTAAATCAACTGTAGCCATTGATTTGGCCCTTCTCTGCTGCAGTAACCATCACATGCAAAGTCCTTGCACCTCCTGCAAGGACACAGCTCCTTGCCAGCAGGGAGCAGCAGGGAAGTTCACCAGTGGCTGGACAAGACGAACTCTCTTGAAAATCTAAAAATTCAAATAATTGACAATACCGTCAAAACCTTATCCTCTGCACATTAGATTGTCTTTTTCTTTCTGTTACTCCTGCTGTTCCCCAAAACACCTGTTCCATCAACACACTGCAATCTAATCTCCTCCTAGTGTCTTATCTACCTACCAGAGCCTCAGTGCCCCCAAATGCAGCTGCTTTGTGCACTTATTCACTCCTGGACAGCCATATCCAGGCTCAGTGCTCCAAGATATGAGAGGCTGGTGGCTGAAAGTTTTGGCTCCCTCCCTGCCAGCCCAGCCTGGCTATTGTTTTTGTCTCTCAGCAAGCTGTACTCATCCCTTTGATCAAAATAACCCTGGACTCTGGTCTGAATGCAGATTTGAACTTTACAAATTGGGTTTTCTCAACTAACAAAGTGGGAATTTTGCTCCCTTTCCTCCCTGCAGTAACAAAACTCCCTGCTGCAACACACAGCTGGTAGCGTTTTAGTCAGGCAATCCCTATGTAATCCATTATAATTTTTTCTTCCTTCCACAGTGTGTTGGTCTTCCCAATGGCAAAAATCCACTATGGTCAAAATTCTCTCTAAATGCAGGCTCCAGCAAGGCTCCTGAAGGGAGCAATTTAGGTACCTGAACACTGATGTGCAGTAGGTGATTTGGGCTAGCCACAATACCCACACCAGGCTGGCAGAGGTGATGTAGGAGCTGTGGAAGATACACACCTTTCCAGAGGGGCAGACAGAGCCCAGGCAGGCTATAAAAGAGCTTTGCCAAGATCTCAGCCAGTTTCAGATACCTGAGCCTGTAAGGGCAGCCCTGTGCCATCAGAGGGACAGATTGCTTCTGTTCTCATCAGCAGAATAGTTAAGTTTGGGCCACACATTGTCAAAGTTCAAAAATTAATCATTACATGATGCATAGAAACCATCACTTCAGTGTTTGTACTGGTATTCCCATCTTTGCAAGGACAAATCTCAGTATGTTTGTATGCTAATCCTTATGCCTTCCGGTAACTACTTAATGTATCTTATACATGTCTGCATCTGTTTGCATGTATCAGATTTTCCAATCCCTCTGTCAACTAAATCTAATGGCCTGTGGGTTAAACTCTTCAGAGGAGAAAGGGAAACTTTTTTCCTTGAATTGTTTTGACTTCAGGATTCTCTCATCTCTTGGTTTAGCAAAAACTCTAGCATTAGATAGACTTTGTATTCAAGAGAAATTTTTCATTAGAGGAATTTAACTGGACTAAGATTCCTAAGCCTGCCTCACATCTGCAGTCAAGCCCCACTTTCTTCACACATCCACATCCCACTGTCAGGGGCAGCTCAGGAGCTCAAGGACAGCAACAAACACCTGTGGGGCAGACTAATGCTCTGTCTCAGTGTATGGAGTGTGAGCAGATACCCAGAAAATGCTTAAGTAAACTGAGCTCAGGGCCCAGGGAAGGGCTATCCTTGGAACACAGAGGGTGAGGAACCAGCACACACAAAGGAGAGACCCAATGTCTCCTTGGGCTGGGAGAGCAGCACAACAGCAAGGGCAAAACCAAGGAAAACTGCTGCAATACGGAGAGCAGAGCTGCTAGTCTACTTGACCTGTTTTCCATTATGTGCCTGGGATGAGGTGAAATTCCTTAAATGCAAGAACATTATCTCTGCAACGTATTGGGGTGGATGGTCTGGCTCTTGTTTCTGCCCTTGATTTGTCAGCCCTGAGATGCTGGTAAGACAAAATACTGCATAAATGCATGAGGAAATACACTGCAGTGTAAAAATCAGACTCAGTGGGACCACAGCGTCATTCCTCCCACAGTCCCACGGCTCTGCTCCAGATTGATTCCTCCGGTTTGTGCTGGCTCCTTCAAGCATCTGGCCATCTTCTGCCATGCTGCACAGCTCCATCTCACCAGAGCAGAAAATGGGTACATCCTGGAAGGGAGATGTGTGTGGAGATATGCTAATTGCTGATGGATGAATTCCCAAAGGATGGCACTTATTTCTCCCAGACCAGATCAAGCTTTCTTCCATGCATTGCAAACAACTTTTTGTGTGCATCCCTTTACCAGCAGATTTTAACAACAAACACACTATCCTGCTTTTCTTACAGATCTGCTGCTAAAAAGAATATGTATTATGGTTTTAAAGTCAGTTTGTTTTGTTGACTTTTTAAAGATTTATGTTTTATTTATCAACATTTTAAAAAGCTAAAGAAAACTTAATCAAAATATTGCTGAAACACGTATCTAATCCATCCAAACTGGCATCCTGACTCTTACCACAAGTTTAAAAAAAAAAAAGAAGGCAGCTGAAGGCATGGAAAGCCCTTTAAGGAAGAAAAATTGGCATGTTAAGTACAGGTCTGCTATTGTGCAATGCCATTTTAATCTTGTTACATGACTGGAACCAAGTCAAGTCACACAGCTTCTTCAGCTCTGCTCCAAATTCATTACTTCCATTTCAAAATGTAATGTCAAAGTAAGCACAGTCACAGCTCTGTGCTGCTCAGCTGGGTAGGATACCTTTAATCTCTCAAGCAGTACAGCTGAAGGCAGACTCTTGCAGCAGAACAGCCTGAATGCCGCATTTACATGGCCAAGTGTGGAACAGAATCACCTTGAGTTTGGCAGATATTGTATAAATAAATGATCTTTCTTGGAACACAAGCAGTTAATTTCATCAGCATTATCATGCCATTGGCTGCAGATACTTTTCCTTCAAACTCCATTTTCCATTCTAAGATTTCTCATCTTTTTATCACCTTTTTGTTCAAAGTTTGTATGACAACTAGGACCAGGCTCCCTTCAGAATATTAGGTTTATTCTAGAGGTGACATGTAATTAGTCTAGTCTAGTGCCTGAGAAGCAAAGGGCCTGGCACACCTGACAAACTGTGTTCCCCAGGGAACTGACAGGCTGCAGAGATGCCTGACCCATGAATCCCTCATGACCCAAGGCAGGAGGTGGGAATTTTGAAGGTCAGGTTGACACTTCAGGGCATGCTGTTTGGCAGAGAATTAAGCACTCGATAATGAAAACTTAAAATGGTTCAATACCAAAGAGTCTTGGTAAGGTCTGACAGTTTCACATGTGCACCTAAATTCTACCTGCTTTAAAAGAAACTGCTGAAGCCCAAGGTATCCCTCTTTTCCAAGCATTTTCAGGCTGCTGATTTTCAAGACTGTCAGTTCTTGTACTATTATGTATTTTCTTGAAGATGGAAGAAGTTGCCTGCATGGCAGAAAGGCCATTCCACCTGGGAACTAGGAAGCACGTGCTCAGCATGCCAGGAAAAGAAAATAACAAAAATAGATAAATCCATGCATGCTTTAATATAGGAACAATGCAAATTTAGACTTTTCCTTAGCTAAAGGTAGCACATCATCTGCTCCTCCACAGCAGGAGGCATGTTTACGCTTCCCCCTCTTCTGGCACCCATCAGCTCAGGTCAACACTCAGTCTGATTTGCCACAACTTTCTGTTTGAGAACATCAGCCTTGTTTAGGCTAAGAAAAAAAACTGGCTTGAGATATAGAAAATTTCTGTCCAAACACTTAAGTTTTTGCCGAAATCCTAGCGCTGAAATGAGTGTCATGTAACAGGGCATATTGAGCAGAAGCTGCACACAGCTCATCCTGTAAAGCAGATAAGACAAGCTTGGAGTTTGCCTTTTGCTACCAATTACCACATTTTTACTCTTTTGCAGCCCAGGGTGCTTTTAATCTGTGCAGCAATTTCCATCCTTACACACATACCTTTGATAAAACAAAACAAAACAAAACAAAACAAAACAGTGTTCTTTTAGGTAATTTAGAAAATAGTTTCACTTCTGTCTCCATTTTCTGCAGAAATTAACTACTCTGAATGGATGGGGCAGGTTTTAAAAAATTTACCCAGGCTGTACAGTCTAGGAGGCTCACAAGGTGACATGATTGTTTTTTAAGTTTTGTTATAACTTCTTAATCCCTAGGATGCAATAGATAGTGCTACCTGCTTCATTTCTATAGATGTGACTTCCTAGTCATCACACTCAGCAAGTTTTACGGCTTGGGACAGACAGACCCCAGAAGAAAAAAGTGCCAGATCTCCCTAGTCTATGGAGAAGGGGTGAAACTGTTTCCTGGGATGCCACCCAGGTTCAAGCCACCAGTTGGTAAGAAGTCCCCATTTTGAATTGCACAAAGAGCATGACTATGTTTGGACTGTGCTAAGCAGGTCACACGTAAATGAACCTCTTAATTCCCTCTGAGGCATCAGGAGTAACAGGATGACCCTCATGAGCATTTCAGTTTGCACCATTACTGCACTCCTGAAGTTCATCTCCCAGGTTGTCTCCAGCTACTGTACTTTGGGTTATACTGCAAAGAGATCACAGAGTAACAGCTGGATTCAACCTGGGTGAAACTAAAGTAAGATGCATTTCAAGAGGGCACCTATTGTGCTTCAGCCTCATGAATGTTTAGCACTATTGATCAGACTAGACCTTTTTTAGGGAAAACCCATCAGCCTGGAGAGCTTGTATGTTTGTGGGAGGTGAACATCAACTCCTAGTCCTCAACTTTTTCAGTCTCCAGATGTGATCCTTTTATGCTTTACTGCTTGCTAGTGTAGACAGAGCCTACACTTGAGCCTTGCTCAAGGGCATAGGGAGCATCAAGAGCAGTGTGACGACAAAGCTCAGCCCTCCTATGCTGCTTCTTGAGACAGTTTAGGTACATGTAACGTAACAGATTTTACTCTTGTAATAACCTACTGCAGCCAAGCATCTGGGGCTATTTATGGCCTTATATCAGGATGCACGTCTGACCTGCCACAAGCTGCAGTCAGATGAGACGCCAGCCATCAGATGGGCCCATCCCTCTCATCTTTCTTTCCCACAGAAAAGTGTTTCTCTTTCCATCGATGAGCTCCACAGTGACCCAGGACAATTCCACCCACTGGCTTCTGATAAAACCTAGCCATGGATGCTGATATGTCAGCAGGACAAATCCTGTGAGTCTAGGAATAATACAGCTTGGTGCTGACGGGATAAGTAGCAGTATCACTTTTCAAGTAGATTTATTGACTGCAAGCTCAAGGTGGAGAGGATGCAGTTCATTCATCAGTGACTTTTTTCCACTGTTTAACAAGTAACCGTTTGCTCTGCTGTGTAGGTTGGTTGCATTTATTTGAATCATATCACATTTTACTCTTGTAAAATACTGGCATTTCTATTCCTCAGTCCCAGCTGAAGGGTCAATACCCTGCTCAATTTGCTGCAAGTTTTCATACATAATGTCTGGTTTAAATTTAAGGATTGGCAGTGGGAAAACACAACGTTACTTTCTAGCAAGTTCAGTATATTTTATTTTCATGTTCTAGTCAGGGAAGACAAAAAAAAAGCCTTTCTGTAAATACCTTAGCACATAATTTCTTATTTGTTATACAGCCAAATTTTGAGGAGATTAAGGGGTAGATAATAAAAAGTGTTGACATACCTAAATACCACAGATAGCTAATCTGACTTGACTCTTATGACAATGTCACTAGGCATCTGCAGATCGTCAGGAATCTGGCCATGTGGAAAACAGCTTTGGATCCATAGAGCCTGTCAAATATTTCTTGGGTTCCGCTCTCTCAAGAGTTTCATTTTTGGTAAATAAAAAATACAGTTGATATGTTATAGAAGATCTAATGCATTTAGCATTGTGGAAGAATCAAAAAGAAAACAGAGGGTGGGGAGACAGCTAGCAAAAGATGTTCAGTCATTAGTTAAATTCTCTGGTCAAAACTAATGGCAATGCTCCATGGACTTCAGGAAAGCACATTCAGACCATGAACTACAACTCAAAGAGAATAAAAGAACTTGTGTGGACAAGACAACACATGCAGTGTGTAACTTCAGAGACAGATGTTACTCAGTTATTTCAGTGTGGTGCATTTCTGAGGCAGACCCAAAGCTGCACTTACCCAAATGCTCCTTATTTGCGCATGAATTCAGTTTCATGAACAATTACCAGCTACAGAATAGAGCAGTTTACATCAACCCAGTGGCTTACATGATATTCCAAAGAAACACCAAAGAGCCTGACAGGTGCCAAACAACTGTAGAGGGCAGGGAGGAAAACATGAATACCATTAGAATTGCAAAGGAGGTGAAATAAGCAGGACTTAGCTGCAGATAAACAGGCTGCTTTTACAAACTCCTTCAAAAAATCAGATGTAAACTCTTTCACATACTGCAAGTAAGTACATTCTTGGATTTCCTTTAATCTCACATATGTGAAATTTACAGCCTTGAGTGAGGCCCCTGTGGTTTGAAGGTGATTTGTTGAACTTATCTGTATCTGATAGCCTCCAACACAGCACTGTAAATTAGTCATGGCTAATTTGGTTATAGCAATGTTTTATCTTTTTTTTGTTTTTATGACATTTTCTCTCTCCCACTCACAGGGAGAAAACTACTTCTCCCAACACAAAAATAGCTATTTGTCATTTTAAAGGCTTCTGACAGTTCAAGGAAAGAAGGACCTAGGGACCAAGAGCTGCAGGTGGGAGCACTGCAGGGTACTGAGCCTTTGGACTGGCTCTGAAAGATCAAACTAACCCTTCGGGATCCTACCAGCTCAGGATATTCCACAGAAAGAGCCAATGGAAGCCATCCTGTGAGCACCTCCCTGTAACATGGGGGCAGAGCTGAGCTCTCTGCTGAAGATATTTTCCCTTTTGACCTCCCCAGTAACTATTGCCACCTTGCAGTAGTCCCAGACAGCCTTTTCACTGTTTCTGTCAAGTTTCTGAGTTATGAATTTAAAGCACTTCCAAAACCTCTCTTAACATTTTTATACAGCTAAAGATGCATATTAAAGACAAACCAGTTAATAACATTTCCATGTTCTCTTGAAGTGTCTGCCACCCAAGGGTTCAGCACAACTGGCTTTTATTTACAAAATATCAGAATGTGGGTTTTTCAGATAACCATCTACATAATCTCCATAGACAGAAGGAATACATAAAACATGAAGAGGTATAACACTTGCCCAAGTTTTCTTTGAAATGTTGTGTGCCTGATAAATCATGAACTCTTCATTAGCTTCAATGGACATCAATTTAGGCTTTTAATGTTATCGTCAGGAGATGAAACAAAAAGTCAAAATGTCCTGACCCCAGTGCAGTTGCAGAGAGTAATTGGATGATTCTGCTTTAGATCATTTTGGATCTCCCCAGCCACTGAACCTCCTTGTCTGGCCCCAGAGAAACCACCCAGCCCTGCCTCAGCAGCTGAGCAGGTGGGAAGGCAGGCCAGGTACACTGAGCCCAGTGTGGAGCCTGTGCTGTGTGAGAGCAGAGGCACGAGGAGCCCTTCCAGGGCATTCCTCCTCTCCGTGGGTTCCCACAGCTGCACTCAGGCTGCTGGACCTCCCTGGCTCTGAACAGCATATGGCCATCAGTCCAGCACCACAGCCTCTCCATTTCACCAGGTCATTCCCAACCACCATGGAAAAGAGGATGGACCCAGTCCCTCTTGCCAAACCCCTGCCTCCATGTTTCAGAGGAGATGGGAGTCCAGAGAATGAAGGGCTGAACTTTGCTGCAGAGACACCAGAGAGGCCCTGCTGACCAAACTCCTCATGGAACTGCTGTTCTCCCACTGCTCTCCCAACGGAAAAGCTCCTGCAGAGGCAGCCTCTATTCCAAGCGCCAAATACAACACCACTGCTGAAGAGGGGTTTTCCTGATCCCGCCTCAGCTCACCCCGTGTGCCTGTTCAGAGTCCTTGTGCCCCTGCCCAGGTAAGCCCATCTCAGTGGAACTCCAGTTTAGCAGCTTCCTAACCCCATCCCAGTAAGCAGTTCATCTGCAGATCTGGGAAATCTTGTGGGTTTAGGGGAAAAAAAAGCAGCTCATTTTGTCAGTGCCGTTCAATGAGAGCAATCTTGTAGCCACCCACACCTATCAGATAACTGCGCTTGGCCAGTCATCAAAACCAAAGCCAAGCCTCAGCCACCAGTGATTTCAGTGTAAACTGCGTGGGAGGAGCTCAGGGAAGCCCACAGTTTCTCAAATTGCATTAATACTCCCTTTCCAGCCTGCTAACACAGATACTTTCCTGCCTTTTTCTGCCCATCTCACCCCCATGACCACCTTCTCTGGTCTCTGTCTGACACAGAAGCAGCAGCTCCACAACACAGTAGCTTATGGGGGCAGAACACCTCATTTCTCTTTGACTGACACAGGCATCTGCAGCTGAAATACTCTTTCCACGTTGCCAGCTGTTCTCCATCTGAGAAACTTAAGGAGAGGGAAGTAGAATAAGGGGTCAGGTGTAAATCTTACTCAGGGGAGAGGTAAAAAAGAATTGCAATCATAAACAATTAGAGAGCTCAGTAGCCAAAGGTACATGAGTTGGAAAGAACAAAGTTGCTTGTATGAGTTGAAGAAACATCACTAAAATCAATCAATGCATGTAATTCAAGACTAAATGAAACTCACTGTTGCTAAAGAAAGCAAAGTTTACCATGGCTTGTTAACTGATTGGGTCTGATAAAAAAAAAGAAGTATGAGATTTAGTGGCTGCAAAAGAAATCCCTAATCTGTAAGATGTTAAGTGCATTATAAGTTGAAGGCTAGACAATCTATTTTTCTTCTCTTTTTTTGGCAGTTGTTTTGCAAACTATTTCATCCTCTCGATACCACAGAAAATCTGGTGCTTCCTGGTAGAGCTGGACAAATGGTCACCAGCTCAATAGGTACAAATGTACACAATTTTTCCACTTTGGGAGAGAAAAACCCCAATTTTTTTCTAATTTCTAGCTTCTAGACAGCTGGCCACAGTTCAAGCACCATTTAGTACTTTCTGGCTAGCCTTAGTTAAACACATATTTGTAATTTTCAAAACTTAAACTGTAGTTACAGAGTTATGATGGTATCCATTACAGTAGTGCTTTTTTATCATTATTACGATTTCTGCTCAAAATGTTGGCAGTATTAGGACAATTCAGCAGTGTGTAATTTAACACATCCAGAGTCAAGGGTGGTTGTTCTGATCGGGTCCAAGGTCACTCTTGGGCTGGGTTCAAATAAAGTTGGTTTTGGCTTTGCCTGAGTGGAGAAACCCTAAGTCTTTTATCAGGTCTCCCTACATCACTGTATGACCTGCACCAGATCTCACTCATGTGAGAACCATCAGCTAGTGACAAAACAAAAAAGCTTATCACCATCTTGGGGATCAACCTGCAAATGTTGCTTTGTGAACATGGCCAGGCCAAGATACCCATCAGCTATGGTGTGATACACCACAGCTGCTTTCCTTTGATCCTTACTGGTTTTTACCTTTTTTTCTTTTATATGTTCTCTGTACTCTTTACACATATATTTGGAGCTCTGTAGCTTATTATTGCATTCATAACTAGTTTTCCCAGTAGTTTTCCATGCCCTTTCCTTAGGCAGGAAGACAAAACAAATTCCAGAGCTCCAAGCCCCAGGGGGTACAAGGCCCCTATCCTATCTTGGTTCTTTCTGGGAACCAAGGCCAAAAACAGCTCTTCAGGACACATTTTCATAAACGAAGTACAGCTAGTACCAAGGGAAGTGGGGGGCTCCAGAGAAGGGGCTTGACCTGGAGGGAATTGCATCACCACTTGTCTTCCTAATTGGTACTTTTTATCATTTATGGTAACTTCCTAAAACCTATAAAAATGTATTCACCCCTGTGAGGGTGGACTTTTGTGGACATGCTTCCATAACTGCCCCTGGAGCTCCAGTAAAGATCCACTTTTATATTACCTCCTATACTAAAACTATCTTGAGTTTCATTTCTAGGTTGAAAAAAGCATCACCTTCCATTTGATTTATTGGTTTTTAATTTAAATGGGGTGATTCCACTTCCATCCAAGCAATACCAAAGCCAGACTTAAGCTAGGTGTGATCATGAGGTAACTGTGCTTTGCCCTCATGGGCTCTCAAACACCATTTAAGAATCATAGAATCCCAGAATGTCTTGGGTTGGAAGGGACCTCAAAGCTCATCCAGTCCTACCCTCTGCCACGGGCAGGGACAACTTCCGCTATGTCAGGTTGCTCCAAGCCCCATCCAGCCTGGCCTGGAACACTGCCAGGGATGGGCCAGCCACATCTCCTGTGGGCAAACTGTGCCAGGGCTTCACCACCCTCACACGGAAGAATTTTTTTTATAATATCTAATCTAAACCTGCTTTCTGTCCATGTGAAGCCATTCCCCCTTGTGCTGTCATTCCAGGCCCTTGTAAATAGTCTCTCTCCATCTTTCTTGCAGGCTCCCTTCAGGTACTGGAAAGGGCAATTAGGTCACCCCAAAGCTTCTGTGATCCAGGCTGAACAATCCCAATTCTCTCAGCCTTTCCTCACAGAAGATGTGCTCCAAGAATGGAGTTTGAAAGAAAGTGGCCAGAAACTGTCCCATGGAAGTGTCCATCCTGGCATGATCTGGATGTGATTCAGACTATCATGGTAAAACATTTGGGTATGAAAGCAAACATGCCTTTGTCTGTCTACAGTCACCCCAGGATGACTCTCTCTGCAGCTGTTCAAGATCTCTCTCCTGGGTCTGATGATCATGTTTAACTTCAAACGCTCAGTTACAAGTAAACACTCATTGATAGAAAAAAAGAAAAAGATGGATGCAGAAAGTGAAAATGTGGAGAGGGAGAGGAGAATTCAATAAAGGAAAGGAAGAGGGAAAAAACCCAATGAAATAGGATAAGGTGAAAGCAAAAAAAAAAAGGGAGCTCATTACAGAAGAGATAGCACATTCTTAGCCACAGCAAGAGTAAAACATCTTTCATCAGGCCGATGTTTTGGAGACTCGGTGGGTGTACTTTATGTCTCTGTCTTGAAGCAGCAATTTTCAGGCAGCCTCACACCTCCTGTGCTCACCACAGGCAGCAGGAACAAAGGCACTCAGAGAGCAGGAGTGATGTGGGAAGGGCTCTGGCATTCCTTGCTGTGTCAGAGCAGAGAGCCTTGCTCTGAAGAGACCAGAGGGGAGTTGGAGGAAAAGGCATCCTCCCCACCCTCTGCAGGGAGCCTGGGAGCCCTGGCTGGGAGGACAGGAGCTGAGGGCAGAGAGGCAGGTGGGGCATGGTCTGCCTGTAGGCAGGTTGGAAACCTCAACCAAACTCAGGACCCTGCAGCATAAATCACGTTCTGGTCCCTCTCCCTTTCCCTGGGGAAAACGGCATTCCTTAACCCATGGCTAGGCACATGCTGGCCAACCTGGAGGGGCCCTGGCTGTTACATCAAAACCATGCTCACTCCAGCCTTGGCCAAGAAAGAACAGTCAACTTCTGTTTTTGAGAGTGATTATTGCAAGCCGTTGGAATGAGCATCCCTGGGAGACCCAAGCTGATATCTTTTGAAGAGCCAGCCAGTTTAGAGAAGGATTTTTGTTGTTGTTGTTTCCTTCAGAGAGAATGCCTTTTCTACAAATCAAAATAAATATGTTTAATTAGTTACCATAGAATCATAGAATATCCTGAGCTGGAAGGGACACACAGAGATCATGGAAGTCCAGCTCCTAGCCCTGCACACAGGACACGCCCATGTGCCTGAGAGCGTTTAAACACTCCTTGAGGTCTGGATGTTGAATGTACTAAAAATAAAAAGGGAAGAGGCAGCCAATGGACCTAAACTCATACCTTGCTATAGAAAACAGATGAGAAGACACAGTATCAAGACAGCAGATGTGCCCACAGTAGAAAGAAATTGCAGAATGCTGTTATTTGCAGATTCTTTTTTCTTAAAAAAAAAAAAAGAAAATTACATTAAGGAGCACACTTATTTACTTTGATTCTACTGAATTCCAACAGCTTTGTCTTATGTGGCTGCTTGGAATCACCTCAGATTAATTTTGAAGCCTCCCAAAAGAAGTTACTCTGCTGTTCTTAATATCGTTTGCTTATTTTGAGATCATGGTGCAAAAAGTAGGTAAGAGTGCAGATTTTCCACTGTGTTAATATTTTCCCTGCTGTTCTTACTTGTGGTATTGTCATAATTCACAAGCAGAAAGAAGGTTAAATGAACCACATCAACCACGGCCAACCACCACTGGCTCTGTATGTGACATGGCCAATGGCAAAGGGCACTGATGCTTTGTGAAGCATCAGAAGGGAACTGAACCTCTGTGAATGCCTACATAGCTGGGAAAGCCCATCCAAGGTGGTGAGAGCATCCCAGTGGTGGGTTCCTTGTCCAGCTGCCTTAGTCATCTCACTGGCATCAAGAGCGAGACTTGGGAGATGAGTTGTCAAGCTCAGATGGGTAAGAAAAAGGGCATGGCATGAACGTTTCCATCCCTGCCCAGCCAGTGAATACAAACATAAATACGATTTTCCTACACAATGTGGCTTAACACCACCACAGAATACAGAAAGTTGTGTGTCAGCATCCCTGTAAAAGTCATTTCTGGACTACTAAATCCAAACTGCTGAAAGACTGCTAGAGGCTTGCTAGAGGCTGCTAGAGGCTGCTAGAGGCTCACAGAAACATCTCTCAGAGCCCACACTCTTGTTTTCTGCCACAGCTGGCACCTGCTATTTTCTACATCAATACCATCCTCCCAAACAGACCTAGACCACAAACACTCATTTAAAAAGTAGAGGTAGCAGGATCACACTGACCTTATAGTTCATCCAATTCCAATGCCCTGCCATGTGCACCTTCCACTAGACCAGGTTGCTCCAAGCCCCATCCAGCCTGGCCTTGGACAACTCCACAGATGGGGCAGCCAGAGCTTCTCAGGGCAGCCTCTTCCATGCCTAGTGCCAATAATGACCGAGGAGGTCTGGTTTGAGTGGGGAATATGTGTGTGATGAATTTGCTTACAAAAGCTGTATCATGCAATTTTCCTGGGAATCAGAAACCATGGCATACTTTGGAGTATTTCCCATCTGACCTTTATTTCCTCATATCTTAACAAACATAACAAACTGAAACATGGAGTTATTTCTTTTCTGTTCTGTAATAAAAAAGATACATTATTTTCATGCCCAGAAAATACATTAAACATTCATTTATTTATGAGATTTCCATTATATTATTACATATGCCTTGGTTTGGTGCATAGGAAATGTACAGTTTAACATGCTAATTTTATTACCAATTTTAAAAAGGCATGGAGCTCTATAACACACAGGAGATAAAGTCTGAGTTTCCCATGTATTGCTGAGTACTGGTGAGATTGGAATTTAAGCAATATGCTGTGTTCCTGTTACAGATTAATTTCAGTGAGAGGTACTTGTTTGATTGGAATCAAACAATCTTACAATCAAATAATAAGTACCCAAAAAAGGAGCATTTTTTTAATATGTGCAATAGCTTGTTAGTCTCTAAATATTTCTAATTCCTTTTGCACTTCCTCTGGTAGCTGCAGCTGAATGTCACTTCTTAAACATCCAGGCTGAACTTTTCAGGCGTTATTAGCAATTCTGGGGGCCTATTTAGAGGGCCCAAACCTAACTGTTTATTACTCTGACAGTCCTCCTCAAGGTAGTTAATTTGAGGTGAAATTATTAATCCTTATCCAACTTCTTCCATCCAAAGACACCATATACTCATCCCAATGAACTCTGACATCTGTTTTGTTCTACAGCCTGTCACTCAGGTTATCTGGCCAAGGAGCAATAGTTGAGATCTGTCCAAACATTTAGAAAAGTTTTAAATTTCACCAGGCAGAAGTTTTACACACTACGTATTTATACAAACAACTACATCAGGCTCACCTAATTTGCTCCGCCCTATGTCTAATCAACATAATAGTTTGTTATTTGTCTTAAACTATAAACCAAATATTTAAAAATAAAACAAAAAAGAACACTATTGGGTTTTATAAACAAGTATATGACATAATAGCTTGTGGTAATGTTTCAGGCTGGAGCACTTGCTTGTGGGTGTCCCTCAGAACCAGTACTCAGACACGAAGATGTGGACGTTGACGATGTTGCGGTGAGACACCACCCCACCCATGACGTAATTCATCTCCAGTTTCAGGATGGCATGGAAAGGTCCAATTATGGGCCTCACCTGGCGAACTACACCTGTTGGGACAGAAATAGGTTGTTGAGATTAGCAGGAGAATCTAGCTAAATCTGGGGGAGCTACACCACCTTTGGTGTTCAGTATGGCCCAGGGAAAGGTATTTTATCTATTTGTTCTATAAATAGCTTGCAAGAAAGCTTGCAAAAGAAGCATAAAATACAATTTTTGAATCAAAATACCTCGAAGATCTATAATGAGCACTAAAATGTTGCAAATGGCAAAACCCTCATATATTCTGAAATCAGTAATATTTTTTTACTTTTTAATTGGAGACATAAATTCAATAAGCATGCTGTGACACTGCTTTTACGTAGGGCAGAAGGAGATTTCCCTGGGTAACCCAGAACACACTCCGAGGAGTACATGAGCATACCTGGGAATGCCACGCAATTCCTGGTATCGTGTTGAAAACCCCATTTCATTTGGAACTGTAGAAACTATCTGTAAGGCATCAGTAAAATCAACCCTTCTCCTGTGAACATCAGATGACACCCATCTGTAAATCATTAGTGTGCTGAGTCATGGATGGACAACCCCACTGGACACAACGGGAATAAAGTTTTATGAGGAAAGAGGGCTATCTCTGCATCTGCTCCTATGTCATCCTCATGTGGATGGTGGCCATTCCTTCACCAGCATCGGGGTTTGATAAGGAAGGAAGCAGTAAGGGTAAAGTAAGCTGCGTCTTCCAGGGCTCCAGTCCTGTGACTGGTTTGCCATGGAGGAGCCCCAGTGCCAGGCACAGCAGGATGGAGACAGCCGGAGTCCTCAGAGGGTGGCAGGGCAGGGCTTGTCCCACTCACCAGCCAGGCAGCAGGGCAGGCCAGGGGCAGCCACGTTCAGCCAGAGACCCACATCACAGCCTGGCTCATGGACAATGCTGGGCCAAAGTTGCTGAGGAGGCAACATGTGGGGCAGGGTCCAGAACAAACAGACCCTTGGCTATGATACAGCCCTCTTCCGTACTGCTCAGGCAGGGACTGAAGCTGACATTGGGCTCCTGGGCTCTGGGCAGGGTGTGGGAGAGGACCCTGAGGAGGCACATCTAGGTCACGAGGAGTTATCTGTGCCTTGACGCAATGTGGCTACACAGAACGGTGATACAGCTTCAGACCTACAAAACAAAGTCAACACAAGCTTTGCCCCAAGGCTCCAGATCAGGTCTTAAACATGTTCTCACTTCTTGTTTATATTCTAGGCCTGGTGTTACAGAGTAGGCAGCTACCAACCTGCTGTCATCGGAAAAGGATGTCCCCAGATGTCAAAATCATGTGAAGCCAAGGTCAGCCAGCAGGCACAGGGTGTCCCCCTCCACAGACACCTCCTTCTGACAACAGACTGCTCTGACAGGGTGTTTGATTCAGACAGAAACGCACAGTTTAAGGAAGGATCATTCCTCCTGCGTGCTGGGGATTATGTTTCACGAGCAAGCAGCACACCAGCACCATCATGGAGTCCCAGCCAAGCTCCTACAGCTGTTCCCTGCGAACACACTGGGCTGAGATCTTATGGGAGATGTAAACTTTTGCTTATACAGGCTGTCAGCACCTCTTCCTAAGGCAGTGATGACATTACAGTTCTGTCCTGTTCAAACACTAACTAATATCTTCAGCATGCAGTGAAATTGCAAACTTCTCACCACAGTCACTTTGCCTGCCAGATTTGATGAATACACTTTTTAAGCATCCTGCCCCTTACAATTTATAAGCATATATATATATATATACATACTTACATTTTATTTTCTTTAGTTTTCTTGGCTACTCTCCTATATCTTATAAAATGACTGGGCTTGGCAGATGATGTATTGAAACAGAAAAGCCTTGCTAAAATTGTCCTCCCTTTAAGGTAGCATTTAAAGCATTTTGCTAACAACACATCACATTGTTGCAGGCACTGCTCTAACCGAGAACCACGGAAATGCACAGCATTGAAATCACTCAGTGCTGGCAAGCTTTAACCGACCTTGTGAACAGCTCCTTCAGTCATCACCAAGCCTTAGAGAGCAAAGGCTGCTGATTTCATTTAGCAATCCTATCACAGGATTCTACACTTTCTGCACTATTCCACTAGAGTCTACTGTACTCTAGAGGTGGGATTGCAAATGGTGTTTTCTCTGCTGTGCTATGCCACAGTATAGCAAACATTCACACATCACTGATGCAGCATTCGAAGACATTAGTAATGTCCTCATTCCTGTTGAGATGCATCCTGCTAACAGGCAGGAAAAAAGGTGCAACAGGCAAACACTACGGTCCATGTGGCAGTGCCATTTCACACAGTTCTCTTGCTGCAGTTTTAAAATCCAGCCTATAAAATGGCTCGCGAAGTGAATGCCACGCATGCTGACAGCTGTATTGAAGCAAGAAACTGGGGGAATGTAGAAAGAAACAATACTCTGACAATAGTTATTTTTTACAGTTTGTTGTGCCGGTGTTCTAGTGGTCCTGAAATGACCACCACTGCAGGAACTATTTCACTTCTCTCCCATTAAATGAATGAGGATGATGCAGGATGATACAGGCAGGTAGCTTTGTGCTACAGCATATGTGTAAGGAAGCATTCATTCTGAATGGGTAGAATGAAAAAAGAAGAGTCAGGAGAAACCCTTGAAATGGTCTACTGGACAAAAGCATATGAGAGGTTTGCTGCTCTTGGCAGATTCACTCCTTGAGAGCTTTGCATTTTTGTTTTGAGACAAGTGCTAAAATGGAAAACCTGAGTATTTTTCTCCACCAAACTCAAGGACAAATGCAGGTGGAAACCATGCAAGATGCTTTCTGTGTCTGATTCTCTGCTGTCTCGTACCTTTCACATTACCTATGAGGGAGGCATAGCTCTGCCAGACCCAAACAAGGCCAGCAGTGCCTTGGGCTAACTCACACAAACAAAAGACCGAAGAAAAATCTTGAGATCCAGGCCTGGTCCATGTACTTCACATATGTGGCTCAGTGAATCAGTCAATATCTCAAAAGCGTTTAGCCCAGGATACATTTGAAGAAGCCATATGTAATAATTCTGGGTGTTTTTAATGACATGAGACACTGCAGTATTTGCATAAACATGGTGTTTCACTATCCCTTTTGGCAAACTAGTGGGTCCAGATTTGTGGTCTGGCAGCTGGCAGCTGAACGCTAAGTATAAAAACATACCTTATAGTAAGAGGAAGGTTACAATTTTTAAATGCACTGAGAAGTCAGGAAGTAAAAATTAAGCAGCTGGTTTTTGATGTCTTTTTTACCCATCTAAATCCAAAGTAGCTGGATGGAGCCACTCAGATTTGCCATGGGCATAATTGCAGACTGGGACTCAGTCTTGGACCACTGTAGCAGTGCCCACTGTTCTGTGAGTCATTCTCTGCAGGATGTCAGGAGCACCAGTGAGGCTGCTCAGGAAATGACTTGAAAACAGAGGGCTCTCACATACCACCATTTGATCCTCTCAGGGACCAAAGCTACAGGCTCTACAGTTGGCAAAGAAGGTGAGTTCATTTAAGCAAGTTCACCCCAATTCTTTTCTAACAATATTAGACTTCAGCTAGGTTAGCACAGAAGAGGAAGAAGAGGAAGAAGAAGAAGAATAAGAAGAACAACAACAACAACTACAACAAGGTGAATTCTTGATCATAAATGAACATAGAGATTCCCTCTGCTGCTGAATCCAATGTGACAGGCAACCTCAAGCATCTGTGTTGTCTTGCCTGCAGGCACATCTACCAGTTTTGGTACCCTCCAGCCTGATGAGCTGCTGGTGCTGTTCATTATCTTTGGTCCATAATCTGTGACCTGAACACAGACTGAACTTGCAGAAAATGCCATGTGTCATGGGCCAGGCAGAACGCCTTCCATGAGCTCACCTGTGCTTGGATTTGCTGTTTTGTTAACTAAGCACAGATGTCATTACACGTCCCAAATCTATTTGGGTATCTTCATGATTTGCTGACCTCCTCTTAGAAAACAATTATAAGATTTCTTTCTCTTGCACACTTTGCCCTTATTGTAAGATCTATGTAGGATCTATGGCAATCCTTTCTACCTGCTGATCTGTGAAAGCAAACAGCCTCAGAGTGAGAGGCACTAAGTTTTTGGATGTCACAGTAATGGTCTGACCATGGCCCAAATCCTAAAGCTCTATAATTAAAACATTGAGCTATTCTCCTGTCCTGTTTCTTCTTTGGTGTTTTGTATTTTGATTTTTTCTAAGGTAAAGCATGTCACCATGTGTAGTGAGGACAATACCCTAAATAATACATAATACCTATTTTTAAGTGAGAGCAATGACAACAGCCAATAATCTCAGTAACTGTCACTGACTTACCAAAGCTTTGCTTATCAGAGAAGATGGGATAAATAAGACAGCAAGGATAATATTGTTGATATTCCTAAACCTTTCAGCAGCACTTCTAGTATTTTAACCAGAGAGAATCACAGAATTGTTTAGATTGGAAAAGGCCTCTAAGATCAAGTCCAACCATTAATCCAGCACTCTCAAGGCCATCACCAACCCATGTCTCCAAATGCCACATCCACACATTGGTTAAATCCCTCCAGGGTTAGTGCCTCAACCACTTCCCTGAGCAGCTTTTTCCAATGCTTGACAACCCTTTTAGTGAAGGAATTTTCCCTAACATCCATCTAAACGTCCTCTGCCACAACTTGAGGCTCTTTGCCCTTGTCCTGTCTCTTGTTCCCTGGGAACAGAGCCTGACCCTCACCTGGCTGCACCCTTCTGTCAGGGAGTTGTAGAGAGTGAGAAGCTTCTCCCTGAACCTCCTTTTCTCCAGGTTCAGTTCCCCCAGCTCCCTCAGCTGCTCCTCATAAGACATCTTCTCTAGATGCCACAGGTATTCCTTGGCTCGTCTATACCTCTTTAAGGTATCATTACATTTCTCTGCTTTGAAATATGTGAGACCCTCAGGCAATTCACCTCTGTGTTTGGTTTCTGCTTGTACTTCTGCATTAGGCAGCTGATTTGCTAAGAAGCTCCATTTTCAGCTGAGGAAAAGAGCTGCTGTTTTGTTACCGCATTAATCCATTCTGGGTGACAAGTCCCTGCATTGTCGTGCACTCATACCTTGCCTCCAGACTCCTAATTCTGACTTCCACACTAAGCTCCTTAAAATACCCCTCTTTAAAAAAACTTTTCTTCCTCTTTTTTCACTGCTAGCCACAAAATCTGCTGCAATTACACTCCCAGGGGATCTGGGTCACAGTGTTCCTCACACCGCATTTGCATTTCCTCTAGAGGAAGTTCCCCTAAGAGGGACCACCATGGTGTGCAAAAAGCAAAGCAGAACCAAGCAGCTTATTTTCATACTGCCATAAGAAAAGACTGGTTTAGGTTTGTAGAAAGGTTGCAGTATGTTACTTTTTATGGTTCAGAGGTGAAGCTCATAGGATTTTTCCACAGGGATTGATTCTTGAGTCTAGTCAAATATTTAAATCTGTATCATCATTAGGAGCACAGAACGGACATAAATTGCACCCATTCCTCAAAAAGAGAGCTAAATTTTTAAGGATCCCCCAAAAAATCAAGCAGAGAAATGTTAGTGGAGCAGAGAAGGAATCAGAGGCTGACAGTGAGGGCTGTATCTGGTGACTGCTGGAAGAGGGAATGTGCTGCAGTTAACTCCTCTTGATTTGCCTGCATATACAGGCATATGTATTTGTGTATATATAAACAATCCCAACTACTGCCAAATCAAAAGTTATTCTTCCAAATAACCTGTGGGCTACACTCAGGGAAATACAATAAACACAGTTATCAAAATTGGGATCATTTCCCTCAACCACATTTCAAGCTTTGTGTAAAGTAACAAGCATGAGAGCTCTTGTTCCTCTTGCCCCCTTCCCATCGCTTTCCCCATGGGGTTACAGCTATATTGTTTTTTCTGGTCACCACGTACCAAAGGACAGTAAAAACCCACCTTTTTCTTTCCCTTTGTGCTCACAGCAAGCACACAATGTCCTTTCTGTGACTCTTCTCAGGAGGCAAGTTAACAGAGAGATGTGTGGTTGGTTACTGTCGGGTGAATCCAGCAGTATTATCCTGTTTTCACTAGTGCAACACTTCACCCTTGACATTATAGGCAAGTACTAATTTAGCAACTTTTTCTGGGAACAAACAATCAATTTAGGATAATTTGCTATATTTTTTTAATCATTGTTTAGTTGTATGATCTGTGGTCAGCGAAAACTGACCATGAACTGAATAAATGTGGGATGTATGGTAAGGAGTTAACTGAGAAAGCATAAAGTGATGAAAAGAAGAAAATCCGCTTTTCTGATTCATTAATCTATAGTTAACTTATTAATCAGGTCGTAAATAGAACAAAACACACATTTTTATTAATTTTAGGTTCTATTTTAAATTGAACATTCTGTAAAACCTATGTAAAATAATAAGAATAGGATATATATTTGAAATGCCAAAGGCAGTCAAACAAGTGCCATGGTTTCGTGGTGGACATAGTGGTGGTGCTGGGTTGATGGTTGGACTTGATGAGCTTAAAGGTCTTTTCCAACTTTAATGATTCTCTGATGCTACGAAGTCTGACTGTAGCTCATCATTAGCTTTTCCTTCAAAATAAGAACATGCTGCTATTCAGGCTATTTTGGGGTTTGCTGTGGCCATGCACTATTAAAATTAACTTCCATGAATCAGAAACTAATATTGGTAGCAATATATGAATGTCTAGTCCTCATCAGATAAATAAAATCCCATGTGAGATCAAGCATATCTGGTTTTTCCCCTATATTTCCTAACCCTTGGGCTGTGACAGGCCTGATGGTAAGTGAAAGCTTAAGTCTATCATGAAATAGAATCACAGAACCATAGAATGGGTTGGGGTAGAAGGGATCTTAAAGCCCATTCAGTTCCTTCCCCTGCCATGGTCAGGGACACCCTCCACTATCCCAGGCTGCTCCAAGCCCCGTCCAGCCTGGCCTTGGACACTTCCAGGGATGGGGCAGCCACAGCTTCTCTGGGCAACCTGTGCCAAGGCCTCAGCACCCTCACAGGGAAGAATATTTTCTGTATATCCAGCCTGAATTTCCCCGCTTTCACTTTTAAACCGTTGTGAACCCATTGAAAAGTTCTCCCTTTGAAAAGAAGCACAGAAGGATTGTCAAGAAATCGTGCTATTACACGGTGAGAGAGAGTGCTATCTGTTTTCAGATGGAACTTTTGGGATGAGCTGCTAGTGACACCTACATGAGAGAGATTTCAATGACACAAGAAAACCCCACCTTACAATTTTTCCTCTAGCTATTTTCTTTCTGCTTAAAATGGATACTTGGAACATGAAATGATCAATTGGGAATAATTCAAGTATAAGAAAATGTGATGAGAGCTGTGGAGCTGGAACCTAAACTCAGCTGAAGCTCAGGTATATATTAAATATACACTTTATATTAAATTCCAAAAAATCTCAGCCTATGTTCTGAAGTCCTACATTTGGCTGTTCCTGGGTTTCTGTTTCCCCACAAGAAACACTCTGGTCCTTTTTACAGGCTTGTCAGAAATGAATAGTCCTAACTACTACAACACAACAGTAACTACCCCTTTCTAAGTAATAGATCTTTGGTATCACAAAGGAGGTTGTTCATCCTGAAACCTACAGCCATTGTGTGGCTGTTAAAGACAAGGAGCCCAAAACTCTGGCACACTGGTGGTAATGTGTGGTGAACAACTTTTTGAAGGGGAAAAGCTTGTTTATGACATTCACTTAAGCAATACAAGACCAATCTCCTCATGTTAATGCAAGATCCTGGACTATAACTTCAAGTTTTCTTTTCTCATGAAGGCTTTTTGCTTTACGCTGCAGGCCAAGATTTACAAAATTAAGAGTAAACATCTCAGCTGTATCAGTGTTACTTAGAAGCGTTGTCATAGTTTCAGAAGAGATGCTCAGGCAATTAGGAAATTTTGGACTAGGGAAATGATCAAGGCAGAGACTATTATAAAAGGTAAATTGATAGTATCATTCCAGAAATGAGCAAGAGGAAAATAAACCCAGACATGAATTAATGCTTCTTTGGATCAAATCAAAGACAAGGAGTTGCAGGTTAGGCTTGAACACCAAGCTCTCTCAGTCTACAACATGCAGACTGCCTGTTGTAGATAAATAATCTAAATTATATAGATGCATATCTATAGTGTGACACTAAAACTACATAGCCAATTTTTGGCTCTTCAGACCTTAACTCAAAAGCAGTCACGGTAAGATTTGTAATTTCTTATTCAGTATTCATTACATCTATTCGAAGTTCATCAGTAGAGTCGGAAAATAATTCACATCCTGGTCACAAACAGGAAATACATATTTTAGGCTATTTTAGCAATTTTTTGTTCTGTAAAAAGCTTTGCATTATAGTTTAATTAAATTACTTTCCTAAAGGCTTCTGCTTATTGTAATAATAATGTACAAAAGATTGTGCCAGAGTAATGATTTCCTGCAGTGCATAAATTGCTCTGCCAACATAGTTGCTCGAGTACTTACTGACCTATACTATGCCAGGGAAGTGAATCAACTCCTAATTGCTTAATGTGTCCTACTGTTGCAAATGCAATGCGCAAACATTGCACATCGAGGAATGTCGTACTGCACCTGGAAGAGTGAGAGCTGCCTTTGCTGGGCCTCCCGAGGTTCCTGTCAGCCCATTACTCCAGTCTGTCAAGGTCCCTCTGCCTGGCAGCACAACTCTGTTACATCACCCCTGTCCAGGTGCCCTCTGGCCCATTGGCCAGGCCCTTGATGAAGCAAGTGGCCCCAAAATCGACACCTCGAATGGATCATTGGTGACTGGCAGAGAGCTGGTCTGCTGATCCCAACCCTATGAGTCTGGAGTTCAGCCTTTTTTCAATCTATCTCACTGTCCACTTATCCAGCCTACATTTCCTTGGGTCGCCTGTGAGGGTATTAAGGGAGAGGGTGTTGAAAGCCTTACTAAAGTCAAGATAAGCAACATCCACTCTTCTCATTAATCCAGCCATCTTTTTGTAGAAGGGTGTCAGGTAGGTCAGGCATGATTTCACTTTCATAAGTCCTTGCTGACTGCTTCCAGTGACCTCTTTGTCCTTATGATGTTTGGAAATGGTTTCCAGGTGGATTTGCTCCATCACCTTCCCAGGGAACCAGGTGAGGCTGACCAGCCTGTACTTCCCTAGATCCTTTCTGGCCCTCCTGAAGATTGCAGTGACATTTGCCTTTTTCCATGGGAACTTTTGATCACCACAATCTTTTAAAGATAGTTGAGAGTGCCCTTACAACGACATTGGCCAGTTGCCCCAGCACCTGCCCCTCAGTACCCCACCAGCACCCATGGACTTGGTTATGCCCAGATTGTTCAAATGTTCCTGAGCCTGAACCTCCTCCACTGAGGGTAAGTATTTCCTGCTCCAGATCTTCCTCTTGCTCTGAGAGCCCCAGGACTCCTGAAGGCCAGTCTTATCAGTAAAGAGTGAGACAAAGAAGGCATTGAATTCCTCAGCTTGCTCCATGTCTTTTGTCACCAGTTCTCTTGCCCTATTCCTGCCACCATAGGCAGCCTCACAGGCATTATTTTCCTCCACTCCTCTCCAGTTCATGACTGTGCCTAAAGGAACAATCTAGCTGTCAAACTGCAGGCATTTCCCAGACCACCAGATATCTGTCTGCTGACTTCAGAAAGTTAATGTATACTTGAGATTCCTTCATCTCTCAAAAGCTGAATAGTCTTTTTCATTTTCTTTTTTTTTTTGCTTGTGTGTGTGTGTGTGAGAGAGACAGAGAGGAAGCTATCTCTTCTTCTTTCAATTATTTGTCACCATAATAATGTGGCTCCTGCTATGTGGTGTTCCATAGTTTCTGATATAATCTGTTTTATTAATAAGTGGCTTCTCTCTGTAAAATGAAATCTTTCTTGGTAATCCTCACTTCAGGAGTCAAATCATATACAGAAAAATAGCTCTGAAGATACTATTAATCCTTAAGATGCCACGCCTGACAAACATAACTATAGTGAAAGGATTCAGAAAACTCATTAATCAAAATACAAGTAGCAGAATAGATTTCCTCTTGCTTTGAAGTATATTGCCCTCATAACATTGTGAATTAGACCTTCATTCAAGTTTGATGGTGAACACAAAACAAAAGTTTTGGGGAATCAAGTTAGAGTTGGATGTTAACAAGGTTTCCATGCTGATGGAGAACTGCTTCACAGGAATGTGGCTGGCTATGCACATCTTTGCTGAAGAATGTGGGGACAAGACTTTCAAAAACATACTTTTTGAAACATAAATGTCCCACGTCTTTATTTAGGAAAAAGGCCTATTTTTCAACTGTTGAGCAACCAAGTGCTTATAAAATACTTCAGAAGTCAGTTTGGACACATAAAATTCACTTTTATAAGCTATATGACACTCACGGTAATTTCACTATTGGTTTAAGCTGATCAAAAATAGTGGTCCTGTTATATCCTCCACCCCTGTCCTTGGATTAACATTGGAAAGAACCAAAACCATAGCTTGCCACACAAGCACTCATCTGACCACAGGGTGGAGTGTGTGCTCAGAAGTGGACAGGAGAAGGAGATTCCCTTTTGAGCACCAACAAAGCTCCATAACACTGAACACAACCTCCATGTTCCTCCTGTTGGGAATAGAAAGGCATCAGTGTACTGCGCTAGTGGCATGAACAGGGCTCCTAATGACCCAGGCCAGCTGGTGCGGTGCTGACTGCAGGGGCACATTACCCCGGGATATAAAAATAATATATATATATGTGTGTGTGTCCCTGGAGCAGTTCAACTACCGTTATCCAACAATGCAGCTCAAGGCAGTACTGGATGCTTCTCTGAGAAGTGTCAAAGAGGATCAGAGGCATGTTAAGACACCCCTCAGAAAAACAGTGTAACCAGGTGGGCCATGCCTGGGATGACAACCAGCACCTCTGGCTCAGATCTCTCCCACATGCAGAAGATCTGTGGCCACCGGAATCATTTAAAAGCCATGTAAAGGCAAAACTCTCTTTTAAAGACTGCTTAATCAATTGTCTAAAACTCTTTAGGTACTCACAGCCTTTGAAGTTTCCACCCAGGGTAAGAGTGTTAGTTTAAGTTTAGCTAAAACTGAATCTGCGTCTCTTTTCCCTTTTGCTTCAACTCCAAAGAAAAAAGGGAAATTACAATACAGGAATTACATTTCAGTGGGAAAAAAGAATCTTTCTGCATTATTCAACAGATCGGAAATTTAGGATTCAATTTATTATAAATTCAACGACTTGTGAAGTTTAATTTCATTAACACTTCTCTAGAAAGCTTTGATTGCTGAAATGCATCAAACAAGGAGGCTATGAAGAGGTGTCATCACATTAATACATTTTTGGGCTAGAAACAAATGGTGAATATTTTCAAACCTATTATCTGTCATGTTGGATCATACGAAGCCTTGATATTATGAAATAATTAAAAACAATCTTTGATTTTACTGAGGTTTGGCTAGTTTACAAATACTGTGATCTTTATTAAGGATACTAAATAACTTCAGAGAGATGTGCTCTTATCTTGGTTTGGCAAACTTGAAGTGCTTTTAGATGTCTGGTTTGCCTTCCAGCCAAACCTCGCAATGGGTTTCAATGTTGACAATGCTGTGAAACCATTCATGCCTAAAATGCAGTAACTGCACTTGAAGTAACCTCATTAAAAAGTAGTTTCCATCATATATTTTTTAATCTTTCCTGTTCCACCTTTAAGAATGTGAGGTGCCCTACATATTAGAAGATCCTTACATATTGCAAAAGCAGGTGGAAAAACTTCAGGGATGAATGTCCACAATGTGCAAAATCACATATATCAGCCTCCCGATACTTTATTCCCAATATGTTATTTACAGGGGCCTTCATGTGCATCATCATGGACATGCAACATGTCCATTTAGTGAGAGTGGCTGTGTTTACCCTACCTGTCTCACAGTCGCATTATTCTGATTCAGCCACACTTGGATCCATGACACCTGGGCAATTATTGCAACCCTTGTGATAAAAGCGTTTCTTGGCAAAGAGCCACACAGCATGGCACACAGCATGATATGGCTCTGTGATTTGATTTATAGTGGAAGAAAAAGTACCTAATCCTGGAGCTTTGACACAGGAGCCCCTATAGAGTGCTCAGTCATCACCTAGAGGCAACAGCTCTGCTGTTCCTGTTTGCAAAATTCTGACAAGAGAGGCTTTCTGAACTTTGATGTGTGTCAATTCCTGACCAGTTCTGAAAGGCTGAAATAAGGGGTCACTGCACCACATTTGGCCCCTTTAAAAACAAAAGTTAAGATAGGGCTGTTTTTAAGTGAGCCAGGCACCTGCATATCATACTGGGAAAGATTTATGATATGCCTTGGGTCTTATCTTCCCTTTCCATTTTTATAGGGTGTGCAGGTGCTGCTGCAGGAATAAGATGGTTGCTATCAACACACAGACTCAGATACAGCAGCAGAAGCAGATGAATCACAGAATCATTAAGACTGAAAAAGATTTTCAGATCATTGAGTCCAACCTGTGACCAAACACCGCTGTGTCAACTAAACCAGAGCACTGAGTGTGACGTCCAGTCATTGATCAATAGCACATGTACTTCACACTTGGACATCATCATAAAAGCAGGTGTTTGACTACTTTGAACTGAGGCAGAGCACCTCAGAAAGCTGAATTCACACAGACATCTCTCAGAGGAATTGCTATAGTAAGTTTCTTGGTGTACTGGATTTCAAATCTGGCTTTGTTTGTTCATTTATGCAATATCTCAGCCCGCTGTTTAACATGAATACCAGAAAATGCATGCTATGCAATCTGAACCAAGGACTTTGTTGCCCTTGCTGTCCCTAACTCAGTCCATTTCTTTCCCAAGGTGTCAGGTTTTATACTTCACACCACAGTTCACAAAACATCATCAGAGCCGCAGTATAATTTATCTGCCTGCTGGGCCTTATGGAAACTGTAACCAAAGGTGGTCTGTATGAATGGTTTTGTAATACCTTGTACCATCCGAGGTGACATGAACATAGATCAAGGAGGAGAGTTGGATTAACCAGATACTTGCAATGTGCTAGAGTGAAATTTGGCGTTAGGAAGGTTGTTCCACTCAAGATCAAGAATCATTCTTACCAGAAAAGCACCTTCAGCATTCTTAGATATGAAATGAAAATTTGCCTCCTGCTCAAGGTGCTCCTTTGCCCCCAGAAGAGCTCTTCAGCCTTTTCTGGAGGGGAGGGAGGGTGTTGAGCAATTTGACTACTGAGCAGTGCAGTCAGCAGCATTCTGAAAGGGCAGGTTTAGGCAGTAAATCTAGGATCCTGTTTACCAAATGGCTTCTGGGCACCCTCATCTCAAATGCACAGCTACTAATTTCAACAGGGCAACCTGGCATAGAGAAAAACTCACAAAATGTTCTTTTCTGAGGAGGTCCTCTTGTGAGAGAGGCAAGCCTAGGGATAAAACCAGAACAAAGATACTGAAAGGGACTGTATTTTTTTCAATGTACAGCTGCAAAAGCCTGTTGAAAAACCTACCAAATTATGTCCTGCTCCATGAGCTTGCTGGTAATGACTGGCCAGCACCATTTTTGTATGGCCAAACACCATTGTTGTTTCCCGCTAATGACATTATAATCTCAACAAAATGTTCCTATTGCTGCTTATATTCTAGTAAGGGTATCCACATGGAGAGATAACAAGCATTCTCTCTCCTTGCCCCTGCAAACAGCAGAGCTTGCCTGGATGCCCTGACTCTGCCTACATCTCCCCTGCCTCATTGAAACCCAGCTGTAGGTGAACTGTTGCTTTCAGCACCAGCTGTGCCAGGAAGCCCACATCAGTCTGGGAATCTTACTTTGCTGAACACCGAAACACATGCATGGTAAGAGACAGCCAGTCTCTAGCCCAAAGATAAAGGGTCTGGAGCAACAGAGAAGGAGAGAGAAGCTGAGGGAAATGTGGAGGTACTTGCCTGGCTATGGAGAGTAGGTCCAGGGACAAAGTTCAGACCCAAATCTTTTGCAGACCAATGACTGAATTTAATGTCAGACCATACAAACATTTGCACGGAGGACTGTAAAAAGACCTTGCCACACTGCAAATGGCCAAACTACTTATGAGATACAGAACTACTACACCTATGCTAAGGACAGGTGTCACAAAAGTCAAACAAACCTCCAGTCTCCTTCTTCTGCCCCCAACTAATATGGGATCTCACAAGCACGCTTGCTCATGGTGCCTGGTTTTGTTTATCTTCTTGATCATTTTTGACAAGTCTCTCCTCAGACTCTGGAACACACTAAACAATCATGATACCACAGTAGAAGTTAGACTAGTGATAAATCCAGCATAGTGCTATCAGTAGTTGAGACACTTTCTGTAATGGTTCAAAGGTAACATCATGAACTGTCACCCACGTAAAAGAAGTTGGAAATCCAGGACAGAGACAGCAGTGTAAGCCTTGCAAATAACAATGGAGAGCAGTAGTACATATCAGTGTAGATACAAATGCATTCAAGCACCAGCATAACCCTCCATAGAAACTCTATAGTGACTTTTTATAGCTATATTGGCTATAAAATATGTTTTCCAGAAGAATACCACCATTCTGCTTTATAGGCAAGAATACAGGCTTAGGTTATTACCAAAGGCAATATGGAAGATTTCAGCCTATCAAAACTACTTTTAGCTGTATTATGAAATTTTAAAACCTTCCTGAATTTACCAGACTACAAGGTGGGATTACTATTTTTAAAAATGAATGCATAGCTGAAGGGGAAAGTGTTTTATAGCAACTGATAGTTCCTTAGGCACTGATAGGACATTTTTGCACAGGCTGAAAATGCATTCTTCATTCTTCACTGACAGCTGGTTAAAGGAGGAATGCAGTGAAAAGTCTATAAAAGCTTTTAAAAAGCCAAACCTGGATAGATCTGCACTTCTGTTTTTCTCCCACCCAAGTGATGTGAGGTTGTTAACAGTATCATTTGGACTCATTGCCACCTTGGCCTGTAACCACACCAGGAAACAAGTTTACAGCACTTCCTGATCCCAGAAAGAATGGGGATTTGCGTCTTTTTTAATACAACAGTATAAAAATATCGGAAGCAACTTTTTATACAATTCTTTTTCATCAGATTGCATGAAGTCTACACACTGCCTCTCCAGGAGTCTGGCTTTCCTCCTCTTCCACTGGAAGATACTTTCTGTAGGTCAGCAGAGCTACTTTTGAAGTTTGTTCTTAGCTCCTTTGGCTCCTCCATGTCTGATAGTGCTGATCATTGATTCCTGTTTGATATGTTTTCTTTCCTTGATTTTGCAATACTGTCCTTGCCTCTTTCTTCTCCTACCTTTGGGCCTGCTTCTTCTATATAGCCTCTGGGAGACTGTGTTCTTCCTTTTTTTAACTTTCCCTGGAGCAGCGCTTTCTTCTGCTTCTATTTTCTTCTTTTATCCCCCTCACAACCTGCTCCTTTCACACTCATCTCCTCCAATGACCTCAGCTGCAATCTCTCCATCAACAAAGCACAAACCAGCCTGATCAGCCATTCTCCATTCAATCTCAGACATAACTCAGCTTGCCTACCATCTCCCTGAAGTCTCAGTGTCAGCTTAAAGGAATAATGGCTGAAACTGGTGACCTGAATCTTTTCAGCCCAAAATTCTCTCTCAGTGTTGAAGCCCCCACTTTTCTTCTGTAACTTCACCTCTAACAGCTCTTTCCACACTTTAAACCTTTCCCAAAATAACTAAACCTTTTCACTTTTCTTCCCCCCTGTTGCACTTTTGAGAGCATCTTGTTGTTTTGCATTCACATAAGCACAGGTTAGATGCAGGTCCTTCTTAAGGTATCATCTCTCTCCTTGTTTGTGACAACCTAGCAAAAACTGTGTTACTAATGAGAGTCTTCTGGCAAGTGCATCTTCATTGGTCTGTCCTTTATCCCCCTCTTTTCCCAGTGCTCCCTGCTTTCTTTTTATTCCTTCATTGGCTTCCTCTATTCTGATATTTAGTCAAGGTTTATTACACGGAGGTCTTTCAGTAATTCTAGTAATTATTTTCCTGCTTTTTTCCATATAGTCTTGTGCATTTCATCACGCTCTGAACGAGTCTGTGTCTTTTCTTTAACAGAAAAAAAAAAACCCAACCAACAAAAAGCTTACTGTAGTAATTTTCAATCTTTTCTCTTGTAGAGAAAATTAGTCTTGTAAAAAAAAGATATTTGGTCATCTATTTTCCATTAGCAGACAAAATAGCTTTGATATTCTGGTCATTTCTCCTGAAATAATACAACAGAATGAAGCATGTTTCTTGTTCCTTTTACCAATGCATTTATGATTTATTATTAAAATAAACGCATTCTTTCCCATATAGGCAGCAAAAAGACATTAAAAAGTATGTAGGAAAAAAAAAGATTTAAAAATAAGCTACATGGATCCCAGAGGCATATGTGATCATGCAGCATGATGGTCCAAGTGTGCTCACACAGAAGCGCATAAATTGCTTTTTGCAACAAGTTGGAACATTGTAATTGCAGAAAGATTCCTTAAAACCCTTCTGTTACTGGCCTAGTTGGGCATTTGCTCTGCTGGAGTTGCTATGTTCCCCACAGTTCTGACGTCCCTGTAACATAGTGGAATAACCACTAAAGCTTTCTGATACTGTCTGTGCCCTTTGTGGTTTTCCTCCCTTACACAAACCCTTCCCTTTCTTCACAAGAGGGACTCCCTTTGTGAACTCTCATGGACTAGGATCCCACCTTGTTTGTCTTGAAAACTTCCAAGCACTTTTTAAGGAAACACCTCACATTCTGATTATTAATAATAATAAAAATTATATTATGATGAGAGCAGCAGAACTGCTGCTGGCAGAATTATTTGCAATCCTAATATCACACATACAACGTGCTGTCCTGAACCTCTGCCCCTCCAGGTAATATCAGCTGGGGGTTTGTTTTGATTTTCCTTTTCCAGTTCTGCTGCAGGCAGTTTTCTTTGCTGCTTCCATCCATTAATCTCAAAGTACTTTTACACAGAGGAATTAATTAAGAGTCTTACACACAAGAATTAATTAAGACAGTAGTAGGCATGTTTTATCATTTCCATGTTGCATAGGGGGAACTGAGGTGAAGAAAGAGTTGCCCAATTCTTTCTTAGAGCTGGGAATATACTTGGGCCTGTATGATATCTTCTCAATTCAGTATATAAGAATATCCTTTCTCTCTTTACAAAGCGAGGCAAATAACCCAGTTTACCAAGTAAAATACCACTGACACACAGTCCTGTTCTTCAAAATGGAAACACTTCCCTCAGGCAAATACCTTGGCCAGTCGAATTTCTAAACACATCCTTCTTTCTTATTTCAAACAGAAAGAAGCACACGGCACGAAAAGCAAACAACTGTAACTCCTGTGGGATCTGATAACATTTATACTCTGCTAAAGAATTGCCCCAATACCTGAAATCTGTAATCTTATCATTCTGTTTTAACAGACTCTCCCTTTTTCTCAGCATTCACATGTATACTTCCGTTTGATCAAGAAAGAAATAGAAACCTAGTGACTAGGGATTTTTATCTATAGTTCATAAAACCTTTGCAGAGCTGACACTGTGCTATCCTGCTTCTGAAATGCACCAGTGCCACCTTCAGACCACATGAAATAGGGCTTTTTCACAACCCTCCATCTGAAAGCTGCAGTGATTTTTCTCTTCCTCCAGACAAGTCCTGCTGAAGTGCTTGTATGAACCTGTGCAGAATCTGCACATTCACATACCAAAGCACAAATATTCGCTGGGAACAGTGGTCCTTTATTTTCATACATAAACATTGATAAAGAGCAATGAAATACTGCTCTTTAACACCAGGAATGAGAATCCCAGTGAATTCCCCTGCCACCGCCCAAGCAGCTCCCACTGGGCAGAGCAGCACATCAGCTAGGACCTGATCCTGCCCTCCACCTTAACATCATTTGCCAACTGCTCCTGGTTACATTAGGTCCTCATCATTTCAAAACTAAGTCATTCGCATTTTTAGTTAGAGACAGTTCTAAAAAAAAGTTAAAATACTTCTCAAATTAAAGAATAGGCCTCTGGTATTTTGAATAAAAAATTATCTGTGACATTAATTCAAATTACACATATTGGACTGAAAAATATGAAGTCAACTCTGGCTTGAAAATCAAGGTAGGAATTAATTACTTGAGTTAATTTCTTTGACCTTGTCCTACAGTATAGTTGAGAGAAGAAAGTAGGCAGAAAACACTACTCACCCACTGTCATACCATCCATGTAACGCTTGATGATATCAAAAGAATCTCTTAAATTTCCTTCTGTAATGTCAAATATGATATCTGCCTGGTTGGCCGGATATGTAGGTGTGATGGCACGAAGAAAAATAATCTCTGCAAGTAAAGAGTATCACAGAAGGCACTGACAAGTATTTGAAAACATCAATGAAGAATCCGACAGAATTTGATCCAAAATGTCTTGTCCTCAAAGTTGGTGGAGGACATCCCCCTCCCTTACCATTCCCAGTTTGTCCTTTAAAATGGAAAGGCAGAAGATGTAAGGGAAGCGAGGATTTGGATAGTTTTATTTTGTCCTCCTATTTCCACCATCCAAGGGCCCTGAAGCCAAAACACTCTTACTTTTAAAATCCAAAAATACTGCTCTTAAAAAGTCAATTAGATTTCCAGCATGTACCCAAAGAGGACAACATCAAGGATCCACAGGCTGCGCTGAGGAAGGGACCAAACAGATAAACCTCTCCACTCTGATTCCCCATGGCAGTTACACAAAGTATTGCCAGTACAAATTAAAGAGTCCTTTGGAGTACTGGAGGAGGTGTTTAGGTTTAAAAATAAAAGTGAGACTATTTTCAAGTCCCTTGTGAGGGATGGAGGTATTATTACTCTCATCATTATCCTCACTCTATAGATGATGAAACTAGACTTGGAGCTGTAAGAATCCACCTGAGGCCATGCACTGAATTACAGTTTACGTTTTCTGGGCTTCAGTAGTAATCTCAGATCACTAGGTCTCATCTCTTTTTATTAAAACACGAGGATGGACTAATGAGGTTTGGGAAGCATCCTGGGCCAAATCCTTGGCTCTGCTGCCAGTACACCTGGTGAAGCTGAAGGAGTGTGTATGGGAGCAGAAATGGCCATGGGGCATTCCTCCATTCCCTGTGAAGCAGGGCCAGCCAAGGCCTGAAACAGGCCTGACAGAACCTACAGGAGCTCTACATCAGTGGTTAAATTGTTCCTGTCCGGGCAAGGACTGAGATGTCTCTTTCCCCACTCCAGCCTGGTGCAGAAGGGAAGAATCAGCTTTGGCTTTCGTTTAGGACAACTTTCTGAAACAGCAAGGCTGAGACTCTGGGTACATCAGAGATGGGGATTTAGGGCCTTTAGAAACCCCTCCAAAATAACCTTTCTTACCTCCATGCCCTTCTCTCTGTGTCTGTGCTGCTCAGTAAGGTGCTGAGAGCAGCAGGGCTGCAGGCAGTCATCCCACTGATGGATGCATTGCCAGAAAATTCATACAAATGGCAAGGAGCAAAAACTGGCTCTTGATCTGTAAGTTTTTAGTTTTACGTAAACTGAGTGTGATCCTTATGAAACTCCAGGACTTAAAAACTCTCAGGTACTGCAGAGGACAGCCACTCACTTGGGTGCTTTTTGAAATTCTTGTCTTAAAAACTTTCTACCCTGTTCTTGGAATTTCCCTTCCTTTAATCTATAACAAGCAACACTTTGTTCATAGGTCAAAAATCAGCCAGTCACAGATCATATACTCAATATAATTTCTTTTGTGATTAATGTCTGCATGTAAGGTTTTTATTCTTGGAACAAGTCACCTGTCAGTAGCAAACAACTGGTCATAGACAGATGAGAGAAATATATTGAGTACCTTGTTTCTACAGCAAAACCTGCAACCAAGGGAAGAAAAAGTGTCATGGGGCATACCGCTATCACGTGAGTCAATGTGGTACCTGGGAATTCAGAGTCAATATTTCCTGAGACTGGGAAGCAGTAGGAGTTAGAGCTCAGAATTACTTTCTTTCCACCATAAAATTAAAACTCCTGGATATCAAAGGTTTTAATTAAATGAATAGTACACTATAATTTGGAGCTGTGCAAACATTTACTGCACTGGTAGCAAGTCTGACTTTAGGCAAGGATTTCTGGTGGAGGTTTTATATGTTGTAGTCTATTAAATGAAACAAGGAACAAACCACTTACCTTCAGGTCTTGTAAAGTCTCTGAACGTGGGCAATGAAATGACAGTGTGGGAAATGGTGTGGACTGGATCCAGCAGACAGCTGACATCATTTGGTCGACAAGACTTAATACAACGGATAGTATCTGTCTTTTCTAGTCTGACGCTAAGAGAAACCAAAAAGAGATTCATAAATAGACTGAATATTAAAGAATTTGTGTTTTGCAATCTAGGAGCTAGAAACTGTAGTTGATATAAGTGTTGATTCTTCATCTCAAAAACTTAGACAAATGCAGATCATCAGAACTTCGGGACCCCTGAAGAACTTGGTATGGCTCAGTTACAGTCAAAACCCCCTCAAACAGAGTTCTTCAAGCCAGGCATATGAAAATAAGGAGAACTGTAGTGCCCAAGATGCCATGTAATGTCCCTTTCCAAGGACAAACAGGACCAAACAATGATACCCACACCCTCAGCTGGCCTGGTCTCAGCAATTTCAGTAGAGCCTCATTTACTTGCACAAGGCTTTTTTACTCAGTCATATAAAGCAGACAGAATTGTTTCCACTTTAGAAATCTGGCATAAATATGTAAAGGGCCAACTTTCATGATTTTCAGTGTACCAAGGGCCAGAAGAGCCTTTTTAAAGTCTTTTTTTCATACCTTCCCTTTCTATCTGAGAGAACTGAGAAAACAGAGAGGAATGGAAACTAATGGAGGAAAGAAGTTAACCACATTATTTAAAACCTCAAAGGCCAAATTCTGAGTTTGGGGAAATGGTAAGGGTCATTTCATATTCCATCTCAAGCAGCTGTTCATTCGGTCTTGAAAGTCTATTAAAAGTTAAATGACTTCTCACCCTTGTCCACTAGAGCGAATTTAAAGTCACTTACAGTTCAAGAACTTCACACAATGCGCACTCTGTGTTCATGAGAGATGAAAGGGCTATGCTGGGACTTAAAATGTGACTAAGCCCCAAAAATTATCTCAACTTTGACCTGCCCATTTCTACATATTTCTAAATGTAAAAAGAAAATACTGCAGTGTCAGAGAGGGGGAATTAAAAGATTAAAAGTGAGAAAAATTTACTGAGTTAAAGGGAATCAAAAAAAGAGAAGATTTAGTTCGTTAGATACCTCTAAAAACAAACGGCTTTTTCTCTTTTCAAAATGTTATTCCAGTCCACACCTACGAACCATCTTTTTTCAGATGTTTATGGCTCTATTACTAATCAATATATCAGTAACATCTTATTACATGCTCCCCACCTCTGCTCATCAAAGAAAATTAAGCCAAACATGCTGATACTCTTCAAACCTAAAATAAGGGGAAAACACAAATCAAGGAACACATGCTTCAACAGATGTGAACTGGCACAGTCCACGGGGAGGCAACAGAGCTGAGTTAATAAACACCAGCTAAGCCTGGTATTCACACCCTGTATTTGATGCTTTGAGACTGACCAGGAGATACAGGCCAGAAGAGACCTTTTCCTTCCCACCATTATCTGTGTACAAAATCTTGTTATTTCCTAGACACCTCACTTATGAACAGTAGCTTGCATAACTTATTTTGGGACACTATTACTGATGAAGTACTGTTAGAATACATAGAACATCCTAAATTTCCGTAGCTGTGTTTAGATAAGAGAATCTGTATGCAAAAAACGTCGTGGTGGGAATGTCTCAAGCATTCAGTAGTGGTCTGCTTTTGCTTCTTCCTGGGAATAAAAGAGAGCTTTACTCTCAACTTCAGCTGGAACAAAAGGCAAATACAAATACTTCTGAAATTCTTAGCCAAGAAAGCCATGATTTTGTGTAAGATGAAGTCCTAAGTAAGACTTACATTCATGATTCTCACCTGTAGAATAAAGCCTTCTGACATGACTTTGGTATAGGTCAGAGGATCTCAATGGTCACAAGTAGTTTGTGTTAGTTCTTATCTAAACTGAGTTTCTAGATCCATCCAGCTCATAATCACATATGTGACAGATAAATGTCTGTGCCAACTCTATTTCTTTGAACCTTTTGTCTCTCCTCCTACAAATCCCATTAACTTTTTTTTTTTTTGCATGCTGTGTCCACACTGCTAAACTGGAATTTGTTTTTTCAGTATACTCAGTCTCTGATCTCCTTTCTTTTACTATCCCTGCTTGTTGCCTCATGCCAGCATATCCAAAGTGCAGTCAATAACACTTTGTCCTCTCATTGCTTCATCTTTTGGACATCTCCAAACTGGAGTAACTTCTTTGACAACTAACATCTATTTCAAATCCTGATATTTGCTATAAATGCTCTGTTCTCATAATACTGTATAATTTTATCCTTACACGTCATCTTTGCATTTCATCTTCTGATTAGCTGATGTTCTCCTTTTTGCTCATGTTCTCCTACAATAGGGACTGTGACTGACAAAAGTTTCTTCCTCAGTGCTGAGAATTTTTTTATTTGAACCTTTCCTTCAAGTTTTCTGCCTCTAGCACAAATTACAGCTTTGGAGCTGGTCTTTCCTCTAGGCATTTTCATTTAAAGGGAAAAAAGTTAAGAAACAGCTCAGTTGCTCTGATTATTTCCTGAGTATAATTTTTTCTTTCTTCTAGAGTCCTGGTACAATTCCTTTTCATATTCTCTGTTAGATTCAGTCAGTAAGTTCTTTGGACCAGGAGCTGTGATTTCATTTTCATTTGGAAAATATAAATAGCACTATGTAATTATGTATGTGCTCCTGAAAGTCCCAGTGACACTGCAGCATTCAAGCGTCTAACACAGGGGAATGTGAGCTCCATGCTCCATAAATCCTTGCTAAATACAATTAATGTGGTAGCATTTTACAACACTGAGGCCCAAGTTCTCAAACCCCCTTCTTTTCCTGCCAAAAAAATACATATTAATGTTTGCAAAAATGAAGTTTATTTTTGAATATTTATCTGACTTCATTATGGCCCAATAATGAACTGGTAGGCAGAGAGCATTTACATACAATTTATTTTTGAATATTTATCTGACTTCATTATGGCCCAATAATGAACTGGTAGGCAGAGAGCATTTACATACAATTTATTTTTGAATATTTATCTGACTTCATTATGGCCCAATAATGAACTGGTAGGCAGAGAGCATTTACATACAATTTATTTTTGAATATTTATCTGACTTCATTATGGCCTCATAATGAACTGGTAGGCAGAGGGCATTTACATAAAAGCACCTTCTGTGGCAGAAATAAACCCCATTAGCTCAAGTAGCATGGGCTTGTGTTCTCAGTATTTAAACCTGGGACTCTATCCCCACTAGCAACTTCTGGCAGCTTTTATAAGGATGTGTCAACAGGCTTATTAAACACTGGCATTCCTTATGAGACTTGAACTCCTGTCAGCCAGCTGGGATAAACTTTGCCTTGGGGAACATGTAATACTCTGGCAGAGTGCTGCGATCATGCTCCATCCAGGCGTTGGCTGATGATGAGCCTGAGAGCCTGCAGCTTCCAGCTAATGGAGTAATTCCTTGTGCTCAGATGATTAAGACTTGTGATCTTGGTTTAGAAGGTTCCCAGTTTCTACCCTTGTACCCTGACTGTGCTGTCAGCACTTACATAGTGAGGTATTTTTTCTACAGGTGCAGTCATTATTCCCTGTTCTTCTAGGGAATGACTGTTCTGCCTGTGTAATGAGTAGCAGAGATAACTGAGCCCAGGGTGGTGTTGAACATTAATTTTTGGATCATACCTCTGGGACTGAGCTTTCAATATTTATCATCACAAGGACTGTCTGCAATAAATAAATCCTCTTCCAGCTCAGAAAAAAAAAAGAATTTCAAAGAAATTCCAGTTGTATTGTCTACATTGTTCTTGACTGCCTAGAAGTAAACAAAGAAAGTCAAAGTAAAGGAAGAAAGATCTGGATATTGGAATTCTGACCGACTTTTCAGGGCACCTATGGTTTGGTTTGATGGTGGTTGTGGGTAAAGTCTCTACTGTTCACAATTTATCAGCTTTAATATGAAAGCTGGAGAGACAAAAGTGTTATGAGACAAATCAAATATCTTTTTCAAATGTTCCTGTCAATGGGGACATTTCAAGATATAGCCTGTGAAACAGAAAGGAGCTCTCTGCTATTAGCTGAATGCTGTTAAGAAGATGATCGCTGTTCTGCTGTCATTAGTTTTTCCATTCAGCAAAAGTTCCGCAGAAAGAAAGATGAAATATCTCTCAAATAAATGTTCTTTAGAGAAGATTAGCTTTTGTACCATCCTTAGAAGTTAGAACTTGGATCTGTCCCTGGTGGAAATCAGCATTAGCTCACGGGATACAACAGAGCAACAATAAATAGGATAGTTGCACAGTTTTATACTGACATGTGCTGGGGCACCTCAGGGGTCCTAAGGGTCCAAGTTATGCCTTTTTAACAGATTTTCAGAAAATGTACACTACTTGCCCTATAAGCGATGAAATTTTCTAGAGACGTCTGAGTTGAGACAGCTCAAAATATCTACCTATTTCCTTTGGAAAATTTAGACCTGAACATATATAACTATGTATGATCAGATGACTCCCCTACTGTGTGAAGTAAATTAATAGCTTTCAGTCCTCAGTATGTTCAGCTAATGAGCTCTTAAACACCAGCTTCGGCTTTATATAATGATTCAGAGTACACAGAAAAATCTCCATGAATTAAGATGTTCAGTTATAGGAGAAAGTGGAAAACGGTAATGATGATGGCAAATAAAATGCAAGTGCAGCAACCAACAGATGAACTAAAACTTTATTAAAATTGAGGGAAAAAAGCTACTCTTAGAAGAGAAAGAGTAGCCAATGATGACTGTAAGTTAAGGATCAAAGCTGTGCAGAGACAAAGATAAAAAGTTTGGCAATAAATGTGTTGACAGTTCCGTGGCGGGAAAGTTGCATTTGAATTGTCAGAAGAAGGTCTCTGGGCTCTGTGATTTGACGCTGCATGACAACAAGGCCACTGTGGTTGTTCACTTTTTTTGTGGTGAAAAACCCCTCCTGGTTCCCGCTGATGATGGACAGCTGAATTTTATCCCCAGGGACAGCATTGGAAGGACCCATGCGGAAAATGTCGGTGGGTACTTGAATGTTGGTAGGAAAAGAGAGGTGATAGTAGGTTATTCTCAGAGGCAGGCTCTGGCACTCCTTATTTTCATTACAAGGCAAGCGCTCACAGCGACTGCAAGAAAAGTGAGAACACAAGACAAGAGGAAGATTAGTGCACATTTAGCAAGTGGGAGGGGAGAGCAAGGGCGGTGGGGGTGGGAAAAGATAGGCTGACTTGCATCCTTTATCCATTCTTCAGCCTGGCACCTCACTTATATTGCAAAGGGACACGTGTTCGATAAGGATGAGCTTGCCTGCAGTTGGAGCTTTGGGAGAAGCATTGCCATTGTCAGAAGTGTTGCCCTTGCTCTGCACGCACAGATGGATCAAGTCTGGCAGCTCAGCTGGGGTGAGAGTTTATTTGCATTTACATCAGCCAAGCTCTCCTAGAGAGAACGCTGGCACTTTTTTCCCCTCCAAGTTTTATTCTTTTGCTGGTTGGACATATGTTCAGTAAAGGAAGAGATTCTCAGTGGTTAGGGAGTTGTCTGTGTCCTACTTGGGATGTCTGGCTGTATTTTAAGACTGAGTAAAGTGTTCTAAAAACCACAAATGTCCAAGGAGTTGGTCTCTGAAGACAAACCTTTTCCTGCTGATACGGCACAGTATTCCTCTATACTATCAGGAGAACCAACTTGAGTCAGTCTAACAGCCATCTAGGCAAGCCCTGAAAACAACATCCTATGGCCAGATGTCTCCAGCATGTGTCTTGCACATTCAGTCCCCTCTTACATAGTCCTAAGTCACGGGAATGATTCTGGTGAGAGAGGAATTTGCCCTCTGCTCTTTCCTTCCCTTAGCGCTGTGTCCCAGTGAAAAAGCCAGAGCACTAGCAAGAGATCACCCATACAGGCTGGCAGGGAACAACAAACCTCTACATCAGCAGTCACAATCTTCATGCGTTCTGTTCCTGAGAGAAGTGATTTTTGTCCAGAAAAATACAGTAGACAGCTATGGGCATCCAAGTCACTGATGTTAAAGAGTGTTACTGTTTACCAGCTCATTAATGAAGATCTGACATGTCATGGTACCTGGTGAGTTTGAGGAGCGTGTAAAGGATTGCATACTGGGTAAGCTTGTATGCATTTCAGACTAAAGATATGCCCAAATCACCACATAGGTATCCAAACATCCTTTCAGGCAGGTGTGTGGAAGTAAAGGTAGACAACGATGATCTCAGCTGGACTATAACTTTGCAAAATTTCGTCATGATCAGGTTGAGCATTTAGCTCCAAACTTGCCTCGTGCAAAACTACGAATCAATTAAATTATGTGCAAGAGTCTCTCCAAGCAAAGTATTTGGTCCACAGGTTGAAGTTTTGGAACCTAAACAATTTGTTTCTTTACCAAGAAATGCTCCAGCACAAAAGCATGGTTTGCCTCTTACCACCTCAAGTAAATCTGAATGTTCATTTCCTTATTTTATTTTGACATGAGTTTGAGCTCCTATCAGGAGTATCTGCTACCAACAGAACTGTGGTTCATAAGCAAGCCCCACTTTGTTGCCAATGCATGGTGATCTGAATTCCAGGAACTTCTCATTATATGCAAAATCGGCACTTTCAAAAAGACTAATTAAAAGTACCCTCAGTTCTTCAATTAATGTGTTTTCTTTTAATACTACTTGCAAACAAAAGTACTTCTTTGAAGCAATTCTTAGAAGATTTAAATGCATTCTTAATTTTATTAATGTGTTTAAAGATCATGCACAAGTCCTCACAGGATGGCCAGCTAATTAGGTGTGGATACTCTTGAAGTATTTTCAGGTATGGAGAGTTCTGCATTCTTTTCTGAAACGTCATTAATAACTCCACTAAGGAGAACGACTTGGTGTTGTTGAAATCATGAGGCTACTTGGTTTTGCTGAAATCGTGGAGCAAGTCGAGACAGTTAATTCCTTGGCTGGAAATGTTTTCTTCAAGTACAACTTCTTAGAAGCATGTACATGCTTATGAGCACTTACACTCTTATAAAGATGCTCTCCCTTATTATTTTTTAAAAGTAAAATGCATTTTAAAATTATGGCCAGAATATTTTAAGAGAACAAAAAAACTAAGCTCCCAGCTTTCAAAGACTTGATAAAGGATGTTCTGCTGATTCAGAAAGTTATTTGTGAAGATAGATGTGCCTGTGGCTAGGAGCTAAAATTATTCAAAATTCATCATCTTTTATCTCATGCTTTGGTGGTAGACTCTGCACACTGCACTGTAGGTTCAGTTAATGTGCAGTAATTGTTCCATGAAGTAACCACAAAGGAGAGATAGCAAATATTATTGCTTTCAAGAACCAGAGTTCATTCTGGGGTCACGCACCACAAAGGCAAGAAGCAAAGAGCATTTCAACCCCAGTGTACTCTCTAGACATTCAGTGGGCAGCAGGAAATCACATGGTGGGGGAATGCAGCAAGCTGCTGCTAATCAGGGAGCAGCCCAAGCCCTAGGTGCTGCCCAGCTCCATGGCCCCTTGGGACAAGTGAGCTGCATGTAGAGCTCCTGTGTCCTGCCACCACACTGTGAGCCATGGGACAGAGCCGAGGGGCCCAGCAGAAGAGGGGAGTACTGAGGACGCAGAAGTGCTAGCAGAAAACCAGGCCAGAGCCCAGGGGCAGTTGTATATGTCATTGCAAACTTTTGAAATCAGGTGCATGGGCTACAAAAGTAAGTGTATACTGCTGCTAAATGCTTATTCCTGAACTTGAACCCAGTTATTTTAGTTCACCTGCTACTCTCTTCTCTTATGTTTATTTATGTGGCTGCAATACTGGTTTCAAAGAATTACTCCCAGTTTGTTTGTGCCAAACACTGACAAAAGAAAACTACCAAAACTAGAGGGATTCCATTTGTAGATAATAAATACAACATTTTGTAACAGAAAAACAAGGAGAGAAATATTTTGTGCCTTCCCTCACATTAATTTCTGAGTCAGGTTTTCACTTCATCGTGCTCAAAGGAGTTGAGTGGTATACAACAATTCCTCACATACTGAAGGAAAACAAACTTTTTATTAGCAAGATTTATGGCTTTGTGATTTACTTCCTACAGGGAAACCAACTCAACATGCTGAACAACTAACCAAGTTTTATTAGTGAACTACACACTATACATTCTATGCTGTAGATTTCCGGAGCTGAAACAATCTTCCAGGCCTCCTAGAATATATTCCACTGCAAAGGGTCTTGCTCATGGTATCACTGGCGTGCACTTCTTCTCAGCAGGTCACACCACACCATGAGGTCCAAGTGAGCCATCGCCACGTCATGGATCTCAACATTGATGCTAATGCTCAGCTGTGCAGGGAAGGTGGTTTTTGTCTTAAAGACACCAGAACTTAAAGGGAATGAAACCAACTGATGGTTGGTCTTCACGGACAATTCTTAACCAGAGGAGAATCTGGAGCCTCACTTCAGGCAGGAAAACAGGATACAGCAGAGTAGTAGAGAGGATAGACAAGCACTCTGTATGCTCCTCCTGTCTGGAGATGGAAAATCTCTAGGACATTTCAAGATATAGAGGAGACAGAACTATCGTCTCTTTGCCCTCAGCACCGAGCTTTTATGTCCTATCCTTGTCTCCTTCATTTGTCTTTCCTAATCTAGCTTCCTCTTCCCCTTTCCTAGCCTATGGCCCTTGCTGCTCACTCAAATACTTGGCATCAGGACTGTCTACTCAGCCAGTGCCAGTCCTCCTCTTCTTGCTCCATTCTCTCCTGGCTGACACTTAGTTCTCTCAGTTCCTACTTCACGGCCCTAGACCCGAAGCACAGATCCTTTCTCTCAGGATCTTTGTGCAGCCATCTCAAATTATTCCTTCCTCTGATGGTCTTCATCCAAATCTGGAATAGAATCATGGGATCGTTAAGGATGGAAAAGGCCTCCAAGACCAGCGAGTCCAGCCTGTGACTGATCCCCACCTCGTCACCCAGAACAGAGCACTGAGTGCCACGTCCAGGCGTTCCCTGGACACCTCCAGGAATGGAGACTCCACCACCTCTCTCAGCAGCCCCTTCCAACGCCTGACCACCATTTCAGTGAAGAAATTCTTCCTGATGTCCTCTTGTCCTGTCACTAGTTCCTTGGAATCAATCACCCTTGACCGTAAAGTCCTGACCCCTGTGATTTTTTTTCCCTTTTCTCTCTAGTTTCACCCCATTTTACCTGCAACCCCTGAAGCATCTCCCAGACTCATTCTCCTCACCTTGACATACCTTCAGATCCTTCCCTCCCTACATTCAGCCTCCTTATCTCAAAGTATGCATTTTCTTCTTACCAAGTTGGCTCCTCTCTCACCCATGCTAGAAACAGCTCGCTTATCCATAGAGCTGGGGCTGTCCAGGCAGGCAGTACCTGGCCCAGGACAGACAGACTGGGCTCATCTCCTGTGGCTTTATGTGCGAGCAGGCTCAGACAATCTGTGGAGTTCGACCTGCATGTCTCAGACTGCTATGAAGAGCAGTAAGAAGCTCAGGACTACTAAATCAGAAGTGAACTCCTTGTTGCTGGAAGAAAAAGACCTCTCTACTGATAGGAAGAATTAAATTGCAGTGAGGCAGATAGCCAAACATAGATTGCTACTGAGACTATGAAATCTTTATCATTCAAGGACTTGAAGCAAAAGTTAAATAAAGAACTCTCGGAAATATTCCAGGTACATCTGAGCGTATTTTGGCATACAGGAGTGGATTAAGTTTACCCATCAAGATCTTCATTTCCTGAGGTTTACGAAAAGAAAGGCTGAATGCAATTTTACAAAGTTTGTAATTTCAAAATTTTCAGAGGATTTTGGTAAGGATGACAAAAAGTGCAAAAGCAATTTCCTAACAAATTTCAGATTTCTGGTCCATAACATGACAGCAAACTGTTAAAATAAATTTTAAAAAAAAGTCACCAAAATGTCTTTAAGACACACAAACCAGCGTGTTCCTCTCTACACTTGTTCTTGGAAATGGGTGAACTGCTTTGGCTGAAATTTGCCAAAACTTGAGCCTGAGTCAGACACCTGGCATGTAAAATTTCAGCCATTGGTTACATTTTGGCAAAATTTTAAGGAGTTAAAAGCACGTCCTAATAATGATAAGCACCAGGCAACCTTAATAATATGCAGACATGTCTAGAAAATACAGATAGTTTCCCATTTGGCTCAACGCAGCACACATCTGTCATGTTGCCATAAACGCTTCTTTATCTTTTCTACTATTTTTCTTGGCTTAAACATTACAAATGTTAGACTCCAATGCCATATAAAGAGAAGTTAATTGTTACGCAATTTGAAAACAAAAACTGTTTGGCAAGACAGTGCAGCAAGTTAAGTTCTATTACGAGGAGCAGTAGATCTTATCTATCCTGGGAAAAATACCAAGCCTATAGACTGATCAACGAAAAACAAAAAGCAGAATATAAGTAAAAGAGATAAGACCTTCAATGAAATTGTTACCATTAAGATCAGGCCAGGCATTTTGCTGTCTTTGGGGAAGATAACACAGACTGTTTCCTCCTGGAGCTCAGAGTATCTAAACAGCACTCTGAGGGTTCAGCCCATAGCCTGGAATGATACCACAATTACTTCACCTAATGGCAAGTGCCACTGCAACAGCCACCATGCAAAAACCTCTACTTTAAAGCTATTGGGTAAAGGAGCTTCTGGATCACTGAATGCTATTGCCTGTACATAAGGATTTTAAGGAAGAATAAGAATAAAGAAACTTTGATTTACAGGACTGAGGCCTATTAAATTATAGCTATTCCAAAGAAAATAATGGGGAACAGGGTAAAAAAATTTCCTGAGGTGCCAACTTGACGGGAATGGAAAAATACATTGTCTTTCTTATGATGTGCCAAGTTGGTGAAACTGGAATGTGTTTTGAATAAAAAGGAGAGAAAAAAATGGTATCTGTACTAAATGTGATGTTATAAGAAGCCAATGACTTTGATTTTAGAGCCTGGGTGAAAAAGCAATTTAATGTCATTATCACGCAGAATGTAAGAAAGATATGCTGGCTATCAGCCCTGCTGGGGTATATATGCAAAACTAAATCAGTCAAGGAGATGTACAGTAGTTTGGACGTAAAAAGGGTGCTAAAGAGCTGTCTTGTGAAACTGCTTCCCAGTGAGCACCAGGTAATCCCACCCATAAACCTTGATTCTGGCACATTGGTATAGCATTCGTATCCTGGCTAAGTATGAGAGCACCTCTGTAACCCACTGGACTTTGTCAATGATAATAATGAACTCGCATTCTCTTTGCTTTATGCAAACATGTTTTTAACAATACATCTAGTAACTATCTGTAGCTGTTGAGATGGGGAAAACCTAATAAATCCAACGAGATAATAATTCAAGGAATTAAAATAATTAGAATTTCACTGAGCAGCTGCAGGATTTGTGTCTGACTCACAGCCTAATTATAGCCCAAGCGCATCAGAAGGATCTCACCCTATGAGTAAGTCTGAGTTAGGTAGAGAAAGCCATTACAGAGCCCAACAACCCAGACACAAAAACAATTCAGACATTCTACTGCTTTCACAAAAGATCCCATATAGTTCAAATAGCCATTAAAGTCAAATACAGATAAGAAAGAAGATGAAATGGAATGTGTGTACAATATGTATTCTATAAATTGAACTCTGCAACACAGGAATATCCATAAGAGTAGAAATCTTCTAATTTTGCCTGGTGGCCCATTGCACTTCTTTTAAAATTAGGATACAAATGAACCCACGGTATTACAAATAAAGAGAACATCTGCATCATGAGGCGCTGCTTGGTCATTGATGTGACAAATATAGTTTAAAATTTAATTCCTATTGCCCTTCCCAGAACATAAGCATATTTTATAAATAGCTGGGTTTACACCATGAACTTCAGCATTCTGATCAAATACATCTGCTGTGCCACTTACATGGCATTTCAAAGACTAAGGCTTAAATGCAAACTAACTAATGCCCACAAAATCCCTGAGATGAAGATCAGTGTTGGCTTCATTCTACAGAGGAGGCACAGAGTACTCAGTTCTGTCTAACAGATGGTGGCCATACCAACACTGACTGGGAAAAGCAATAGTGGGTTGATAACAAATGTGATTTGTCAGCTTTCCTGCCTGGCTGGTGGAACACACACTTACCTGAGTACGAGGCACACAGAGGGACCATGAAGCAGCCTTTGGAAGAATTGCTGGAGTACAGGGTGGCCAGAAAGCCACAGGGCAGGAGGCAAAGCATCACCTTCATTAGCCATAAACTCAGCTACACAACTGAAAGTTTGCAACTTCTCCACTCTGCTGGCACAATTTGATGGGTATAAAAGAGCTGCCAGTTGCTCCTCCTCCCAGAGCTGTCTCCTATTTTCTACACCAGAAAGCACACTGTCTCTGAGCTAGGTTAGTGGCACAATTATGAGCTGCAGCTAACATACCACTCTTGCTATGATTCCCAGGTTTTCTAATACAGGCGAAAATTGGGTACAAATTGAAAGAGGGGAGATTTACATAAGATAATAGGAAGAAATTTTTTACTGTGAAGGTGGTGAGACACTGGTGAGAACAGGTTGCCCAGGGAGGTGGATGCCCCAACCCTGGCAGTGCTCAAGGCCAGGCTGGATATGGCCTTGAGCAAACTGGTCTAGTGGGACATGTCCCTGCACATGGCAGAGATGGCAGGGACTAGATGATTTTTAAGGTCCATTCTAACCCCTTAATATTCTATGATTAAATTAAATGGTACTAAAAATAAGACATTCTTGTAATGCTTTGCAACAGCATAGGTGAGAATTCAGAGAGGGAGCTAAAAAGAACACTTTGGCTGAAGTGTGAAAGTAAGGAAAGACTATGTGATTCTGAAATAAAAGCAAAGGATTTCAAAGCTGAACATAGCCCTCCTATAAGGCTGCCTGCGAGGGAGCCAGACAGAGAGTATATGCCTATGGCTCTGAGGATCATTATGGTGCAAATCACTGACACATGGCATTTTTTAAGAGAGTATCTTTTTCTTAGAAAGAGAAGCATGAGAAAGAAACCAGACTTGTGTGTGAAAAACATAGGGTAGGCCTGCCAACACAGTACATATTTGCTAGAAACTGCTCTGTGTTCAGTTGGCAGTGGCACGACATTAAGGAGATCCTGTCACCAAAAAACTACCTGACCTTGAAAAAGAAGGTACTTACGTATCTCCTGACTTGCGGTAATTCTCTGGACATTCCAAAGACAGGCAGCGAAAGCCGCCCTGGATGTTAAAGCAGGTCTCATTGAAAGAGCAGTTGTGGCTTTCTGCAACACACTCATCGATATCTGCCAAATGGAAACAAGGGAGTGGATTAAACATATGCTTTTCCTCTACTTGCAGGTGCCAGATGATGACAGTATCCAATTAGACACTACAGAACATGGGGTGCAATTAAACATTACTACAGGATTGCAAGGGCAGGGCAGAAGAGCAAAAAAGACGAGCACTAACCAAACCAACCAGCAAGAAGAAGAAAAGGAAGAGCAGCAGTGCCACTAAGTGGACAAGACCTCAATGTTTGCTGATGTGTTTACAGCAGGATATTTCCTTTTAATGGCTAAACTAACTCATAGCATTTCACCCTTGGAATCTTCATCGTAAGAATTTTTAAAAATAATTTAATAATGTTTTAAAAAGTATTCTCTACTGAATTACTTTATAACGGAAATTTCCTGTATATTTATTATAAAAGACTAGTTTCTTCAGATGTCTAGCTGATGTCTACTGCTTCACCTATAATGTCGTAGGATAGGCCTTTTTTAAATACAAAAACTGCTAGAATGTGTCAGAAGTCCACAATCCAGTGAGGTCTCCCTGCAGTTACTGCACTCACCTTGGCAGTTGCGTGCATTGGGTGCCAGCCTGTACCCAGTGGAGGGACAAGTACATTGAAAGCTCCCAGGAATATTAACACATCGAAAGGAACAGATGTGTCCTCCAGTAGGCAAAGCACATTCATCAATATCTGCAAGAAAAAAACACCACTAATTTACTATGTGGTCATGACATTCAACCCAGTGCACATGTACAGTGCTCCTGCTATGAGCTTCAAACACAATTTGATTATTCTAATTTCTGGACAATGAAGAAGATCATCAGATAGGTGTGGCTCTAGCCAATAACATCTAAATAGCAAAGATTTTCAGGAATAAATGCAACTCTGAAGAAAATTAAAAGCTACATGAGAGCCCAAGAGACAAAGTAATGGACAAGAGCAAGCACTTTACAGTGACATGTATTGTAGTGCTTTATAAAAACGATGGAGATGAATAGTTTTGACCATGTTTTTACAAAAAGGAAATCGAAATTAGGTGTTCTGCTCAAGGCCTCACTGTCTAGTAAGTCCTGGAGACCTAAGTCCAAATTCAGGATCTTGTCCACGAGGTCACACCGACGTCCTCCTTGTATTTGAGAACACATCAGTTCAGAACCAGCCACAAAAAGAGGATATATAAAATACTACCTAGTAATATCATATATTACATATGTAACATATAAATATGCTCATATCTCCACTTGCTGAAGACTAGAAATTCTGGTAGTTCCTCAGGAAAAAAACACATTTCTGTCAAGTTACGAAAATATGCCAAGCTACAATTCAGTGTAAACAGCAAAACTGACACCACGCATGCAGAGAGATGCTTCTAGAAAAGAACATGGGTGGGAGACCTTAACCGAATAGAGTTTCACAAGAAAATCCGAAGAGACTCAAATGTTAAAATGAAAAAATTACATGGAATTCCTCATGTTTGGTGAGGTGACAATAAGAAATGCCCACCCACCCTCTCTCTGCAACACTGCAGAGCTCACCTTCACACGAAATGCCATCGATGTCACTGAGCTGGAATCCGCGGCGGCAATAGCACTGGTAGGAGCCATACACATTGGCACACTCTTGACTACAGGGGTTGCTCTCACACTCATTCAAATCTGAAATGCAAAGTTATACACCTGAACCCCAAATTTCTTGCTATATTCATCACTACCAATACTGGAATATGAAAAAACTTTGGAAGGTAATTTTTTTTAATTAAAAAAGGATGGCACACATGTCACTGAGTAACCTGGAAATAGGAGGCTCTGAGTATGTTACTCTTAACAGGGTCTGGCAGTATACGTTAATTTGCACCGTGCTATAATTTCCTACTGTACTTGAAGGTGTGAGACTGGGAGGGAATCTTTAGGCCAACATTTACATTTTTGTGTCTGGATATCAGCAAGGCTGGTTTTGAATCTGATTGAGCTGAATCACCCTTCAAAGTGCAGCAAATGCAGACCCATACATCTCTGCATCACAGAATCACAGAACCATTCAGGCTGGAAAATACCTCCAAGACCATTGAGTCCAACCTGTGACCAAGCCCCACCTTGTCACTCAGATCAGAGCACTGAGTGCCACGTGCAGGCATTCCTTGGACACCTTCAGGAGGAGGATTCCACCACCTCCCTGGGCAGCCCCTTCCAATGCCTGACCACCATTTCAGTGAAGAAATTCTTCCTGATGTCCAACCTGAACCTTCCCTGGTGCAGCTTGAGGCTGTGTCCTCTTGTTCTGTCAAATGACCCAGTCTAAGGGCAATATATTCAAGCTGTGGGCTATAGTCGCCTCGATTAACAGCATTCATGTAGTCAGAGAGACTGCACTGTGATGATTTCTCATGTCATCCCAGTGCAGTCTTGCAGGCTAAAATAAAAAACAGCTAATGAGCTGTCTCTCACACCCCATAACCAAAGCACTGAGAGCCGTACCTTCACATGATCTACCATCAGCTGAAAGTTTGAATCCCATGGTACAAGTGCAGTAGTAAGAACCCGGAGTATTCTCACACTTGTGAGCACAGAGGCGGCCTGGGTAGCGTCTGCATTCATTGATATCTGCAATGACAAACATACGGAGAGGTCTGTGGATTGGCTGGCTCACTGCAGTACCAGTTTGGACAAGAATGTGGTTATAAAAGTTTGATTGTTATTTTCCAGATTTAAATTTCATACTAGAGAGAGACGAAGTCCTCAAAATGTTCATGTAGAAGCACCCCAGAGTATAATTGGATTAGATCTATCTTCTGCTGTAGGGGCTTTTAAAAATATCTCAGAAAACAATTATACACACTCTCACAACCTTACCTTTTAACAGGATAGCAGATAACATGTTGACAATACTAATACAGCTTCCTTTGAAGTATCAGCAGTTCTTTAATATGATTTTAGATTCATCCAAGTAATATAGCAGTCAATTTTACATTCTGATGACAGAGGGTGTGCAGAGAGCAGTAACATTCTTTACACGAGATCATTTTGTGAGTGCCATGGCTGCATGTATTTAGGTTGATAGGTGTAACTTACCAATACACATCCTACTGATGACATCAAAAGTATAGCCAGCTTTGCACTCACAGCGGTAATTGCCTGGGGCATTGATACAAATGTGTCCTTCTCCACAGGGCTGGTTAGAGGATGAGCACTCATCCACATCTAAAACAAAAAGTGATTTTAAGTACACTTACGACTATGCAAGTGGAGAGAAGAGCAACATGTTAACATATTTCTTTGTCCCCTGGTGGTTATAAATTGTTTTGAAACAGAAAACAAGATGTTATCATGCTCTCAGCTTTTACAAGATCAGAGTCACAAATCCAAACTATTTATACCAAAGCAGGTTAGCTCTAAGGTGTCCTTAATGTTGATGGCCTTGGGAGGAAAGCGATGAAGTAATCAGGCAATCCTTGGAGGAATTCAGGTGCAAAATTGTTTTATTATGCATACTCAATATTTGTGGATCAGATCTTCATCTAGTGTAAGACGTCTGAGATCCAGAGTCATCAGTAGTGCTTTGATAAGCCACTTAGAGAAATTGAAAACACATACAAAAATGCCTCTCTTTGCAAAAGCACCTCAGTTAAAAGCCAGCCAAAGGCATCTACGTCTTTCAATGTTACTTGAATGGCTTCTGTGGGGCATTAGGTTGACCTTGTGATGTCTCTCTGTACCAAGGAGGTTTGGGACCACACAGCATTGTTCCATTGACACAGTCACAGCCAATGCCATTTGTGGGGGCTGATAATCTTACTCCTCAGGAGTTATATGAAGGACAGAGGGTGGATGCTTGTCATTCTTCACTTGCTGGCACTGCCGTGAGGGAAAGAACAGGATCAAGAATTGACTGTGGGAATGAGAAAAACCTAGGCAAAGTGCAAGAAACTGGTAAACATAAATTATATACGTGAGTTATTTTCTTAAAACTGCTTTTTCTTCCCAACTGTCACTCACCTACACATCTTGTTCCATCTTCATTGAGATGGTAACCTCGGCCACAGCTGGGTGAGATTCGCTGGCAGGTAAAGGAGCCGTCAGTGTTAATACAGATCTGTCCAGCTGGGCAGGGCATGTTGCTACTCAGGCACTCGTTGATATCTACAAGAGCACAAGTCAGTGCAACTGTTACCAGTCTCAAGAGGTTTAAGGTAAGATGCTCTCATTATGTAACCCTTCAGAGGAAAGTTCTGCCAGTGGGAGAATACAACTGTTTATGACATTTAGCTTCTCTGATACAATGCTTGCAGAGTGAAGACGGGGGAGGTATAAAAGCCATAGATCCCACTGAAAAGCAGCAGAAATTTGGTACAGAACTTGTATTTGTTTCAAAGCCTTTAAAAGTCTCCCCCAAACATACAAAGAGCTTATTAACAATTCATTTCATCAGCTCAACCAGTTTTGCTTCAGTCTGTGGGTTCTGATCTAGCTCTTAGCTTCTACATGGCGATCAGAGTCACAAATCCAACACCAAAATTCCCTCAACTCCACATAGGGAAGCATTTGATTGCCAGTGCATAAAGTTAGGCTGTGAAATGGTTTTGGTAAATATTTTGAGCAAATGCATTTTACGAGCCATAATTATTGCTGCTGCAAATTGGTGTAGCTTTACTGATGTCCGTGACAGCAAGTTAACCACAAGCTGCCATGGACCTGGCGCTACCTGTGGCAGACGTGTCTTCAAAGGGCTTGCTGTGCGGAGGCACTGGCCACCCTCATTTTAAAGGCTACAATTTCATTTTCAGTCTGTTTCCAGCGTCAGATTTCAACACTACAGGGTATGATATGATCAGGAGACCAAGGGGCTGATAATGAGTGCAACTTGGCAGCTGCTGCTGCTGCTCAGCCAGTTCCACAAGTCCAAGACTTGCTATGCCAATGGAGGAATTAAAAGTTGAGTTGAGACTTAAAAATAATACTCAAAGGAATAACTGATAGATTGGTAGGTCACATTAGACAAATCCATATAGAGTCTGCTGGAAACCAGTAATTCTAATGTATTTATATGAAGGTTATAATTCTGGTTTGGGGGAGTCTTGGAAAAAAGGCATTGGCCTGACAAGATAGCCATCAGTCTTTAAAGCAAAACTCTTCTCCACAGTATGTTACAACTGTCCCATCTTTCTCATATGCAGTAAGATTCTTGATGTGCTGTAACGTGGGACAGGTCTGGAAAGACCTACATGCCTGTAAAACCAAGCAGACTAATATCAAAGGGTGTTGCAGAGGATGCCATAATTACAGCTTTCTATACAAAGCTTTGGCTAAACTCTTTTGGATAGAGTTAGATAAAATATATGATGATTTTTTTACAAATTTTGTTTCAGATAAAACACCCAAAGACTTAAGCAGCTAAGCACCTTAGGTAACCCTATCTCATTAAAAATGGCAGTCCAATACTATTTATTTTTATTTAAATGGCTTTCATCCATCACTCTTACCTGTGGGACCAAGGAAGGAGCAATGGATACACAGATGAAGAACAGCTTGAGCAGCTCAGAACCCACCCAGTGAAACCACCACTTATCTCCCAGGCAACAGCTGAGTATTTCCCAAGATAAGAACATGCCTTACCAATACAGTTGCCTAGTGCATCTTGTATAAACCCACTCATGCACTGTAGCTTGGGTCGGCAACGGAAAGATCCTGGAGTATTCTGACAGATAAAATCGGGGGGGCAGTTATGAGTACCGGTCTCACATTCGTCAATATCTGGTACATCACAAAAAAAAAATTATTAGCAGGAATTCAACAGGTTTTTTCATTACATTTAAAACATAAGACATAGGTAAAATCATCATACAGATTAATCCTCAGAATACCTTCCTGGAGTTCTGTGATCGAGGATCAATCTGACTTACTACTTCAAAAAAGATCTCAGTAAAACCAGGTAGATTAAGATTTTTTTACTACTTCGTTATTAATATTATATATAGGAGTGTGTCTGTGCTTGTTATGCTTTACAAGTTCAATTCTCACAACTAAATGATTCAAAACTATTACAGAGTACCTAAAGCATCATATTCAGCACTGCTCAGCCTTGATTCAGCAGTGTGCTTAGCTTTGAAGTCAGGAAGATTTAATTATCCAAGTGCAATTTCAATTTTAACTTTAGATCCAATGCAGATATTGTTAATTTCTTTCATAAGTGAATTAATTGGCCTTGATTCCCATCTATAAAGGCTTGCAATATCCCTGAATTATCATACTTTAAAATGTACATAAATAGGACTTCTAATCAGAAGTAATCACTTTAATATTCTACTCCAGTTCAAAATAGATAATAAATATTTGTGAATAAATTATTGTTCTGGTAAAGCAGATAAAGGAGACAACAGCAAACGAGGCTTCACTCACGAATGTAGTCCTGTCCACATAAAAGCAACTAAAATTTAATGTTTGCCACCTGGCAATGGGATGAAATCTCCTAAAGCTATCAAAATACAGAAACTCTCTAGCAATAGAATACCTCAGCTTTCTCATTCATGCAGTTGATACAACAGTAGCCCTAGAGCTTTATGGGACTTAAAAAATGACTGTGGAGATCATTTGAAGTTTAGGTTGGGTTAATACTGAACTGGGTTTAGCAGGGTTCTACATGTAGCACAACTCAGTCATGTTACTTGGCATTTAAAAATCATACATGAAGATTATTAATTTTATATTTTTATCACTATTAACATAACATTAATAATTAACATCATTAACATATCTTATCCAGATAAGAACTTTCTAAAATTAGTGGCATGCATAATTTACTATCTGTACTCCTTATTTTCCAACAGAGAAAGATGCTAATACTTGCCAGTAAGCTATTTGTTGGCCTAAATCTGATGTCATTCAAACCAACAGAAGTGTTACTTCAGAGAGATTGCAACCACACCACGATACTTTCAAAAACATTGCCTGATGTTCTGCAAGTTTTGCATTGGAGGTCATTAATCAGCCTCTTTATTCAATCTATTTATTATTCATCACTGATAAGTTCCTAAAGTAAAACCTTACCTAAAACTTTGGTGGAGGTAATTTACTCAGTAGAATGAAATTAGTATATTTATAAACCAGTCTAAGCTTGGGGGGAACACACTTCCTCATAGTGAAAACCAATTCCACATCAACTGGAGTTTACTGCTAATTTATATCTCTGTAAAGGCAGCATGTCAGGTGAAGTTATGGATGCACATAACATTCTTTAAGATAGATGCAACTTGCAATAAGTAATTTTTTTAGTAAGAAAGACCATTACCTTTGTGTTCAAACACAGCTAGTCAAGAACAGTGCTTTTAGCCCCTTTACATTTTTAAATCCCTAGGAATGCTGTGATTAAGAAATTAAGCCCTTTGTAACAAATTAAACCTCTTAAGGATAAAATCTTACTTTCTTTTTCTAAAGATGCATCTACCTTCACATTTTCAAACTGAATCACCTGGTGGCTCCACTTGCCACACTTTGTTTCACACTGCAGAATGTGTAAACTTGATTCATTCAGGTGCATCTAAACCATTAGGTATGCTCCAAGAGCAGGACTTAGGCATTCCACTCACTAATGAGCAATCAATTCCTCAGACCAGACTGGAGCTAGCCAGAAATAATCTCCAGGAAATTGTGTATAGTGTGAGTGCTGGGCCTTCGTAATCACCTGTTTTAGTCCCCAGACCAGCTTCTAACAGGCAACAAAAACTGCCAGTGTAAAATACAGTTATGTCTCCTGTAAGTCTTTGCAGCAGCCCCCAGCTGCCTGAACTGGTTATCTGCAAGGTCACAGGTGGAAAAACTGCTGTCCTTGAAGTGTATGTCTCTCAGTTATACGTGTATTTACCAAAAGCAAAAGAGCATGACATAATGATGTGCTTAGTTTTGAACTTAAGCCTGGAAGATTCTAGTTTCTCTGCACAGGACATACCTTTGCAACGACTGTCATCTGTTAGTTCATAACCAGTTCCGCAGCTCGTGTCCCGCTGACAGCGGAAGGATCCTAATGTATTGACGCAGGTTTGTCCAATCCCACAGTTGTGTGTCCCAGTGATACATTCATTAATATCTACAATATGCAAAATTATTTAAAAATAAATAAGAGAGAGTAAATAAGAAGCATGAAGTCCTTGGGAAGAGACAAGGTCAAAGGCTAGCTGCAGGCACACCTCCAACCAGGCATTCCTCTGAGCATCAGAATAAAAAGTTGTGGATTTGGCCTCACACTCACTACACAGCTGTTTCCAGGGTGTGAGCCAGCAAAGACATTTGGACCCTGCTGGTACCAGGACTTGCTGATTCACTGTACTTTAGAGGAGGAAGGTTAACTGAGTGAGAGCAGAGTCAACATCATCTGATAGGGTCTAGTAGTAGATGATGTCTCCGGACATGTCTAAGGTTGTTACAGCTAGGATATGCAGGTATGGTCTGCTGGTGGAGTTGGCAGTGTTTGGTTTATGTTGGACTCAGTCTTAAGGGTCTTTTCCAACCTCAGTGATTTCATGGTTGTATTACAGTGACGATATGGATGAGACAAACTTTCAGAAATCCTCGCCTTGGTCTGCATCCCACCAACACATGGTTGAGGGATTCTCTGAGCCAAGTTGCAACTTTCTACTTTACAGTTACTGATAGACATTTCCTTTGTGAATTTTTTTCATTTTAAATTTGAATGCATAAGAAAATCTGACATCCATGTGTAATAAATGTAAAAGCTCTTTTATTGATGACCAATCATCAATATCTATTTTATATTCTGTAGTTTGTATCTGAGCTACTTAGACTCCATTTTCAGTCACTAACAGAAAAAGGCACTCTTCATCAGGAACACTTGTCATCCTTGAACAGCTATGCAGGATGGGCAAGGTGAACTGTGCCATAGGGCTCATATCCCTCAGCAACAAGGAGCCTGGGCTCACTTAGCTCAGAACCAAATGTCACACTGCATGTGCCTGAAGTCAAATGCAACCTCTATCCCAGCCCATTTCATTTGATGTCACAGAACAGAATATGCTGAGTTGGAAGGCACCCACAAGGACCATCGAGTCCAACTCCTGACCCTGCCCAGGACACTCCAACAATCCCACCGTGTACCTGTGAACGTTGTCCAAACGCTCCTGGAGCTCTGGCAGCCTTGGGGCCGTGACCATTCCCTGAGGAGCCTGTTCAGTGCCCCACCACCCTCTAGGGTAAGAATGAGTTCTTCTGGGAGAAACTAACAAATCTTCCTTGACAATTTCCGTGCCACTCATGGAATCCAGAACATTCATCCTTTCTGTCAGCTGTGTCCTTAACAAGCTTAAGAATCCTACTGTACTTATTTTGGCTGCCTTACCAATTACAATCTACTGTTACAAGAGAGAATAGGTATTTTATTTTGGTTTTATTCACAACAACAAATTCAAACTCTGCCTCTTCTCCATTCTAAATTCTCCACCTTTTCCACTGACCCTTTCTTAACTTCATCTTCCCACAATTCTCATTTCAACACTTCATTCAAATCAACTTTTTGACTTCACCTCTTTCCCCACCTGACATAAGCATATTCTGATCTCTTCTCTCTGGGTATTTTTGTATCTATTCTTGTTCTTTTAAAACAAGAATGTTGATAATTGAGACAATGGCTTTATTTCTTTTACCTTCACAGGTGATACCATCTGGTTGAAGCTGATAGCCAACAAAGCAGGAGCAGACGTAACTGGATCCTGTGTCTCTGCACTGCTGAGAGCAGGGACCACCACCTAATGGATATGTTAAAAAGTCTAAAGTAATTAAGAGGCTCTTCATAGGAACTGAAACAAACCATTAATTTACAGGATACTTGATTTATTTAGAAAAGAAGTTAATACATATATACAAAAGAAAGAAAGGGCTAAGCACTGAAAGCTCTAAAAATTAATACAAGGAGGGTTATTTTGATAACCAGAAAGAGAATACTACAGAGAATTTACACAAAATTGGGCTCATCATTAAGAAAACTTTTTCTGATCTTGTTAAAATAGAAATTAAGATTAAAAATGTTTCATATTCTAAAAAGAGAAAATGCTATATACTTCTAACAACAAATATTTGTTTTAAGGCTGCAGATATTCTTAGTACAAACAGAACCCATCTCCTGTTTTTTAGAATGGCTGGATAGGCATTAAACAAAAGGTGTGAGATAGGCACAATCCATGTGAGCAATTGCAGCTATAATACATTATAAATACTTTACAAAATAATTTTTTAAGTACAACAACTTCTAATGAGGTCAGGTCCATTAATGCACCACTGAAAATCAGGTGGAACCATAGTTTTATGGTTGAGATCAACAGCCTTTGCTCTCTGAATCTCTGCTAATACTGTGGGATCCATCCTGACACAGTAAAACCTGTAGTGGAGGTGTTAGAAGAAGAGAATTCATTTCCCCATGAAGGCACTCCAAAACAAATTACTGGAAGTTCCACTGCCTAGGAAATTTATATTTCCCCTGGTAAAGTTCAGAAACTTACAAGTACTTTCGGCATGCCAAGTTTATCAGAAAATATACTGTAGACAGAACCTCTAATTTGCAGTTAGCAGTACCAATCCACCTCCTGCAGGCAGCTGATTAACTGAGAAATGCAACAACTGATTACATGAAGAAATAATGCTAGGAAAATATGTAACACCGATTTCTATGTCATGCCTTGTAATTAGCAACTGGAGACAAGGAGGAGAGGCACTGTTCCATTAGTGAACTCTGGTTCACTAATGACCTGGTAGATATTCCTATTCTGTCCAAGTTGTAATAGCTGTAGAACATGGAGCACAGTAAATAATTTTTCAACTGGAATATAACCCTATTAAATTGATTATATCCTAAATAAATTTCTGAGTTCTGAAATGCTGGCAGAAAACAATGAAACACTGCTGGTTTAGGTTTATAGACATGTAAATCTCATGTGACAAGCAATAAATCTGAATACTTAGCAGAGCAATATTCCAAATACACATTTCCAAGGAGGCAGAGCAGCATGACTAATCAGGACGATAGCCACTTTTGTCTTCCCTTTTTTCAGATGATGCATCTCAAACAGAAACAATTTTAATTTCATATTCAAACACCCTGATCACCCCAAGAGAAGAATAAGAGATGCACATATTTAATATACAATCATCATATTCTGAAGACTCCAAAGTACTCCACAGGTTCAAAGGTGACACTTCTGAGGTATTACCCACTAGAAGTAGCAGTTAAATGTATTGTCTCAGCTTCAGCTGGATAAGGTGGATTCCACTGTGAGAGACAATGCCTCCCTTGTATTTAGGAACTATTTAGGCATCACATAATGGCCCATTACTCCTTGGAAATGCTCTTCCTCATCTTTTTTTTTCATAACTATCCTAGGCAAAAGGCTTTGGCTAATCTCAATATCTCATTTGGCTTCACTTTATTGAAAGCAATCACAAAAGAGCTGGCTAGCAGGACTGGTCACCTGACTTACCTCTGCAGCCATCATGCAGATAAGGATCTTCTTGGTCTAGTTCCTCTTTTGAAATTTCAACTAAAAAGAGAAGAGATAAGCATTAGAGGAGAAAGCGCTTTTCTTCTCAAGGTAAAACACTGTGTGCTTGGGATGGAACTCATACCAGGGTTTTGGACAAACCAGGACAAAATTAAAAAGCATTATTTATATATTTTACAGCTATTTCTTACTTAAATTTGACATTCAAATGCTCATGGCCATGTGGCATTTTCCATCTGACTGATTCAATATGAAAGTCACACTGTGATCATAGATTACATGTGGACTGAGATTTTCAAACGCAGGTTCTTAATGTCAGACTTTTAACCAGAGCTTAACCTCATTTTCATAAGGCATGTTGTTGAGGCATGCCTGGCTTCCACTGACTATATAGGAGCTTGGGGTACTCAGAGATTTAATGAAATTCAGATTAACCTGAGTTATTTATTTAGACTTCATTTCAAAAAGAACTCCACACCTAAGTTTTTGGGCACATACTTATGGCATTCTATCAAAAATACTTATATATGTTGGAAAGTTTTGATCTGTGATACTCCTGCCACATGCACATATCCAAGAGTCCATTCTCACCACATGAGGACATAAAAGGGCCAAACACATCCTGAACCCACTGCTTCCCCAAAGAACTCGCTGATGGACTTTCTCCAATCCCGCCACTTTGAACACTGGGGCAAAGGTAGGTTGGTAGTGTGCAAAAACACAATCCCAAAATACTCTGCTTATTGACTAGGAAACTTAGGCTCGTTTCAGTGAATGTCCATGAGCCCATTTGACCAGCAGTCACTTACAAGCAAGTGATGCATAGTGGATGTGAAAGCAATGTTTTGTGCAATGGCATGAGGCTAGGTTGGTTCACTGAAGCCTCAAGCCATAGGGGCACATTTCAGTTACACAGAGCTGATGAAATCAGTTTGCCCAAGTCTGGCTGGATTTTGTACAGGCCTCTGGGGACATAGCACCAGAGATCATCAATTCAATTAGGTTGGAAAAGACCTCAAACCATCAAGTCCAACCTATGGACAACACTTTATTTGACTCGGAGAGCCTGCTTGCCTTACCCTTGCAGCAGAATGCCCTTCATGCACTGCTATGGCACAACAAACACAAGTTGCTAGTCCAAAAGTCTGCCTTGCAAAATGGAGCCTCATGTCCCCTTCACAACTAACAAAGTGCCTATTTGTGTTGTTTGCTCTGCCTTTCTACAGGCATTTTTTATTGTCAATAGGGTTATTTGATGTGATTTGATGTTATTTGAGGTGATTTGATTCAAACACCTGCTTGTTTCTTAGTTGAATGATGAGAACATTGTCCTGCCCTTCTTGTGGACACAGCCCCAACTTTACAATGCACAGTGGCTTTTATGTGTGTTATAATAACCATATTAATGATTGCTGTATGTGTCACTTGCCCACAAGGGCAAGCAGGGAAATACTCTATGCCATGCTCGCAGTTCTCATAGATGATGTATTTCTCATGTCATGCAGGTACATTGAGTATGCAAATTCCTGTTATTAGCAGAGATGTCTGAGTATGAGGGATCTACTTGTCCAGTCACCTTAGCCAGTGCTAATGGACAGGGGCAATTCCCCTGCTGAGACAACAGCACACACAGAGAAACTGCCTGAAAGTGTATTTCCAGATGTTACCTGATAAGGGGGACACTGAGAGAAGCCAGGCTTGAAAGACCTGAAATAAGTCTGATTACATGCTGGCTCAAGCAGACCAGTGCAGAGCTTTTGTGATGGGGCTTGTGTTTAAATGATTGATCAGGATGATGCCTCCCAAAATCTGTTGCTTGTGATCTGCCAGCCAGATTGTATGTTTTCAGTGCTCGGCGGCCCATGAGGTGGGCAACACCACATAGCATGACTTGTCTGCAGTTTCAGGTCTGTCTGCTAAGTGAAAAAGGGAAAAAAACCCAAACAGATGAAGGTCTATAAGGGTCAGTCTGTACACATTCATCCTCTTCAGCTCTGTGGACTAGGTACGGAGAAGGGTGTTAGGAGTTGCTGCCATCTAGGTACCCCTCTTTTTTGGTAATTTCAGAAGAAAGAGGTTCCACACTTCCTGGAGATCTTCAGTTGTCCCAGACAGTCCAGGCATTTCAAACACCCCTGGTTTTTGGGCATTTGCCTCTCACACAATGGCAACATTTGAATTCTGCTGAGCTGGCAAAGGCCCTCTAGCTTTTTAACACAATTTGAAGAATTGGTTGTTGATTTTCATTTTAATTAAGCATTTATCAGTGGGCAAAATGCCATTAAAATTAATAGCTTATATTCAGCTTCCAAGATAAGATCATTAGTTGCCAAAATAAGCTCTCTTACATTTAATATTAATTTAAGTTCTGACACCAGAAACTTAAGTGACCTCTTTCTGCCTCTTATTTTCAACAACAGCCTTTCAGCTATCACTAGCCAAAAAAAATGAGCTCCAAAACAGGCATCATTAAATTACTCAGGTGAGATGTCAAATTAGAAGAATTCCAACAGAAATAATTTAAAGTGCAAACATTTCTTGTACCCTGTATCATTTTGTGTCTCGCTCTTGTAAAGTCTGCAATAAAATACCTGGCTCTTTTTTAGGAGCATAATCGCTGATGGACAGATCAATGCCTTCTTGACCTTTCCCACAGCAAGTTCTGAAGACAATTCCACACTGATATCCTATCTTTGGGTTGGGTTCACAACTCTGTCCTTGAACTTGGGCAGCCTTTCCCAGCAAACAACAGTAACAACATGTCTGTTAAAAAGAAAATGAAAATATTAACAAAGTCAAAGCATTGTGAGCTTTGTCAATGGTGTCAATAGTTATCTCACCTTGGCACTGATGAAAAATTTTCTGCAAACTCTTTAAGAACTCCTGGTATACTTGGGCTCGAATTTCTTAAACTGCGGTGGGGTTCAGCGAGCTCTGCATCTGGCCAAACACAGAACCTGGGTCCAATTCTTAGAAGCACTGTGTATGTGTGAAGGTGTGTGCAAGGTGATGTGGAAGACCACAGCACTCCCCACATGTACATGGAATTTCATTACTCCCTGCTTGCACAACTTGGATTCAAACACGAGCCAAAAGTGGGAATTCTTCACACCCCTGCTTCCCATTTGTGTCCAGTTTAACTAAAATGGGATACAATCAATGAAGTGCAGGACTCAGTTTGACTGGAACTGCCTATTCAACTTCCACCTTGAATGAACAAACACAACTCGTCCAAGGTTTGTGTTAATAGGGCATAAAGAGAGCTATTTTGCTCTGAAAAGCATAGTCAAACATTATTTAAAAGCATCGCTGCTCTGACATGGCTTCCAGGAGTAACACATGATCCGCCTCTTTGAGACCTGCTGAACTGCAGCCCTGGAATACACCACAGAAGCAAGCACAGCACAAGTTAATCCCATGGAGGCTTCATTTATTTTAAATTGAGAAGATGCTGCTGATTTATTCAGTTTTCTTCCTCGCTGTCAGAAAGCGGCAAAAGTGTTTGGTTCTCTGGAACTGGTGTCTGCCAATTGCTACTGTCACATGAAAGCAGATTTAAGCTTTTTTTATCAGTTTTGTTAGTCTTCCAGACTCTATTTTGCTTGAAGAAAACAGCCTGCACCATTAAACAGAACAGATTGAATATCAAATAACTAAACTTCCAACTAAATTGTTATAGTTTGGTGCTTTAAGCACCACACCTGCTGAAAAGAAGGTAACTGTGAAATGCTTTTCATTACTTTGAGATGTCTATCCCTGCCTATATCCTAAGTTTTCCCTTGTAAGGAATTACATGTCTCTCTCTCTGTACTGAAATGAAAGGCACTTTTAAGAGCATCATGAAGGTAAGATAATAACAGCATCCTGAAGTATGTAAGTATTCCATTTTTTTATGATGTCATTAAATACACAACAGAAACTTTTCCGTGCTGCAGATTGCTGTAGGGCTAGAACTCCTCTCTTCTGACCTCATCTCCTGGGATGTTGTTTTCATGCTGTCCCAATCTCTAGGATACATATTTTCCCTTATTTACTCTTTTTTGGTCAGATGGTTCCTACTACCCACTTTTTTACTAGTTTCTCCAACTACTTCCATCCAGTGGCAAATGCTCCAGTTTCATCCTATTATGTCTGGGATAATTCCATCTTTTCTGGCTTTTTTGGATGACTTCAGAAATAAATCCTTGATGTTTGCAACATTTCTCAATATTTATTCTAACATATCAAGCAATTCCCTGAGGCATCCTTCTCAAAGTTCTTAAATCGGACGATAATTTTGTTAATTTTCAATTTTCACAACCATAAATTAGAAGACAAAAATGGAAAGTGAGCTGAAGATTCATTACTTGACCTGTGTATTTTTGATAACCAAATCTTCCTTAAGTTAAATAGGCTGATGCCTTGACAAATTTTGACATTATATAATTCTAGTAACCTCACTGCCTTCTGCTGGAAGACTCAGTCTACTTCTTTATCTTGTCACATGATGTTCAAATTGGGAGTCACAGAGCTTCTCTTGATTTTTTTTAAAGAGTGATCATTAATCTTGCCTTTTTTGAAGTGTTGAATACCTTTATGTTCCTTATTTCTTTCAGGTCAAGCCACCACTTGAAAAGCATCTGTCTCCATCTGACGTGAAACTTCAAGCACAGAGCTTGATAAATCTTGAAATGTCTGTAAGACACTGTATCTTCAATTAACATAATTGTGTGCCCTGAATCATTTGATCCAACTTATATTTATTCTAACTGTGCACAATGCATCTTAAATTATTCTAATTATCAAGATGTTAAATCATGTTTCTATACCGCAGCCAAGATGATCCAGAAACGGAACGTATCAAGCGTTTTCTTTTCTGGTATGTTGGTTTTGCATGGCCTGGTTTTTGGTAGCGGGGGGGCCACAGGGGTGGCTTCTGTGAGGAGCTGCTGGAAGTTTCCACCATGTCCAGCAGAGCCAATCCCTGATGGCTCTGAAGATGGACATGCTGCTGGCCAAGGCTGGGCCAATTAGAGATGGTGGTAACGCCTCTGTGATAACATTTAAGAAGAAAATCAGAACAAAGATGGTGGGGCAGTTTTAATTCCAGACAGAGAAGAGGAGGAGGTGAGAACATGTGAGGGAAACAACACAGAAACACCAAGGTCAGCGGAGAAGGAAGGAGAGAAGGTGCTCCAGGCACAGCACTCTATTCCTCTGCAGGCCATGGGGATGACCGTGCTGAAGCAGCTGTGCCCCTGCAGCCCATGGGGATCCACGGGGGATGCAGAGATCCATTCACAGCCCGTGGGGGAGGTGCCCATGCTGGGGCAGGTGGATGCCTGGAGGAGGCTGTGATCCAGTGGGAGACCCGGTGGAGAGAAGGGGCCCCTGCTCCCAGGCTGGAGCAGCCTGTCCTTGGAGGACTGCACCCCGTGGAAGAGAGACCCACGGTGCAGCAGTTTTGGGAGGACTGTTTGCCTGTGGGAGGGACTCACATTGCAGCAGTTCTGGGGGGACTGCTGCTCATGAGAGTGGAACCACTCTGGGGAAGTTTGTGGAGAACTGTCTCCTGTGGGAGGGACCCCACAGTGCAGCAGGGGAAGGACTCGTCTCCCTGAGCAGCAGAAGAAGAACTCGGGTGATGAACTGACCAAAACTCCCATGCCCTGTCTCCCTGCGCTGTTGGTCAGAAGGAGGGAGAGGCTGGGGGGAAAAAAGGGGTTTTAAGGGCTTATTTACTTCTCCTTATCCTCCTCTGATTTTGTTAGTAATAAACTCAGTTTGTACCTCTAAGCTGAGCCTGTTTTGCCCTTGGAGTGTTTTTCTCCCGGTCCTTATCTCAACTTATGAGCCCTTCATTAAATTTTTTTCTCCTCTGCCCAGCTGTGGCAGGGGAGGGTGAGTGAGCGGCTTTTGTGGGTGTCTGGCATTTGGCCAGTGTCAAACCACATCAACTGGTGTTTATCATGACTGAATTTTCCTACTGACCCTCACAGCCTCTACCCTGGCAGTCCCAAAAGTCAGCATTTCATGACTGACTCACGAAAGAAGATGGAGAAGCTGATGAAGAGCACACTTTGGACTCTGTAGACCTAGACACGGCTCCACGTATTTCACCTGTGAACTTGGAAAGTCACCTTTTCTTTCAGTTCTCCCACTGTAGAAAGGGAACAGCATAGCAGTGATAAGGAGACTTTAACTCATATTCATGGTGCACTCTGGAATTCCAAGACACAAAGCAGCATGGAACTACCACTAGCACTATCCTGGTATAATTAATCACAATGTTTCCTTTTTCACACTGATTTTCTGGGCTGTTGGCCTGTTCTGAAAGCTTTTGATCCTTTAGTCAGGAGTGTAGTCTAACCTTCGTATTAGTTCCATTCTTGAGGTGTTTGCAGCCATTTTCCAAAGGCTGCCAGTTGCCTGGAAGCAAGTTGTGATGACCATTTACTTATTTGCTAGAACCATCACTGCCTTCATGGATGGTACAACCCAACAATTAAATTGTTATTATACCCTTTCACTGCCTGTAAGCCTCTGCTTCTTAAGTCACCCCAATAATAATCTCAAACTTCTTTCCCTCTGGTATTAGCAAAATCCCATGCGGCTTAAAGCCATGCCTTGCTCCTCATGTTTGGATAGACAGTAGACAGCTGTGTCCTACCTGAAGACCCATGATCCCTTGACTGCCTTCTCACAGAAAGGAATAAAGGAGTAAAGTTACATGTGAGAAATTTGAAGATTTATTTTTGGTGTGATTAGGAAGCACCTGAAATTCCTTAGATGAATAAGGTCCCTTGAATATGTAGAGTTTACAGTAGTTTTACAATATGTTTATGTTCGGATTTAAGTTGCCAGTTTCAGTGTGAATCCTGTACTAACACTGCTTTTGGTATCTGTCCACAAGAGGTCTCTCCCTTGCTGAAATCCATTAGATGCTAACTAAAATCCCACTAGTAACTCAGAGGAATTTTCCAGAACTTTTAAGAGCTAAAGAAAAATTAAAAATATGTTCAACAATCCAAAGCAATAAAACTTATGTACTCACCTATTACACACAACCGAAGTATTCATGACAAAACTTTTGAGATAAGGACGTATCTCAACCTTTGAAAAGTATCTATGACAAATTTTGGGGAAAATGTCCAAGCACCTTAGAGGTGGTCAGATTTCTAGAAGCTGCACTCCTTTCTGCAGGGCTATTGTGGTACAAACTTCCAGAAAATAATTTCTACATTTCCTGTACCAGCATCATGTCTGGAAATGGATTGCTTTCTTTTGATGAAGGTTTTATAGATTAATGATCCATTTTGCATCCTTTTTTATTCTAAGGCTAGAAATACTATGCTTCCAAACAACCAGAGGAGAAAATTCTGCCCATCGTTTCCTATGCCTATTGACTTTATGTGTAAAAGCTGAGGCAAATGTTTTCAAAATACGGTCTTTTTATCGTCTTTCCAATCCCAAGTTTTGGATTCACAGGAAAGATTAGCTGCCTCATTTGCTGCAAACTGCTGCGATTAATCCTACTAATTGAATTACTAAATCATTCTTTCTGCTTCCTTGAAGGAGACAAAGAAGATCCGAAAGATTTTCTATGTGACCTAAGCTAAAAAAAATGGACTGACTTAGGCAAGATGAGATTCAAGTTTGTTTACCACAGCAAGGCACAGCTTCCAGACATTGTATGTCTCAAGGTGATCAGATTCGAAATGTAGTCAACAGAAGAAATGATGAATTTTTCACTGATATTAGATCATAAGTCACCTATGTCCACCATGGATCAGAGATTACCTTCAAAAATACTCCTACATCAGCGAAGTTGTTAAGTGTAGGATATTCCTGTTAGGGAGTGGAAGGGCAGAACGTGACTCACAAAGATTAATTAACTCAGACTATGTTTATACCAGTAAATTAAACAGGGATAGAATGTGGGCTCAGGGCATTACCCCACAATCACCTGTAATGTTTAAATATCAGGAAGCTCTAATGGCAACTAACACTCCATCAGACAAGGCTGAAGAGTATTCTGAGGCCAGCACAGCCCTTCTGCACTGTATGTTGCAGGGGAAGGACAGCAGCTATGTGACAGTTGTGCTGAGCCATTTCTTCTCAGGGCCAGAGATCAAGGCCCAGTCCACTTTGTTTAATAATAAAGCTGTCACTATCAAAATCTGCCATCTTTGAAGAAGTCTGGCCATTTACAAAAACATCATTAAGTCTTCTTCCTCATGCTGACAAGCCTACATAGGGAAACATCAGGCAATTGGTGGGTAGGTGGGTTTCCTTGAACAGCCGAATTCTGGTTTAGAGTTGTCCCATGGCATGTGGTTAAAATAGTACTGCTGCTAAAATCCTGTCTTTGGGAACAAACACTTGGATCTGCAGAGTCCTCACCATCAGTCCTTGTTCATCTGCTCAGAGACCTTCAAAGTACTGACATAGAGAGTGAAATAATATTTTGTTCCACATTCAGATTGAGGGGGACGTGCTTCCCAGCAGTAAAGATTGCACACAGAAATTCCTGTGCCAAGAGCAGGGCATTCCCTGGACATCATCATCAAGTGATGCATGGCCCCTCCGGGAGACACAGTCCACCAGGGACAAGATAATACCGCACATGCAGACAGACTCAGGAGAACCCAACAACATCAGCCTCATCAGCATGTGTTACCTTTCTTCTACTCCCAGTGAGAACCTGGATTACTTCCCAGACCTGGAATCAGTGGCATCCCACTGACAGGAGCAGATCAAGCCAGCATTTTGAAGAATATGAAATTTGTCAGACATCGTCTGCCATCTTCAGTATAGTAGATTTTTTATTTTAACTGAATGAACCATTCAGCATCTTGGAGCAGTGGGAAGAACTAAAATCACTCTCATCTGTTCTCATCACCATGGAAAGAAATCCATAACAGGACCAAAGCTGTTCAAGACTGGGTCATGGTCAAGGGCATGATCTTACTGGTGGAACTTTCTTCCAAAAATACTCTGAAGACAGGTATGACTATGCTCCCTTTCAGGCAGTGAGAGATAAAGACAGTAATAAAGGTGGAGGGCAGGGCACAAATTAACTGCAGATGCTGACAACAGGCATTTTTATTCTGCTATCAGATGCTGGTATCACAGGCTTACAGATCTCTCCATCCAGCTGTAAATCAAAGTCATGTTAACTTAGAACATTTACACGAGCTGGAATTATAAGTACCCTGAGAGGATTAACTTCAGTCCTATCCCTTTGGACCACCAATATTGAAAACCATTGAGTCTGACCTTAGGCCATGATGCTTTAATGCAAGCTGAAGTCTGAAATGTGTCTGAGTTTTTCACTCATCCCTCACTACAGCATTGATGTCTTTTTTTCATGCAAAAGTAGTTTCCTGGCCAATTACTCATTAAAGATTTTCCACCCTTTTGCATTCTCCCCTCTGCCTCTGCTAAAATGCAATGTGACAGTCTGCTTTGCTGAACAGAGCTCCACTTCTCAAAGAGAAGGACAAAGCAAACAACCTTAACAGAGACACGAGGTGCAGGTGGGAAAAAGCTGTTCATGTGCAGCAAACCAAGTCTAATGACCTTCAAGGTCAACCCTAAATAACCTCAATTCCACTTCTTAGAGACAAACAGGAGTAGGTCTGATGTCTCACCTTGAAGTATTCAGCTTCACAGGTGGAATTTTTGGCAATATGTGAGTCACACTCCTCACGCACGTTGGCAAATTCAACCCCATCGGAACAGGTCTGCTTCTCCAGCTGGCTGCGGCAGCACTGCACCTGGGTCATGCTGCCAACAGCATGGAAGAAAGGGGAGAACAATGTCACATATGGGTCAAGAACAGATGATTCAATTTTTGACAATTAGTACTTGTACTAATTAAGTGGAAAGGACTTTTCCATGTGGAACATGTGGGAACACAATGTAAAGATATTCTCTGTGAGTAGGCAGAATGTCTGTGTGACGTGTTTAATACAGGTGACATGTTTAATATAGTTTCATTGCTGATCTACCTTGCAATCTGTCCTAACAACTTTTTTTAAAAAATGGGTAACTTTATGCACACCCTCTTCAGGGCTCAAGGACTTCAGGCTGCATTCTGGCATGTTTTGTGACAGCCAGTGGCAGAGGGAAGGGAGAAGTCAGGCTCTGGATCTTGTGAAAGCTTGCAATCCCAGTCTACCCTTGCACCTACTGCCCAAAATCAACAGGTATGGCATGTGGAAGGAAGATCAGAGCGTTGTTCTGGAGATAATGGAGAGAAAGGAAGATACCAAGAGAAGTCACAGTGAGAAACAGAAGAGTGTATTGCAAGCAAGGGGGAAAAGAAAGACAAGGGAAAGAAGAGTATTACAGGACAGGGAGATGCAGAGAGGAGACAGGATAAAATTGTGCAGAAAACTTAGTTTTGTTACACTGCTCATTAAATCTTTCTATTTTATCTCAGTGTCAGCGAAAAAATTGGAAACTTGGTCCTGCGGGGAAGAAAAATCTGCATGAGGAGGCTTTAAACTCCTCCAGTCCGGTTGCTACTGTCACCTGAATACAAAGCCCAGTGAAGATCTCTCTCCTCTCTCCACTCTGCTTTTATGGGTAACTCTGCTTTGCTGGGTAGTTTTGGGGGTAAAGCTCTTCCACCACTACCTTCTGTTATAGACACTGAGAACCAGAAAAAAAATATCCTGTACTCCTAAAAATCCTCTATTCCACTGTTGTAAATTTTGGTAATATCAGGAAGAGGAGTGGGTTAGTGGAACTACTAAACTACAGGCTTCTCCTACCATCACCTGAGGTAAGTGGTTTACCATGCAACCTCTCCGGAGGAGTTTTCCTGCTCTCCAGGACCATAGGATGACCTTTCACCTTCCAGGAGATATGAGGGACTCCCTTGGCTCTAAGGCCGGGCAACTAAAAGCAGGGGACACATGGATACTGGGCTCAGATTACGCATCTCTGTGCATGAGGGTGAAGCCAGGCTGTCAAGATACATTCCTAAAGATTCCAATTACTATTTATTAGATTGTGCATGGGTCACTTCCAACCAAAACCACTCTAGAATTCTACAGTTCCATGATTAGTAATGGTCTGACTGTGCAGCTCTTACTTGAACAAAAACAGCTACGAGATTTCAATGCATAGGAGCAAAAACCAGGATAAATTCATGAACAAATTATTAAAAAATAGACTCCAAAGTCATTGCAAGAAGTTAAGCCCAGGACAGTAACTTTATTTGGCAGGATATTTGAAGTTTTTGATATCTGATTTAGTTCCAGTTTGGAAGAATATGTAGCTTTTTTGTTGCTGAAATTCCCTCTGAAGCAGAATTTCCATTCCCTGCCCAGCTCTGGGGTGGTCCGACTTTCAGGGCTCTGGAAGCCTCTAAAACCTGAACTCCAAGCCCAAGAGTGTGGGAGCTGAGACTTTCCAGCCTCTTTAGCCCTCCAGATCGTCTTGAGGAGCTAGATATGTTAGCCACAGACAAGCAAACAAATAAACGAACAACAGCAGTCTTTCAGTAGATCTGTTTGATTCCTGGTGTGGCTTTCTTTTCTCAAACACAAGCCAACTCTTTGAAATCTCTGACAAACAGACAATTTCAACCAAAACAAGAAAGTTTCTTAAAATGTTTCCCACAGCTGTAGTCATAAGTCATGTGGTCCACCCCAACTGTAATAAGGAATTAAACATCAATTGAATACTAGATTAAAATACCATTTGTTCATCTGAGAACAACAACAATAAAATCACACTTCATTGCCCAAATCCTACAGCCAAATTGCACGGGTAGCAAATATTGCTTGAGATTCTAAACACTAGTGTGGCAGTAACAGAGGCAGAAGTCCTTGAAAGATGGCAGAGAAAAATGCTAGAAATACCTGCACAGTGCTGGTCTTCCTTTTCCCTTTGCACACCAGCCCTGGTGCTGCCATTTGCCAGAGCCCACCGCAACCAGCTCGGCAGGCTCTAGGGAATTTGAGATGAGCAGTGTCTCTCCCTGTCTTTCCTAAGTCACATGTGTCTCCCTGTCTTACAGCCTCAGCTAATACATGCTCACTTCCCACTCCCCAGCAGGTTGAAGGAGCCGTCTCTCCTGGCTAGGAGGACATCTAGATTTGTCTCCTGGTGTAGAACCTTCCAGGTGTTCCTGTGTACCATTAACAGCCAGTGGACATTACAATATTGGTCTCTAAAACCAGAGAAAGTAGAGTAGTACCTTTCTATGAGTTTGGGGTTTGTTTAATTAGGAGTAATACTTTAAAAAGCCAAAGGCTGCTTTTTCTTTATCTGCCTTATTCTGACTTCCATTTAAAAGAGTGCAATAGTATTTTACTGAAAATAAACAGGTATTCACAATATGGCAGATATTGTATAACGTTAAATATTGAATCTTTAGGAGCATGAGACCTCATAACTGATATTCATTCAGGATATTTCACGTAAAATCATGCATCTCTGAAGGATGATGGTTCACCAGTGAACAAAAATCACCAAGACATTTAAAAAATCCTTATTCGTTGTTTCAGATGTTGATCTAAAAGTTATTTCACTGCTAGATAATTTGATTATAAATCAAGTTAAGAAATCATATTTTATATTCTCACTTCTACTTTCTGTTAAAATTTAACCAATGTGGCTGATTTTCATGCAGTTAATTTCCAAATTAAAATCTACATGCCCACTTACATCCACAATCTTTTCACATTAATTATTTTCCTGTCTAGAGGATGCACTCCTAAACCAGCACAGATTTCATAATCACCTATTTTTTATTTCACTTCTTTTCATAAAAGCATTAAAATTTAACTTTGTTCTGAAAATAATGTATTTCCTATTAATCTACTTTTATTACCCTCTGTCTCTCTCATTCTACTTCCTTCAAGCTATGTCAGTGCTATTCATGTGTACAGTGGAAAGTCTTGGACAAAATATCAAAACTAAAAAGAATGATTTTGCAAAATCAAGCTGGGTCTTCCAGCCTTACATTTTTCAGTCTGAATTCTTGAAACACTAATAAGTAATGTTATTCCTGTTGTAATTCCAGAAAGGCTACACATTTTTAAAGGCATGCAAATACCATATGGAGATAGACTGTTTCTGGAATGGGAATTAGTTCACTTGCTAAGAGCTCTGTGCAGGGGAAACTCTTCACTTTGAACGGAAGAAGACTTATTGGACAGGTCAAGTTCCAAAATTAAATGGCAGCTCTTTACAGATGCTGTGAGTTTAACCACACCACAAGAAAACGAATGAATGGGAAAAGACCCACTGAGATGACAGCCAGAGATATTACTCATTAAAATTCTACACTTGTATTTACTGAGTCACGAAGACACAGAGATAAACACCGACATTGTCCAGAGATATAATGCAATGAGATAAGCTCATATGTGGGGCAAGAAACTGCAGTAAGAGATTGCAGAGAGTGAGCCCAGAGCCTTGTTTCAGCTTAAACACAATGGAATAAGAGCAACCAGAAGGGTCTCCAGAACTTGTGAATTTCACACACGGTCTGGGCTCACCTTGTGTAGGACAAAAAAGGAAGCATGTCTGTAGTTTCAACCACACCACACTCAGCAAGTGACACACAGCTGGCAAGTCCCTCAGGAACCACAAGGGACTTTGGGAGAAGAATACTACAAATATGCTGGAACCCAGAACTGTCACCTTGTTCCTGGGATGCACAGCAGATATGAGAATGACAGGGCTGGAAACCAATTCTTTCTTTACTGTGGAAGACATTTTCCCTGTGAGGGTGGTGAGATAGTGGCACAGGTTGCCCAGAGAAGCTGGGGCTGCCCCATCCCTGGAAGTGTTCAAGGCCAGGTTGGATGGGGCTTGGAGCAACCTGGGATAGTAGAAGGTGTCCCTGCCCATGGCAGGGGTTGGAACTGGATGATCTCTAAGGTTCCTTCCAACACAAACCACTCCATGATTCTATGATTATTATGGATGTATTTTAAATGGTTGGGAAATGGCCAAGGGGATGCAATTCTAACTTGATAAGGCAGTTGGTTCCTCAAACAAACAAGAGACTCTAGCAGTGGGCTTCCTTTGAGGGAGGAACTTAATCTGAACCACTAAGTTAAAACTATTCTAAACAGATGATTCAAAAGAAGCATGTAAATTCTTGTAAAGCAAATTGGGGAAAGTACTAACATCCAATCTCTTCTGCATTGCACAATCTTTTGCACAGTAACTGCAAAAAATCCTTTTTATTCCAGAAACTTTACCAAACCTGCTCACTTCAGAATGTGTTTTTCCCTTATATTCACCTGCTAACCTTGCAAACTGAAGCTGAAATAGGCAAGGCAAACAACTCCCCCTGGCATCAAGGGATATGGCTTTCTACCCCCTCCACTTTTCTAGAGCACTCAAATCAGATGGTCAACACTGCACTGCACTAAATGGTCAGGAGATCCCAGCTGGGGTTTAAACAACCACAGGAATGCCGACATGTGGCCCCCAGCAGCTCCCACTGCATGCAGGAGTCTAAGTAGGAACCAAGTTCTTTTGAAAATCTGTGACCAATAAGGCATCCTGTTTCTCAATCCTCTATTCTCACGTGCCTAGACCTCAGCAAGGGCAATGAACTCGGGTCTGTTCCCATCTTTGTGCAGCAGAAATAAATGTAGAACATCCGTGTCATTACCCTCATGTGCCTGCAAAAAGAATCATGCTCTCTCAGTGCTCATTCTGGCGCCAGCTACACCAGCAATTAGACATAGAATTTGGCCCTGACCTTTGTGTCTGAAATGGCATCCTAAAGTGATTTTTCTGTACCTCTCACAGATACGCCAGTTTGCAATCATAACTGGAGTAAAATAATATTAATGTTAAAAAAAGTGCTCCAAGGTGCCATTTTTACTTAGTTATTTTTAGAGTGAAGCCAAGCTTCAGAGGTAGCATGCAGTCATGAACAAATGCAACTGAACTGAGTTTATCAACTTACGGTTTTGTCAGGAAGTACTCATACCTCTTACAGAATACATGCCTTTTATTTTACTACTACAGTTTTCTTAACTACATCTCAGTTATACACAAAAGCTAGATGAATCATTACTGAATCATTTTTTCCCAGTTCCTATGAAGTCCTAGTGAGTCTCTAAAATGAAAAGCTTTGGAAGAATAAATTATTTACAGCAGAATCTCAACTCATATTACTCAAATGATGATTAAATCATCGAACTACTCACTCCCAGATTGTTCAATAAACCTGGTTTCCTGTCTTTCCTGCCTCTGTTTTGCCTGCAATTCTTATGACTCTTCAAGTATTTCCTAAATTGGCATTTATTTCCTATCTGTCAATTCTTCTGCGTAAGAGACTGCTTTCGATGCCAGTATAAATGCAAAAGTCAGAAAGCACGGATGGACTTCCCTGGAAGATACCTTCCTTCTGTAATAAAGATCAACCCAACATTTCTACAATTATCAAGGTTAAATCACTTTGCATTCATTTGAGTAGAGGGGAGCAAAGTAAAGTGTTTTAAACACAAAGTTCTCTGTGAAGCTGCCTATCAAACTACCAGTTGTTAGCTCCACTAATTAAATAAAAAAGTAAAAAGTGCATGTAACAGCAAAAATAACACAAACTATCACTGACATAAAAAATACAAATGCCACAATAACATAAGAGATGCAGTAGAATCAAAATCTTAATTAAACATTTGCCTTCATTATTTCATTTGGTAGATTACCAAATGGAAATATCCTATCAGTTCTCATCAGAATTAAGAAATCTGTTTATTAACTGAAGGGTTCTATTTTCTACAGTCGAGTACATTTCATAGAATTATAGAAACACACAATGGTTTGGGTTGGAGGGGACCTTAAAGCTCATCTAGTCCACCCATCCTGCCATGGGCAGGGACACCTTCCACTATCCCAGGTTGCTTCAAGCTCCATCCAACCCGGCCTTGGACACTTCCAGGGATGGGGCAGCCACAGCTTCTCTGGACAACCTGTGCCAGGGCCTCACCAACCTCACAGGGAAAAATTTCTTCCTAATACCTAACTTAAAACCTACTCTCTTTCAGTGTGAAGCCCTTGTAAATAGTCTCTCTCCATCTTTTTTATAGAGTCCTTTCCTAAGCTGGACTAACTAGGAATCTCCTTGAATCGCTCTGTGGGGGAACTTAAAGCCTAAGTCAACTAAGGACTGCAGGACAATTACCTGTGTAGCACCACAAAAGGCTGCCTCACATATATACACACATATGTACTTATTCAAACCATAGATTAGTCATGTGCAGGATCTGCTGTGTTTCTTTATAAACATTTGCCCAGAAATGTGGTCAGATTCACAACCAGCTTGGTGACATTAGTGCAGCGACACTGAGGTGTCCTGACTGCAGGCAGAACCCAAGCCCCATGAGTAGAGAACAATGGGAAAACCTGTGAGTAAGAGACAGTACATGCCACATGTGTTAGGGCTAGGTGAATTAACACTACACTGACAGCAAAAATTAAAAGGACTTGATGGACGAAAAGTAGGTACTCAGGAGGTACTCCCCAAGGCGCTGGAGTTGAAAAGCTGGGATATAAGAGTTGGGTGCTTCACCTTGTAAGTTAGCTTTAATACCTGCCATTCCTATGGTTTCACATTAAATTATAAACTGTGTTTCAATATATAACGTAACTATGTACCTGCATTCTCTAGACTCGGATATTAATGGCAGAGAAGCACATATTCTGTTTTTATTTGCCCATTCAACACCCTTGTCACAGCATTCTTCCACTGACAGATCTGCAGAAATGAGGAAAGAGAGAAAAATACAATGTATTTAATACAACCTTAATAAATGGTATTGCATCTGTCAGTTAAAAAAACCCAACCAAACACAAGCGAGTCAGTTTTCCCCTCCCTGACTTGCACAAAGAACAGGGCACCCATACAAAATGCAGCCATGGCCAAACAAAGCACCTGTCAGCACCTTGCAATAAAGCCCAGTGCTGCAGGTTTTCCTTCCTTGGTGAAGCAAACTGCATTTTCCCCTAACCTTCCACACAAAGACACAGCCTAGGGACTGATAGACCTGCAGAAACCAGTTCAGATAGTCCTACCAAATAAAAGAGTCTTTGAGATTGCACTCCTTTATTATCAAAAGCAGAAGTAGCAGTAAGCAACTTTTTAAAATCCTGAAGAATACAGGATAAATCAAATACCTGATATGAACGACAGATGAATCTCATTACAAGCAAATTTGCAGAACTATTTTTTTCTTGAAGTTATTATCCAGTTAATCTGTTTTTAATCTTTTACTCAGAAGTATGTTTGTAAATGCAAAAGTACTGTAGAGAGGAACAAAAAAGGTATATGGTATTTTGATCACTTAACATATAAAAGAAAAATTAATCCTGTTACCAACTTATACCAATTCTGAAATGAAGGGGAAAACTACACTGAAGACAATTATTTATGTAGAGTATATTTTTACAAGCTTCTAATTTAATAAAACCGAATACTGTTAATGAACTGACAAGCACTACAGGTCTGCTTCATATTCCAAGTGCAGAAGTTCACTGCACAGCAGGTGTATCAGAACTTGGAATAAAACATGAGTCACACTTTTCTATTAATTATCTTGTAGTCTGAACACTGAACAGCTCCTTGTGTAACAAACATGCAAACTGTGTAAAAACCCTATCTAGTTATCCAGAGGGACAGCTTTCTAATGATTTCTCTCAGTTTCCTAAGTTTTTTGACTGACCACCCTGACAGGTTTCACCTGCGAGTGCTGAGGGAGCTGGACAATGACAATTGCCAGGCTACATACAATGATCTTGGAGCTCATGGTGAATGAGAGGAGTTCCTGAAGGATGGAAGAGAACAAGTGTCTCTCTGACTTCAAGAAGGACAAGAGAGAAGATCTGGGAAACTACAAGCTGGTCAACCTCTTATAGAACCACAGAATCATTCAGGTTGGAAAAGACCTCTGAGATCATCAAGTCCAGCCTGTGACTGGTCCCCACCTTGTCACCCAGAACGGAGCACTGAGTGCCACGTGCAGGCATTCCAGGGATGGCACCTCCAGGGATGGGGACTCCACCACCTCCCTGGGCAGCCCCTTCCAACGCCTGACCACCATTTCAGTGAAGAAATTCTTCCTGATGCCAAACCTGAACCTGAACAACTCCTGGAACAACTGGAAGTTGTCTGCCCTTGTCCTGTCCCTTGTTCCCTGGGAGCAGAGCCTGAACCCCACCTGGCTGCACCCTCCTGTCAGGGAGCTATAGAAAGCAAGAAGGTTCCCCTTGAGCCTCCTTTTCTCCAGGCTGAGCCCTCCTAGCTCCCTCAGCTGCTCCTGGTGCTCCAGACCCTTCCCCAGCTCTGTTCCCTTCCCTAGACATGCTCCAACCTCTCAATGTGTTTCTTGCAGTGAGGGGGCCAGAACTGGACATAGGATTCGAGGTGTGCTCCCACCAGTGCCAAGTACAGGGGGAAAAGTACTGCCCTGGCCCTGTTGGTCAAACCATTTTTGATACAGGTCAGGATGCCATTGGCTTTTTGCCCATCTGGCACACTCTTCTCATTGTCTGGGAAGGTGATGGAGCAAATCCTTCTGGAAACAATGTCCAAACACATGAAGGGAAGGACAAGAATGTGCCTGCCAGAAGTCAGCCTGGATTTATGAAGAGTATATCATGCATTAAGCATGATGATTAAGCATATGGTTAGTTAATAACCTCACAGCCTTTGACAAGGAGGTGGCTAGCTTAGCAGATGAGGGAGTTGATGTTGTTTCCCATGACATCTGTATGGCTTTCAACACCATCTCCTATAACATAGTCACAGAGAAGTTGGCAATAGAACTTTAGGTAAGTGGACAGTGAGGTGGACGTGGGAAAGCAATGCACCCTCCACCAGCTCACAGATCATACAAGTCTGGAAGGAGTGGCTGATGCACCAGAGAGTTGTGCTGCCATCCAGAGGAACCTCAACAGGCTGGAGAAACAGGCCAACAGGAACCTCAGGAAGATCTGCAAAGGGAGAAGCAAAGTCCTGCTTCTGGGGAGGAATAAGGCCTATGCAGCAGTGCACACTGAGGACCTGCCAGCTGTAAAGCAGCTCTGCAAAGAAGGACCTTGGTGTCCTGGTGGACTCCAAGCTAACTGTAAGCCAGCAATACACTTTCACAGCAACAGAGGCCCACACCATCTTGGTCTGCATTAGACAGAGCATTGGCAGCACACGGAGGGATGTGATCCCTCCCCTCTGCAGAGCACTGGTGAAACCATACCTGGAATGCTGTGTCCAGTCCTGGGCTCCCCAGTTCAAGAAAGACATGGACTTGCTGTACTGAGTCCAGTGCAGGACCTCCAAGACAATCTATGCACTGGAGTGTCTTTCATATAAGGAGAGATAAGAAGAGCTGGGACTGTTCAGTCCAGAGAACAGAAGGCTTAGGGGGGGATCTGACTGGTGTTTAGAAATACTTGAGGGGACGGGATGAAGAGGGAGCCAGACTCCTCTCCATAGTGTTCACTGGCAGGACAAGAGACACTTGACACAAATTATACTATATGAAGTTTCATCTGAACACAAGAAAACACTCTTTTACTGTGAGAGTGCCTAAACTCTGGAGGATTTCAAGAAGTCCCTTCCAAACTAAATGATCCTGTGACTGATTACTTAATGAAAAATAAGTAAGATCCTTCCATCTGTTTGTTACCGTGCTGCACAGAGGAAGGCATATCTCATGTACTTGTTTTTTATGGAGAAGATGAAGTACAGAAGGATGAAATGGCTTGCCCAAATTACACATCAAGCTGGTGGCAGAACAGGGAGCACACGATTGTCTCATCCTTAGTTTTGGTCCAAGCACATCTGAAATGAACACATTTCAACAGGCAGCCACATTATATTCAAGACTACATCTTCACAAATGACTTCCTGCAGAGTTTTATAAGGACAAGCATCTGTCTCCTCTGGCTACACCAGTTACAAAGCCATCATTCTCAGGTGCTCCTGATGTAGGGCCATTACAGACACCTTCCATCTTGCTACATACCCACCTCCTAACTTGTTGCAGTTAATAAAATAAGCTGAAATATTTAAACTGTTCATGATCACTCTTACTTTGACACACATCAGAGTGAGTTTGTATCTGCTCAGCTGTCAGATATTCACATGTGTGGAAGGCAAAAGCAGCTGAAAGCAAGTAGAGAAAGTAATTCCCTCCAGTAATTCAGGGTTCGATTTTTTTTTGCAGGGAACAACCTATATTCCCAACCAATGATTATAATTCAAAGCAAAAATGAAAGAGTTAAGTGAGATTTTAGGATGCATGAGTCATTTTGAGGTAGGTACGCTTAAGGCAGTTATCAATTCTGCAGTGCAAAGCTCTGGAGTATTGCACAGAATTCTGGCTTTCTCTGCTCAGGAGAGATTACATCAAAATGAAAAATGTGTAAAGAAATATTAGGAGGATGGTCAAGGGAATCAAAGTCCTGCTAAATGAGGAGAAACTGGGAGAGACAGACCATTTTAAGCATAGATAAGTAAAACCTGTGAAAGGTCATGGTTTCTGTGAACAAATATTGCAGTGTTACATTATTATTACAGTAAAAAATAATCAAAATAATGGGATCAAGTAAACCAAACTTGTTTTAATAAGAAAATCATTATATTTAGGAACAGAAATACAATTTAAGTGTTAGTTTATAACACTCCTCTGTACTCTATGACCCAGGTCATTCTTCTAGTCTTACTCACATACCCAAAATAATGGTCAAAATTCTGTCATTATTAGGTCAAGGCAATATTTCTCTTGACTCCCTCAGTGTGTCCAGAATTCATGCCAATGTCTGAAAGCTGAGTGCAATTTATAATGCTTCAGATTAAACCAGTCTAGTAAATAACTCTCTGCCTGAAATCCATGCATTTGTGTATAAGCTCTTCTTTGGGAATAGGGACCCTGTCTGGGGCCCTCCGGCTGACAAACATCATATGCATCAAATTTCATACAAAGGATTACAAATAACCTTATTTTTAGTGCTGCTGTCTGAAATCAATCTTAAGTGTGTTGAAAAATTATACACATTTAACTGAAATGCAGAGCTGGCTGCAGGTTTTTGCAGGGCTTTGTACAAACGAGTCTTTAGCCAAGTTCCTCCCCAGAAGGACAATCCCTGGCTCTGGACACCAGTTCTTCCCTCCAAGCCCTGGCAACACACCTCTACTCCAACCAAATAACCCAAGAATTCAAAGCAGGCCAAGCTAAGCAAACTTGTCTGTAGGAGTGCATCCAAACAAAGAAGGATCATGGAGAGCTTGTTGAAGGAGAACTGTGGTCCAGGCTCATTGTTTTGGTGACATCACAATTCATATCCTCCAAAGATCCTGCCAAACATCTCCTGAGAATAGAGGGAAGTGAAAAACAAGCAGTAAAAAAAGCACTCCACCCTCAAGACCATTCTTCTAAAATGTAACAAATAAACAGCGAAAAACATTTTCTCTTGGCTTTGTAGTTTGGTTTAAAAATGGTAATTCATGGGCAAATCCCTACTCTTTTAAAATCTCAAAGTGTATGTCTCACATATTGGGGGTCCACTTCTGATTGCACTAGAAGTGATTCTACTTGGGCACTAAGAGATGCCAATGAATATTTAAAAACAGGACAGACTTACCATCTCCCAGCTGTAGTTTTGTTGCGGATTCAACTGTACACACGTACACATTCATGTGGCTCCCACTTGGAAATCTTTGAGCAAGAAGTTCATACTGAGGCCATTTGTGCCTTCTAACACCCTCTTCAGGGGACCAACAGCACGGAGGGGCTGTGGCCTTCTCTGCAGCCTCTCCTAACTACGAGTTGGTACTGCAGGGTGGGCAAAGAATCAGGCAGTGGGAAGCAGAAGGTAGAAACTACTCCGATTATGACATCTCGAGGAATCTCACTGCAAAGAATGGGGTTTTTTTCTTGTCTGTAACTACATGTCTCTTACTTCAGCTGGTGGGCTCCTGGCATACCTCAGAGCTGCAGTGCCAATGATGATCAAGTAGGAACAATAGTACTGTTCTTCTGAACCTGTTGCTCCTTCAACAGTTTTGCCAAGTGCATAATGCTTCATGCAAATCAGCCAGAGATATCTCAGGCATCCTAAAGACAAAGGTCTTACAGGAAAGGCTGATGACATCATCTGTGTTCAGATTAAATGTACCCTTTTATTTGGAGGGAGAAACCCCATAGGAAAGTTGTAACATGCAAGAATACACTGTCAGGTCCATTTTGTAAAATTGAGAAACGCTTTTTCAGCTTTCTGGTATCACAAGACAGAAAAATATGAGGATAAACCAGAGCTCTGTTAATACGGGAGCATGTTGACTTCCTTTTCATCAGATACAGTAATTTTGCATGGTAACTGATTAGTTCAGAAAATCCAAGTTTATTTTGGATAAAATCCAATGCAGCTTTATCACTTCTTTGTTCCTGTAGAAAAGTATGTGCAGCAGGGCATCCAAAAGAACTTGAGCTCTGTTAGTATGGTAACAGTGAGGGTGCCTGTCCTAATGGAGACCTGGTGTATGTTGGATTCTGAGAGAGATTTCAGGAGTTTTGGGAAGGAGACAGCTGGAACTAAGCTCTCTAATTTTGCAAAAGAGGTCATGAAGAAAATCTATCAGATAAGACATGATTAAGGTCAAAAATATTCAGACATTATGTGTGCATGATGCATTCATGTGCTAGTTCTGAACTATGCTTAGACAGACATGATGTGTACAAGCAAAAGGTTGTTTTAAAAAAAGGTAGTTTGCTAATCTTAACAGGATTGCCATAATTTGTGGGAGTTCAAAGCAAGAAATGAGGTTAATAGCCACATAATCTTAGACTTTTATGATGTAATAATTGCTTATTCAGCTGCTGCAGTGAATATTTTCTGCAAAAGAAAGATAAGCTTAAGAACGTTACCCAAAAGTGTGATTCCTGGAATGAGAACCCCTGAATTGTTTCTAGGAATTGTGCAAATGATAAGCAGAAGTAAAAAGAACTGGATAAATTTCATAGCAGTAGCATTCCAGCTAGATCAAAAAGGGAGACTTCTTAGGTAACAATCTACAATAGAAGCTATTCTGCACAGTTGCCCCTAATGGAAAGGCCTATATAGAGTCCAGGATTAGATAGCTGTTCATCACTCAGTGCTGATCTATGGAACAGTGATCATCAACCTGATGGTGATACCAAACCAAAGTGACACCTGAGCCTAGGTGGGCTCACCAAGCCAGTGCCAGTTAAGATTGCCCATTTTTCAAGGCATTCAGTGATGTGACCCTCAAACTCAATGATTTTCCAGCCCACATAACCAGCTGTAGTTGGGTACAGATTTGGAAGTGAGTGCAGGTCAAGGGGTCAAAATCACACCTTCTTTTTAAGATTTTTATAATCCCTTAAGTACACAAATTGATTATGTTTGTAAAATGTGGTGCAGATCTTGCCTTTCACTCAATTTAGTCTGTAAGAGGCTCATCACTATGGAATGTGAGAAAACAAAACATGATCATCACTTCTCAGCATATGAGGATACAGGCAACAGATGGACTCTGTGAGAGCTTAGCACTAATCCAACATGTTTCAGTAACAGTACATCATGCAGAATTTTTGGAACTTGTGATTACAACAGACACACACTGGTTTACGTTTCCAGTAAGAAAACCACTTTCAACATCCACTGTGCACCTTTTTGATAAAACTTTTCTTGTCCTGTCCAGCAAACTCTCTCACTAGTGACGCTCGTCCATCTAACTGCCAGCTGGAAAAAATGCCAAATCTGCTTACAGAATCCGATCCTCAGAATGACAGACTGGCCAGCCATAATACTCAGAGTCACATTCTTTGTCTTCCAATCTCCCTTTATATCTGTATTCTCTATCCCTTTGGCCAAGGCTCCCCTTTGCTCAACATTCAGGGCAAACAAAGGGTGCTCGGCCCAATCTGCTACACGAAATTAATTCCTCCTAAACAATGATACCTGGCTATTATCAGGTGAACAAAGTCAGCTGATAATGGACAGCAGTTAAGTGCTGGCAGCTGGGATTTGTAGTCTTGATTTTTTGGCTCTTCTTACAAGAAACTGTGGAAATGCTGTCTCTGGCAATGCAAACACACTCTGGCCACTTAAGGTATTGAATAGACCTGGAGACATGTTTAGACAAGAGAGAAGCCAGAGGACTCCAAAGGTCCAACTGGTAATAGACTAACATGACAAATACAGCTTTGCTGCATCTTCATCTTGTGTGTAAACCTAGGGATTAGGCACACAGAGTAGGGGAAAGGGTGAAAGAGACCTGAAACTACAAAAGGGAAAGATGTACAACAGAAAATCTGGCCCCATGATTCCTTGAAACAAATAGTTTGAACTGGAAGTAAAGGAGCAATGCAGGAGAGCATTACCATTCTTCATCTGAGATGATGTGAGTATGTGATGGATCTCTTCAGAATGGAGTTGGAATGAAGATGCTCCTCTTCCATTTTGTATGAAAAGAAAGAAGCAAAGTGAATAGGAGGTTTTCTTTTTTTGCAGAGAAGTGCTGGTTCACCTCAAGACTGTTCATCAAATACACCAATACGCTGATGGGGTACAATGAACAGACACAGCTGAGCTGTGGCTCTAGTCATCTTCGGACAGTAAGATATTCTTAGTCATTCCACTCAGTTGTTTTTACAGGTTCCCTTAAAGACTACGACAGTCTGAACTTCATAATAAAAGCATAAAACTTGGAGCCAGGACACCCTCTCTCCTAACACCCACAGCAGCATGGGCAAGGAGGAATTCTCCAATGCATGTGTTGTAGGATGTAAGGCTGTGTTCCTCACCAGCTGTCCCTTTTCTGTCCTGCTCTAGTCCCTCAAAGAGGATCTATGACTATGGGCTTCTCTCCTTCGAGTGTGAGGGGTCATACTGGAGCTTTACGGACTGAAAAACAATCACTTAATATTCACATGCAGCTAAAAAATACAACATCCTCTCTAAACATGTTTAAAGGATTTGAACCTTTACCTTCAGATGTACTCTCAGCTGAGGGTGATTATTTCAGGACAGCTGAAATCACTGAAGAAACCCAGTTAGCATAGTAGCTAAAGCAGCAGCACCCTAAAGGAAATGCCTGGTATGTTAGTGTGTTTTGTGGTTGGTTTGAAAACAGCCAACGTTTTACTGGAAATTTTTTAGGTCTGGAGAACACTCATTTATAGGGAATGTGGCTCTGGTAGCACCAGCAGTGGCCACCACACAACTAGGGGGATTTTTCAGATACAGCCAAACCTCATTTTATGAGATGTCTGTGTGCAGCTTATAAAACAAGTTCTTAAAATCTTCCATGGCAATAGCTGTTGATAAGGACAGGCCTGACAGAGACAGTGCTATGCTGCAACATCCATTTCCTCCTTCACTGTTCACTCCAAAAGCCTGTTTCAATTAATTCTCTTGTTACTACATCTTATACACCCAACCTTCTGTGTACCTGAAGACTGCTGCTCCCTGAGGGTGCCTTTTCTGAAAACAAATTAACTCAAATTTTTTCATCTTTCTGGATAGGTTATTTTTTGGGCTTCCATGAGGAGGCTGAAGTTCAAAAGACATTAAGACTAGAAGAATAAAGACTGTTCTGAAAATTTCTAGAAGATAGGAAAGTATTGAGAGAAACTTGGAGTCCACTGAATCAGCATTGTGTAAACAGCTTAGTACATATAGTATCTGTCCCAGACTTTACATACTCACAAGAACATGAAAAAAGATGGTGCACTCACAGCTCTGATGGACACAGGTGGCCTAGAGAACCCAGACTCACCAAGATGACATGGAAGGACAAACAAAAAAAGACTCATAATTGGAAGAACTGCAATTGCTCTTCCTGACAAACGTATGCTAAACTTTGTCCTTTACTCTTCCGCCTGTGAGAAAATCATGCAGATAATGAAATAACTTTACAAGATGTTGATAGAAAAAGTGCCACTTCAGGCTTTCTCATTTAAGAACAAACTTTAATCTTCTCTTGATTTCTCATTTCAAATCATGAAAAACTGTGTGGTAAGAAAATTTTATTTAGGGTATTAAAATTAACCTATTGTTAGTCCTGTTCATTTGTAAAAAGGCCATGACCCAAAATGTACTGCAGTAAATGACAGTCTTTAGGTAGACCTTTAAAGATCTTTGGATCAAGTCCAAGTATATGTATACATCCAAAATAAAGCTACATAAATAAGAAGGATCTGAGAATGTGAGAGAGCAGTACATCTCAACAGCAAGCATACATGCTCAAGCATTTTTATTGTTGTAAAATGATTTCTATTTCTATTGCTATTCCTGTAACATGATTACAGGAAAAATATTTTCACACTGGGATTTCTGTATTTTCATCTGACTAGAAAATTAACAAGAATAACTATGCTTTTATATACTGCTAAAGTAAAATGTATCTACTCTGTAGGCAGCATGTTTATTGCTGAATACAAAAAAAAAGATAGACAATGATGAAAGATTCTGATATTCTAGTATTGCCATATTTAAAGAATAGTCAGGAAACACTAAGCAGATGGGATAAAATTTATAGCACAATGGGTCAAGGTTCAAGTATGGAAGGAACCACATACTTTACAGGGCAGGAAGAAAATACAGATCCTTTTCTTGCATATATTCATATAGTAATACTTTAGGGAAGGTTTCATTTTAGAGAAAACATTACTAGAACTCTTACATGAGACTTTCCTCATTTTTGAAATTATCTATACTAAGCCACAGATCATTATCTAGCTCTCCCAGATTCTCTAACTAAGCATTGATATTAAAAATACTCAGTGGCTGAAATTTAGTCGGTGACAAGAGCAAAGCTGGAAGATTGCAGTATTTCCAATGGATGCACTGCGAGCAGCATTTGCACATTATATCCTTCCAAAGCTTCACAAATCCTTGAAACACGCTAGAAAGCTGGAATATATCATACAAAGTATTTCTACATCTATACATTTCAGCACTGATAAAAAAGATCTTTTCTGGTATTGCTTCCTTTATTACTAAGATTGAAGCCTCAATCCAGATTTTGACTAGACTCAAAAAGGAACCCTTTATTGGGGAACATACTGCACCCTCATACAGCATCGCTCATTTGTGGTGCTACCATAACTCAGAAAACAATGTACTTCCTATACCTGTGTACTCAGTACCGAAAACTACATCAGCTTTCTTTGAATGAAAATGTAACAGTAATTTGATTAACTGAAAAGTGTATGAATGAAAATCCCTGAGAATCTGAAATCAATTTTCTTTTTAAGAAACAGCAGCATAAACTTCAAATCCAAAAGGCAATTTCTCAAAACTTTTAAGTCTGAAGTAGGTTATAATAGGTACGAATCAGAGACAAAGTACTCCTGAGTGCTGGGGGAAAATAAAAATGTTGCTTGCTTTAAAAAGTGAAGGGAAGAAACATCATGAACTGTCTTAGCCAAAGATTTGTTGGTATATTGAGGAGAGTACAAGCTTAAGGGAGATGCTTAAGACATGTTGCATCCTGTTGATCAGAGAAGACTTTCAACACAACTTGTTCTGGACTGTCCTGTGTCTTACCAGAGGACAAGGATCCTTGCCAAGTTTGATGAACATGCAGGTGACTGTCACAATTTTCCCCTCACTGTACACTCTGCCACTGTAAATCACCCAGTACATCATCTTAGTAGGTCCTTGACTACTCCTTCTCCACTTACTTGACATTATTCTGAGCATTTCTAAGCTAATTTTTATTCACAAAATACTATGGCCAGTAATTCTAGTAATTTTTCTAGAACTCTTCACTGATGTGTATTGACTTTTTCTCTCCTTTTTAGGCTTTTTGCTTGTTGTGGCCTCTTCCTATGTTTTCTCTCTTGCTCCTGACAGCTCCTTCATGGACTTCTTTGCAGAAAATTTTTCTGTTCTTTCTTACCCTGCAATCTTCTCAACCTACTGCTTCCACTTCTACATCTTATCTTGGAGCAATACTATCCAACCTCCCAATTTAATTGTGTGATGACTTATCCATTAAAATCTCACTCCTGGCCTATCTCCTTCCATCGAATCTACACAAAAACGTGTGCCTGACATTTCCAGAATGCTTACAAAAGCTTCTGCCTAATTTGGCTAAAACTACCTGCTTACTTTGTTATTTCTTAACTTTACTCATTTTCTTTGCTCCCTGTAACTGTCAACCATCACTTTCTGCTACATTTTCACAAAAGCTTTTGTTCATTTATCTCTTTTCTACTAACCCACTCCATGCTACCATTAAAATTCTTGCCTGTGCCCTGAAGTTGTTTTATTTGGATTTCAGCTCTTCCCTTCTTGACCTTCTGTTTCACCCCTTTTTATTCTCTACAGATATTATACTATGTCAAGAAAACCCAGATTCTCTGTTTACTGAATTCATTTTACCACCTACTTCTTTAGAAGTATCCATAACTCACAAAACCAAACTCAAACTCTTTCATGGTCCCAGTTAACTATTTCAGTCAAGTCCCAGAGGGCTAAAGCCCATCTTTAATTTCAGAAAACAGTAATAGAAGTATGTAGAACAAGTTGGTCTTAATACAACTATTTATTAAAAACACATGTAAAGTTGATATGAAACTTGCAAAATGGGCTAAAGTAGAATGATAAATAAATAACTTTTGAAAAGGCATTGACCTACTCTCAGATAATGCCTGAAACCTAACAGAACAATATAAATATACTGCAGTAACTTGATAAGCTGGTTTATGGGGGTTTCTCTTGGATTTCACTAACACGTCTGCTTTCAATTAAACAGATGAAAAACAAAGAGCTTTAACATCTTGCTCTTCTCCTGACTGCAATAAAATGTCATTTCTGAAAATGGCCTCTTAAAACAAAACTCAACTAAAAACTAATTTAGAGGTAGCACTCATGTTTTAGAACTCGTAGTATGTGATTTTTTTGGGGTAGATTTAAACTGTGATAGAACGCAAGAAAGCACAGATTTAGCCTTTTATGTGTCCTACCTCCACCCATATACTTCTTATAAATATACTGTTATAAAAACACATGTAAAAATCATAATCTTAAAATAATACTCATTCCACAAAGTCAGTGGAACATTTTTTTTATTACAACTGTAAGCTTCCCCTGAATAGACATGTTTCCAGATGTTTAGTGAGTTAAAACTGTGCCTGTAGTACTAAGATGTGCCAAAGAGAGAGCTACAGGATGAACTACTAATACACTGACTGGCCATGGTGGTGTAATTCATCTTCTTCAGTTTATGGTAGTTGATATGTGTTAAATAATGCAATGTTTACAGTAAAACAAAGTTGCATAATGAAATGTTTTAAGGTTTTAAGATCCTTACTCTTGCAAAGAATGATGTACATACCTATATTTACGTGCACTGGGCAGTTCCCCTGAAGGCAGTCCCCTCAGTTTCTTCAGAATGAAGACTTTAAGAGCTACTGATGATTTGATGATTCGTTAATAAGGAAAAGTAATTAGGAAAACTGATGGTAACAAGTTTAGAAGAAAACTGTATTTAATTAATATGCTGTCCTAGTAACTTGGCAAGTGTACCACTAAAGCACATAAGAGCTCCTCTTTTCTCCAAGGCCCCTTATTCCAGACCTGCAGGGGAGCACAGGCTCTGCCCCAAAGACTTCAACAACATGAACTCACCATGTAATTACTTCAATTACCTCCAAAACACAGATTATTATTCAATAGTCAATAATTATTTCATCCAAGCAAAGTTTACTCTTTAAATGCTGATCTCCTAAGCAAGGATACTCACCTGCTTTCAGACATTTAAATCTAATTTTATCCAGTGTACTGTTAAGTTTTAAAAAATAGAAATTCTCAGTCAAATTAGAGAATGGATTCTAATTTGGGAATGAAAACCTGATATACATTTTACTGCCAATTTTTGTATTAAAAAAACTTCCAAAAACTGAACTTATAGATCTAATGACTTCCCAGTTTTCTAAAAAGTTATCCAGTAACTAAGGTTAAATGTACAGAGGTTACAAAGTGAAATTTTTCATGTTCTGTGATCATGTTGAATGCTTAATTACCCTGTCTGCTTACTGTGACACATCAAAGCCACAGTTTTGCTGATGTATTCTGTTGTCTAAGGGGAAGTAGGAGCTATTTTGATTCTGGAGGTAACCGCTGCTCTTCTGACCATATTCTGTCCCTCTTTAAAAGGAGCACTACAATCTCTGTATCAAAAGCAAGTATTTTGACAGATATCTATGACAAGTGCTCTTCTACATGAAAATCTAAGACTCAAGACACTGTGATAGTAACAAATCATTTACTTCACTGACTTTTGTCTGCCTAGGCCAGAGACCATGTGTTTCCAAGTACTTGCCCAGAGTGTAATGAAATCTCAATGGACCCCTTGGGGTTACTCTAATGGAAAAGTCACTTACCTGTTAGCTGTGATAAATTCATTATCACCATAGGACAAATACTTTCTTTGTCATCTCCTACAAATTAAGATTTGCATAAGATTGCTAAAATGAATTAAATCAAGTCCATATCCTCTCTTCAGACAGTACTAAGAGCTCAGGAAAAAAGCGTGCAATACATAAAAAGAGTCATGGTCCGGATCCAGATCCCTGCTTTCAAAAGCAACCACATCACATGGTATCGTTCATAAATGTTCCACATTTTTGTCTCCAAAAAGCCTGCATCCTTTGCTTCACTATTCCTCCAGCTCCTCTGGGATTCCAACTAACTGCTGGTCCAGTTTCCCATGTTTTTCGGGTGTAGTTGTGTCTCCGGCAGGTCAGAGCTGACACCTCTGCTGCCCGCCGGTTTCGGACCCATCACTTCGTGATGCCACGGCCTCTCGCTGGGGGCGGGGGGCACCGTGCGGCGGCTGCCACGACATGTCGCGATTCCCGTGACATCCACCGAGCTGCGCTGGATCCCGGGCGGGGTTGTCCGCCGGGAGAACTGACTCACCCTTTCCCCGCGGCACAGCCCGTCCCGGCGGAGCCTCGTACCGAACCTGCCCAGGGGTAGGGGGACCGGCGGGGGCAGCGGCGGGGCCGGTGCACACCACGCCTTTCTGCTCACTTGGACGTGGCAGCGGCGCTTTAAAGCCTGCCCGGAACGTCCAAGGACACGAGGAAGAAGGGAGCCCCAAGGGGGGCCCCGCGGCCCCATCCTCCGGCAGCCCGGGGACACCGAGGGGAGCCCCGCAGCCCCATCCCCAGGAGCTCGCATCCCGGAGCGGGTCCCGCCAGGGCAGAGCTCGGCGGCTCGGGTCGGTGGGAGCCGCTCCCGCACTTACCTTGTCCCCGGAGCGGAGGCAGCAGCGCCAGGAGCAGGAGCAGCCGCAGCGGCCAGGCCCCGCGGAGGTTGTCCATCGGCCCGGAGCGCTCGCTCCGAGCGGGTCTTGGCTCTCCTGCGGCGTCCAGTGGGCTCCCCCTTTTCGTTTGCTGCTGCTGCTGTTATTCCAGCCGCCTGAGACCAGTTGGAAAAGAGCTTGCAGGAACCCCCCACTCGGTGGGCTTTACAAAGATTTAATTCACTGCCTGCCCGGTTAATTATACAGCCTGCAAGTGCTCGGCAGAACAGAGCCGTCACCGCAGCTCGGAGGCACGAACCCTGTTGCTTCTGATACCCCGCCGCCCCCACACGCTCTAAAAGTGACTCCCTTGAGCTCGAAAAACTTTGCAGATCCTCAGCGTGAACCTTGGGCCGGCGTGTCTGATTCTGTGAAGAAGTGCAGCGACTTCTCTCGGTGCCAAGTAGGAGAAAGCCACAAACAAAGGCAAGGCAAAGCAAAACAAAACAAAAGAAACCACCTAGCAGAGGTTTAACCTCTAAAGGGGAGATATTCAAGCCCTCTTCTAGGTCTTTCAGTGGATTTTACCCCAATACAGCTTTTGTCAATAAAATAAGATTTTAAAAAGTAGAGAGATTCTAGAATCTTTCAATGAAATTCAGTGGGGAAAATAAAAATCCCTTCTTCCTTCCCCCTCCTCTTAAGAAGTCAGGATAAGAATTCAACCCAAATGAGGCAGCTCTGCTCTCTCTCCCCCCTCCTTTTTTCTTTTCTTTTTTTTTTTTTTTACCTCCTTATCTTATTTAAACAGGAGCACAAACACTGATAGTAGTCAAAGGACCCAGTTGGCAGTGCTGTTGCTGAGATCTTTGAGATAATGGGAGGGATAATATTTGCAGGCAAATGGGGATGAAAACACACAGTGAGTTCAACACCCCTGTATACTTTGCCCTCGATTTTACTCAAACAAAGAGTTGCAAGTCAGTATGTGTTTACTTGGAGGTCGTGCCATGTGGACTCTGATTGGGTTATTCCTCTTGTAAATACTCAATAATGCAACTTTTGAGTATCTCTCCTCAAAATATCCAATCAGAAAAAGTATTTAAGGCAGTATTTGAATGTGTGTTTTCTTCTGCACCAGGTTATTTGTACTTTTCTAACACAAGAACATAAATACAGCCATAAGGCCAAGAGTCCAACTATCTCAATAGCCTGTCTTCAGCCACAATCATAAAGTAGTGGAAGAGCATGAATAAGAAAAACACACGTGATAATTTTCCCGACTACTCTCCCAGCCTTCAGTTGCTTTGGAGCATCTCCTCAGTGAAATGTGGTCTATATGTACTTAGTAGCTCTCAGTGAATTTCTATTCCAGGTATTTATCATGTCTCCCCATGAGTTCTTCTAAAACGTTATCCTCCAAAATACCCTTTTGCAGCTGGTTTCATGGATTTACCAGTGACTGTGTGAAGGACCATTTCCTTTTGTTCCTTTTGAACCTGGTTCCAACACTCTTCCGGGCTGCCTCCCACATCTACTGTAGAAAGAGTTATCCAAGGACTGACCTCCATCCACACTCAAAATGCCCACATCATCTTCCTTTGACTGCTGTTTCTTTCTTTTGGTTTTTTTTGGTTGGTTGGTTGGTTGGTTGGTTGATTGGTTGATTTTCTCCTCTATTTTATTGGGAAGGGGCAGCTGGAAAAGGAGAAAAAGGATGGATGGCTGGTTTTATTTGGGGGGGATTTTAATTGGGGGATTTTCTAAATAAGCATGTATATTTCTCTCTCTTCTTTAAATGCCCTAACTCAGTTTAAAAGGATTTTACATCAGTTACAGTGGGACCTTGCCAGTGTTTCATTCCAACCTCCAAGCTACCATTTTTCATGTATCAGACAGCTTGTGCAAAATACCTGACAAAGATTATACCTTGTCTAAAATTCATACCAGCTTAACTGAACTAGATGAAGCCCCTCAATAGAAACTCTGGGTTCAGTTCATTATTGCCTTATTTCACTCTGCATTAAAACCTCCCCAAACTGATTAAAGGTGGATAGAAAGAACTTCACCCAGCATGCCTAAAACAGTGTAAAGTCATACATAATAGCCTGTCCACACATGGAGTTACCCTGATTAACACCATGTGTGGACATTTTTACTCCAGAGTAAGAATTCCCTGTTCCTATTTAGTTTGCCATCACAAACTATACCAGAAATGCAGCAAATTTAAATAAAAATTTTAGAAGTATTTCTAGAAAACATCATGGCTATGGTCATCTGCAGATCTGACAATAGGTTTTCCCTTGGTTTGGGGTGGGGTTTTTTTTGCTTAATACACATTTCCAGTATAAATTGGCACTCTCATCTACAGCCAGATTGAGAAGCCTCGAGTAAATGTGATTCCAATTACTGACCCCAAGCTTTGTAGTGAGCTGAGCCATGCACTTCAGGCTCAATCCAGAGGTCCTGGGAGTCAATGGAAAGCAAGGGCTTATGAGAGGGAACATTTTGCATAACCAAATATTTTTCTTATGTCTGTTTGTAAAGGCTCTGTAATCTTTTGTGTAGCTCTAAAACAAACAAATTCTTTAATGAGGATTTTGTTTCTACTTCAGAAGAATAGAAATAATTCGCAGAAGCTCAGATTAATGAGTAGTGACAGCTAATCATTAATAAAATCACTGCACAAGTCATTTCCAAGGGTCCTGTTGAGAGCAGATACACACAAGTAGACTGACAAAGAATTTAGAATTACTCTATCAAATCCAGCCATCTATGGCAGCAGGTTCACAGCTCCCATTTGGCTACTCAGGAATTCTTGAGATGGCCTGATTAAGTCTATATAAGGACATCAACCTCTGTCTAATGAAAAAAGCTGACCCGGAGTCCCAGCTGTTGTGCCTCCGAGCTCATCTCTTTTACTGCAGCTCCCAAAGCCTGATTTTTTTACCACTCCACCTATCTGTCCCAGAACCTGAGCAAAAGAGAGGGAAATGAAATTGCACTGTCTTCCCTGTTTTCAGGAAGAATGTTGCAAGGAAGTTAATAGATTCACCTAGAAATTAAATCTAACTGTAGATTTCTAACTGTAAAGGGAAGCTCCTTGGGCCCTATGGCAAAAAATGAAGCTACATATTGGCTCTTGTTATGAAAATGTGCCGCATTAAAGATGCATAAAAAGGCATCTTTCCTACTTAATAAGAAGAATACATCACTGATTGGTACAGATATACAAGGACTAAGAGGATTCATATGGTTCTTACCATCTCCCACTGTAAATATAAGACCCCAAACTCTACAGTAGGTAAATCCATGGCTATTGGAGTACAAATGACCACTCAGCTTAGCTCCAAACACTAGTATGAGCATGGTACAACTGACATTTGGCTTCTTTCCTGGAGAAAACACTACCTGAATCTTTTCTGAACTAGAATAAACCTATGTACAAAAGACATGTGGCAACAACTTGACACATAATCATTTTAATACTGGAAGTTTTAGAATTTTTTTGTTTTAGTATCTTAATATTGGCAATGGATTTTGAAGGTTTATGGGAACCTTTCTGGCTATCTTGCCTTTTGGACAGTAACAGTAGGTTGCTCATTAAACTAGAACACCTCTTTTACAAAGAAAACTCACCAGAGTTTTCAGAGATGGATGCACAGTAATCCTTGGTTATTTTTTGAAACTGCTACTGCCATTACAGATAACAATTGCTTGCTTATTTTGAGTCTAAATTAATGTAGTTTCATTTTCAATAGCTCTCTGGGCTTGTATTCATGTTGAAGTTGCTGTCACTTGGTGCACCACCACTGATCACCAAAGCCGCTTAGGGTAGTGTCACTTGGGGACACTTCATGTGCACTTTCCATATCCTTGTCAGGGATTAATTTGGAATAAATCAAGATGCAGGCACATCCCTATCCTCAAAAACCCAAACTACAGACCAGCCATACCACATGGGTCCCAGCCTAGGTAAACAAAAGGAAGTGGGAGGACTGTGAGCCTCCTCTGTTGCCCTATCAGTCCAAAACTGGACCTTCAAGAAGGCCCACCCAGACACCACCATCAGGCTTGTTATGGCATCTTATAGCTAAAGTCAGGACTGGAATTCCTTCCAGAATAATTACTATGTCATTCATAACAATCCTAAATTTAGACTGTTTTTTATATAAATCATATTACATATAAACAGAAATACATACATAAGTCATATTATCTATATATGCATAATTACATGGATGCCAGTAGTCCAAGCCACTATGCCATATGCATATACAAGAAATACAAATTCTTGTAACCAAACAATGGAATTTACCTGGGCTCTATGTTTCAAATGCCTAAAGACTGTCAGAAGACGCTTGACTTATCTTAAAGAGCTTTCCTTGTCAAAGACAAAACCTCTTTTCCCTCTTTGCATGGATCAGTTAAATGTTCCAGACTGGGACTCGTAACCCTGAGTCCTTTCCAACAATGTTGCTTCTAAGCATGTTGATATTTTGCCCATTTTGGAGTTTGTATCCGTTTTTTACATATTGCCTACATTTTCTTTTCTTTCCTCTCTGATTTAGGGAAATAGATATAGCTATCTTGGACACTCAGAATACACACTGGTTGTCCATTAATATGTACAGGGGGCTGCTTCTAAGACAAGGGGGAGTTTATTTGGGCATAAAGGAATGCTTTGATGATCCATGTCATTTCCCTTGTGGCATTATTTGTAGAATTCAGCAATAACTCAATCTGACATTCATGGGGCATTTCCTGCCTCTCCTTCTAGAGATGCATCCTCCCAGTGTCTCAGATCTCTCACTTCCCATTAATTTCCTTTCCCCTTCTAAACTTTCTCCTATCCCCACACACTGAACTAGTCTGATGTGTGGATCTGCAAGGTGTTTTCCAGGACCTGAGCCCTAGGAAGGCTGGGATCCTTTGGATAAGCTGAAGAACAGTGTGAGTCATACACACACAGGTAGGAGAGGACAATGGCATCTACCTTAGACTCTGCTTGGAGCCTCCACAAATCCAACAACAGCAGGGATCAGTCACTATTTTACCTGCATTCTAAATAAAAATCTCATTATAAAGGGTGGGGAAAAACAATCAACAAAATAAATGGCTATTCTGGTAAAAGCCATTTCCCCTCCTAATAACCCTGGTAAATCTGAACTCCATCTCTTGTCAAACAAAAGTAATATCCAAGTACGTGACTCAATGATCTTTGGGCACCAGAAAATATGCAAGTGAATATAAGACATTTCGGGCTTGAATAAATAAAATCGCAGAGTCAGTTGTGCCTACTAGCTTCAAACCAGGAGTAGTTTTCTACGCTTCCTCATGATCACTGAAGACCTGCATCATTCAGTGCTGTTTCTTCATCATTTTATGAATTTTCTGTATTATTTACAAGTCTTTTTGTGTAGTTCTAATAAACAAGAACCCATCCTACCCATCTGCAAACAGCCCCAGCCTGCCAGAAAACTTTTATCTTACCAGTAGAAACCGCGATTTAAACACAGTAAGCAGGCAGTCAGTGGAAAGAGTATGAACACTGATAAAACTCTACAACAAATTAATGTAAACTCTTTTCCTCCTTCTCCCCCAGTTTCACAGACAGCCTGTTTCTTTTCCTCAGTCTCAGTTTCCTTATCAGAGGTTCTCAAACTTTATTTATTCATGTATAACATATTTTAGACTTCACAGTCTTGGGCTTAATATCTTTGTCCTGGGAACCTGAGATCATTCTTGGTGGCCTGATTCCACAAACATGTTAGTATTTACAGGGAGTGCGGCTTGCATTTACAAAATGCTGACACATTTGAGCAGTGGCTATGAGAGGGTACCTTAATAAACACGAATTTAAATGGTATTGTAGTGTAGCAAACTGTTTAGAATAAAAATATTATAAACTTACCATATTTTCTGGCACAATTCCACAGAAACTGGTTGATATCTGGTACATGTGAAATTCGTAGACACTGGGTTTTAGTTGGAAGGGGGAACAGATCAGAATATCTATGTATGGCTGCAAAAGGCAAAATAAATAGACTAGCTCTATTAAATGAAATTCATGTTCCATGCTGCAGGTGCCCTGTGGTTCTCAGGACAGGCAGTTTCATTTGTATATACTCCATCATTAGCCACAGCCTATGTGGATGAGGAGGCTGGCTCAGAGTCTTTGGAGAGCTATAGCATACTGTAAGTTTTGGATAACATTGAGCTTTTCTGTCTGTCAGGGACTACTCTGTCATTCCTTTCTTAGCTCCTGGGTGAGCCCTGGAAGCAGAGGAAGCAACAAAGTTTAGGTTCCAGCTAAAAGAACTTGAACCAACTAACCCATTCTTTTCCAGACTACCCCTCTTATTTCTTTCAACTTTGATCTCACAACTGTTCTTTCATATAGTCATAGGGTTTGGGATTGGGTCAATGAAATATTGCTGCAAGAGGGAAGAACAGCCCCCAAGTGAACGTATGAAAACAGGACGTGGCATACAGACAGACAGCAGCAACTTACTCCAAACGGAGGTAGAAAAAACATCCAGGCTGCTCGCAAAAATTACCCACACACCCTGAAAGTCCTGACTATTTAGGAATTAATTATCCAAGAGAAATGTGGCCTGCTGAACAGCAAGTTTGAGCAGACTTTAACAGACATTCTGTTTCTAGCTCGTTCTCTCTGGCCTCTGAGATACCTTTTGGCCAAATACGGGACCTCTTGGTGCCTCATGTTGTCTATAGGGATAACCTGATTTGTAAAATGTTTTGAGCTCCATAAAATTAAACAAAGTGCATAAGAATCAGTTGTTAGAAACTAGCAACTTTAAGCCATTAGCTTTTCATGATTGCAGTATGAAGTAATTTTGTCCAATTTTACCTTCTATTTCCCCTGTTTCAAAGCAGCATCGTATATAGTCTATATTACAGAAACATTAGTGTTCAGAATAGCTCTCCTATTTTCTCTAAATTTAGAAATGTACAGACAGGCACATTTCTAGCAAAATAGCAGATATAGACATTTGCTGGATAGTTATTCCATAATTTGTACTCTACTTCTGAACTGTTCCACAAACATACAGGCCGTCATTATGAAGATCTAACTTGTGCATGTCAGTAATAGTTGCATTGCAAGTCAGAAAATAGGATTCTTTCAAATAGGTGTATTTGGGAGCTATATAAGTTGTGTCTTAACTCTCCTGCGGCAGATAGGTCATATGAAAAGCATTTGCAGAATCATTTACATGAGTCCAGAAAAAGAAGTATTTTTATTCATCTCAGTTTATGCAATATACTGTATTTAATAGCTCTGCTAAAGACAAGTGAAAGCTTGGCTCTACAGAAATTATTGGCAAAATTCCCACTGACTTCAGTGGGGCCAATACTGCTAACTCCTCCCTACAAGGAAAATCCAGATTGCCTAGGAAGCTGGCGTGCCTCTGCTAAGACCTCAATCCAGACTGCTTACAAGTTGAACTGACCTTGTACAACTACGAAAGCTGTTTATCTTGAGAATTTGCCAAATCCTCAAGACAAAACTAGCATAATAAATTATGCCCAAACTTTTACCCTGGAGTAAAACAAACCTTCTCATTTTATAAATGAAAGCACCCACGCTGACTTCCATATTCCAGTGGTTTCACTGACGGTTTTACAGAAATTTAAAAATTTATTATGATTTCCAGAAAGAAACTCATGTTTATTAACTGAACACTGTGGAACATTCTGCCTCTAAGTTTGACATTTCATTATAAATGCACTAAAATATATAAAATCTATTGAAATATTAGTATATTGTTTTGTATCTTCTGAAACTATCAGAATTAAGGGTGATTTATAGCCTGTGAAGAAAGGTTAAGTGAATTGGGATTGTTCAGCCTGGAAAAGAGAAGGCTCTCGGGTGACCTAATTGCCCTCTCCAGTACCTAAAGGGAGCCTAGAAGAAAGATAGAGAGAGATGATTTACAAGGGCCTGGAGTGACAGGACAAGGGGGAGTGGCCTCAAACTGACAGATAGGAGGTTTAGATTGGATATTAGGAAGAATTCTCTGCTGAGGCTGGTGAGGCCCTGGTACACGGTCCCCAGAGAAACTGTGGCTGCCCCATCCCTGAAAGTGTTCAAGACCAGGTTGGACAGGGCTTGGAGCAACCTGGGATAGTGGAAGGTGTCCTTACCATGGCAGGGGGTGAAAAGGGATGGGCTCTAAGTTCCTTTCCAACACAGACCATTCTATGATTTAAATATATGTCTATTCCAGACCATTTACTACACCAAACCATTCAGTTTCCTTGTTCCCATCGAAATACAAAGATGACTTTGTGAATAGGAAAAAAACACAAGGAACTGAATTTCATGTGGAACAGAAAACTCAGCAACATTGTGATAGTGCAACAAAACCCCTAAAAATCCAACTATGGAGAGTTCTCTATATAAGTTATACTGAGGATGGTCCATATTTAGAGTCCTAAGCTAAACACATGGAATGCAGATCCATGTTAGTGGTCATTGACTAACTCTCTGTATCCCCTTGCGAAGTCTTTCTAGATGCTTTTCTTTTGAACTCTAAAGTTTCACAGTAGATGTTCAAGTACTGTTGTTCTGATCACAGCTGGAAAAAATTGGACTGTTTGCTCTGAAGCAGCAAAGCTAAGAATAGCTCTAACTTTGCAAGAAACTGCCACTGAAGAAACTGGTAATATTTCTGTTGGAGTGCTGTAGGACTTGTTCCCATGGGATGGTATGTAGTCTGATTTCAATACAGCCAAACACTTCATCATTATTTAACAGGCTTATTAACTTCACTGGGATTACTCACACACCCTAATTTATATATGCTCTTAAATTCTTTATTGAACTGGGTTATATCAAGTGTCCTAAGAAAAAAAGTTCACTTATGTTTTTCATTTTCCAAAATATATGTTGAGAACTGTAGTCTTTCACTATGATTTCTCAAGCCAGCATCTGACAGATTCCATCACAGGTCAAAAGAATCTTTTTCATACACACGCTGTTCATGCATCCTTCTGTATTTTCTGACAGATCACAGAATCTGAGGTCCTTTTCACTTCACTGCCTGTGACATTGAGCTGTTTCCTTTCTTAGTAAAGCCAGCCTTACTAGAAATGCCTCTAAATTCTCTTCTGGTTTGCTGTTCTGTTTCTAGAAAAAAAATTCATGCTGGAGTTTTCACCACCAGATTTCTCTTCAACTCAGTATTGGGGAAGAGGACCCAAACAGTAATGTTAGCATTACTTTCATATGTCAATCATATGTAGATTTTCAAAAGAAAAAGAAAAAAGAAAATTTCCCCCTTATATTCTGAGTTTATTTATTCTGTGAAGGAGGCAATGACTGTTCTTCTTAAAGAGCTAGCAGTCTTGGCATTCAGTTTTTTCTTCAGAACTTACTTTCATGGAGAACACACACAAGAGCGTGTTTGTATCTCAGGCAAGTGTATCCCATATTCGTTTTCTTCATGAGTGAAGACACAGGAGTAGGGACTTTCAGGAGATTACAGACAAACACACTGTCACATCCCCATGACTGTTGTTCATTGTGTTTTAGCTGAATGTCATCTCTTCCAGGCATGGTTCTACATAGTGGAATCAGTCCTTTATTTGGTTACGTGGACATTAGCTGTTCACTCCTAGAGGATCTAGCACTGTGGAGTGACATTTGTAAAACCATACCCCTAGATACTGCCTTCATATAAACAGCAAATACTAGTAGTAAAGGTCTATGAAATATTAATAAAAGTCTAAAGAATTCCTTTCATCTGTGCTCTCTTCCTACATTCCCTGGTTCTTCCTCATACAATATAATTAATATTTACCTTAGACACCAGTTAAAGTACTGGAGTTTTAAGCTGTCAGAGTTGCTAATAGCTTCTCATCAGATTGACGGCTTTTGACATGGAAGATTAACTAGAGAGCTTTCCTGCTAGAAGGACAAGCTTGTTCTTAAGAGCACTGCCACGATAGAAATGAGACTTAATTGTGTATGTGACTTCAAAAAGTCCACTATTTTACCAGCAGGATGGCAAGGTCAGAAAGTACTTATCAGAAAGATTTTATCAGCCTTTATAATGCTTTCAGCATTATATTATTTTTCAAGCTTATTGTGAATATTCACAGCATTTTCTAATGCCTTCCTACAGTGTTATGTCCTACATCACCCTTCCATCCAGACATATGATGAGAGAGGAATGTCAAAATACCTCTTCCTACATTTCTTTTAACTGGTAAGTCCTAGGGAAAACTTCTGTCCTGTCTATGAACAGTCATCTATGAAGCTTCTATTTAAGTCATGGCCAAAGAACAACAATTTGTATTTTTCCTCCACCTCAGGCTGATGTTACATTATTTCATACTTGCTATTCTTTGGGGGTTTTGCCCTTTCTTCCCCTTTACAATCATTTTGATGATTGCTTTGGCTGTCATGGAACCACTGTATTCCATGGTTACTGTCTGCTTTTGTGAGACACTGATTAATAAAGTCCCTTCAAGGTCCTTTGTTCTGTTTGAACTTTTGTTTACAGTCTTTCTTATTAATTTTCATGGTTTGACACTGGCCAAATACCAGGCACCCACAAAAGTCACTCACTCACCCTCCCCTGCCACAGCTGGGCAGAGGAGAAAAAAAAAATTAAACAAAGGGTTCATGAGTTGAGATAAGGACCGGGAGAAAAACACTCCAAGGGCAAAACTGGCTCAGCTTAGAGGTACAAACTGAGTTTGTTACTAACAAAATCAGAGGAGGATAATGAGAAGTAAAAAAAGCCCTTAAAACATCTTTTCTTTCTCCAACCACTCCCTCCTTCCGGCCAACAGCGCAGGGAGACAGGGCATGGGGGTTTTGGTCAGTTCATCACCAGAGTTCTTCTGCTGCTCAGGGAGAGGAGTCCTTGCTGCACCGTGGGGTCCCTCCCACAGGAGACAGTTCTCCATGAACTTCTCCTGTGTGGTTCCAATCTCACGAGCAGTAGTACCCCCAGAACTGCTAAAACATTAATTCTTCCCACAGGCAAACAGTCCTCCCAAAACTGCTGCACCGTGGGTCACTCTTCCACGGGGTGCAGTCCTCCAAGGACAGGCTGCTCCAGCCTGGGAGCAGGGGCCCCCTCTCTCCCCCAAGTCTCCCACTGGATCACAGCCTCCTCCAGGCATCCACCTGCCCCAGCATGGGCACCTCCCCCACGGGCTGCGAATGGATCTCTGCATCCCCCGTGGATCCCCATGGGCTGCAGGGGCACAGCTGCTTCAGCACGGTCATCACCACGGCCTGCAGAGGAATCTCTGCNGCTTCAGCACGGTCATCACCACGGCCTGCAGAGGAATCTCTGCTCCAGTGCCTGGAGCACCTTCTCTCCCTCCTTCTCACTGACCTTGGTGTCTCTGTGTTGTTTCCCTCACATGTTCTCACCTCCTCCTCTTCTCTGTCTGGAATTAAAACTGCCCCACCATCTTTGTTCTGATTTTCTTCTTAAATGTTATCACAGAGGCATTACCACCATCTCTAATTGGCCCAGCCTTGGCCAGCAGCATGTCCATCTTCAGAGCCATCAGGGATTGGCTCTGCTGGACATGGTGGAAACTTCCAGCAGCTCCTCACAGAAGCCACCCCTGTGGCCCCCCCGCTACCAAAAACCAGGCCGTGCAAAACCAACACATTAAAAGACACAGATGAGCAACATACACATCAGTCTGCAGCAATTTTAAGTTCTGTATTATGAGCACTTGAGAACCAGAACACACACACAAAGATTCCTCTTTATGTCTGTCTGTCCCATGGGACACTCTTCAAAATTTATTTAGAATTTAAGAAAATGCTCAGGCAATGTGGGTTTGTCTGGCTCCCATTTTAATGTGTTTATACTAATTTTGGCTTTGGCATTCCCATGTACCACCCAGGTTGTATTTTATTTGGAGGCATTTTCACAGTGCTCTTCTCTACTTCAGAGGACTCAGAGAAGGAATAGATGTTTTGCACTTTGCAACATGGAACTGGAACTGTCACTGTAGCATGTACATTTAAGTATAGAATTGTCTAGGCACTCTTACTTATCTCAAGAACAGGGTGTTTTCTGGGACAAACACAACCACCTTCTCTTTTAACCCTAATGCCCATGAAAAGCACCCTAGTGCTAGTGAAACACCACAAAAGTGCCAAGTTTGAGCATGTGTTTCTTTGCCTTTTTGTTTATTTATGTATCTATGCATACATTGTTATGCTGGCTTGGTTCTTGGATCAACATATCCCAAATTTCAGCTGAAAAGCACAGTTAATGTTCAGTGTCTCTCAAAATGAAGAACTCTTGTTTAAAAGACCTGCTGTACACTTCAGCAAGTTACATGGTTTTGCCTTCAGACTCCTACCCTCCAACCATAATTTCAGGGAAAGACTGAACAGATACAGAGTCTAAAAACTCATCCATGGCATGAAGATAAACAAAAGTGATATCATAACTAAAAATGGCATGAAGATAAACAAAAGTGATATCATAACTAAAAATGCAATGGAAGCACAAATATCTATATGTCAAGATTCTCAATCTCATGGCTCATTTAAATCCTCATGGCTCCACTCTTTTCATTAAGATTGTGCCAATTTGCAACAGAAGAGGATTGCCAACTCTTGGGAAAAAAAGGAGGTGCAGTATCCTACATATTTCTATATGTAAGGCAGGAAGTTTATTAGTGTGTCTTCAAAGATATTCTTGTTCATGTCTTTACTAAAAAATAAAAGAAAAGCCTTTTAAAGTTTGAAACTTAGACTTGGAATAACACCAATCACTGTAAAGTCAGACCTTTAACACATCATGGTATAATGCACTAAATTGAGATATAATACTTAAAGATATTTGACACTGCTTGTAAAATCATAGAGGACTTGGATTTAAAGTTCTTTCTGTTATTACATTTCCCATCTCCTTTTTTTATGCTTTTTTTTTTTTCAGAGTAAAAACTTCTTACACCCTCTGCTTCACATACTAGAAAATCTGGTCCCAGATATCACTAATTGGGAACAGGTTAGCAAAGAGATTTACACAGAGATGCCTGAAATTACAATTCATCATGTGGGATCTGACAACAGCCTCTTTCACTGGGTTGTTTCATTTCAGTTGTATGTTAATAAGCTTTAAATGGTACCATGCAAAGCACAGAGGATACTTTTAAGCAGGAAAATTACATTAATATAGGTCTTTCTAAATGCTCTCAGTGTTTGTAATATACCAAGTACCATGCAAATATCTCCCTTCTAGCCAGGGATTCAGCATAAGCACAGATTATGAATTGTAAAGTGAAAAGAGAAGTACATTAATCAGTGTCTTTTGTTTCTTAACATCTGACATTTAAAAACTAAATGTAAGGAGTTACATATCTTTCAGCAGATCACTAGTTAAAGAACATTTTAATATTAATTTTCTCTAATAAACACAATATTTGGAGAAGGAAGGAGGAGTAAAGGGAATTGAAGTTAGTTATGATGTAGATTTGCTTTTGCTGCTGGAATCAGCTGGAACATTGCCATTAATTTCAAGAGTAGAAGGACTGAACTAACTACATAACAGTTGCACTAAATGAATCAACAGAAATACTTCCCACCCACAGGGTTAAAACACTGTGTTAAAACACTGAGTTAAAACACAAATATTTAATTTGAAATCTGGTCTTTAAAAATAAACTGATCAAATTACAAATAATCGAGACAGTTCTGCACATTTACATGCAAGCTTAGACCAAAGACCACTGAAGTCAACTAACAATTCTCAACACGTTTCAACTAGTTGAAACTGCCAGACAACCCTCACTATCGGCCAATTATTTAACTAAGATATTAACACTTGTGCTCCATTAGAAATGTTTACTTCACATTTATAAGGCTTTTTTCCTACAATACAATGAAACGATGTAATTGCACATACAAATTCTGGTACGCTCCCAATGACAGTACGTTGTGAGCCTTATTATCCATTTCCCTGTGTTTCATGTTAGCCATTAGCCCTGGTGCTAATTGTGAGTAAGACAGAAAAAGAGTGGGGGTTTTCCTTCATTTTCTTTGCATTGTCTCAAATGACTATATAAAAATTTGGGTGCATTGAAATCTACTGCAAAATTCTCCTTACTTCATAGGAAGTAGGATCCAATTCAAGTATGTGAAACATTTTCTGTTGTGGAGATTATTTTAGACATACTCTGCCCTTCAAATAAAATGAAAAGTAGGGGGCAGTTAATATGTACACATATACTAACTAACCATATAATTATTATTTTAACATGTCATTTATTAATGTGTAAGTTCCTTTTACTCTTAATTTCATGGTCTTGTGAATACTGAGATCCATGTTTAAATCATGCAGTTGAAAGACACTGCTTCTGAAAAGAAAGGTTTTAAACAGTGAGATCCCATTTTTGCTTTCAAGATCACTTTTTGTTACTAGATCCATAGCGACAAAAGTGACTCATTATAATTATTCTGACAGGTAACACTAGAGACTCCGGCTCCCTTTCCTGTTACAGAGGTCTTTGGCATACTGCAATGTATTGTGGGAGCCAGGCAGCCACTGGGCTTTATGGAAGGTAATATCCCTTTGGAAGTGTTAGCTCAGGAGAAGGGGAGATGGAACTTAAGATTAACTTTCACCAAAAAACTGAGCTTTTCACTTGAAAGAAAACCAATGTAAAACTTTCACTTAGTGCAACCAGAAGCTGCACCTGAATTTTAACAGAGTCATCTTTGTGTTGTTTTAAAACTATTCTGTAATTTTTCTGTTCATTTAATCCCTGGTTTCTGTATTGGATTCATAGAAAGTCTCCAAACGGAAGCGCTCAGAAGGCTTAACAACCTATGTGAAATGGAGAAAAGCAGACTGCCATCTTCTTGCGCAGAACATGCAAGTAAGGACACTAAGTTTTTACCAAGCTGTCTTAGAGGATATTTCGGGGTCTCAAAGGAAGTGCCCCAAGTACCCTTTCAAGCTCAGAATGTCTTCTCTTCAATGTTTAGGGAGGAGTGCTATGTCTCGCTTTGCAGCATCCAGAGTGCTCAAAGCATTACTGGTAGTTATGGTTAGTGATGAGTTGTATATTAAATTCATTATGGAAATTAATGCTGAGATTACCTTAAGAATAGAAATTATCATTGCATTCTTATTATTCTCCCAATCTTCCCGAAGTACAAAGCAGAGAAGAAACAGACCAAAACATCTCAAAAGAAATGTTTTTGTTTGTACCTATTGTGTCTCCTTCTAAACAGCTAGTTTAGCTTCCCAGTGAGGAACAAGGAAAATAAATCTGCTATGCAGATCAGAAATATAATTCTCAGATTACATTCAGTTCATATTAAAAGACATCCACACAGGCATAGGTCTCCAATCTGTCCTGTGAGGCAAAGAAAACAAGGCAATGCAATTTCTTCTCTAGACTAAAATTTTCATTGCTCCTAAACCAGCTCTTTACAGCCCCTTTAGAATCTAAATTTTGAACAGATTTGCCTAGCCCCTCTGATGTATTCAGGGCAATTTTTAAACAGTACAAGAAAGGTAATATAGTGAAGCCTCTTCAGCAATTAGCCAGAATCCAAACACGTATCATCTCTTGGCAAGACAGAAATGGTTTGGTTATTGTCAAAAGTGGCATACGTTACTTTAGGAAACAAGTATCTTCTGCAGCAGGAATTTAAACACAAGTGCCGCTCCAAAGTATCTGAACAGTGCTCTCAACTGAACAAGAAAACTTGTATGAATGAATGAATGAATGAATGGAGGAAAGCCCAATACACAGGAAGTGATGCAATTTGTCTGAGGATTCAATTAATACACTAGGATACAAAAAAATTCTAAATGCCATCCTGCAAACTGGCTACTATCATTGTTTATTATAGCTAAAGGATGAGAAAAATTAAAATAAAATTATGATCTGTGCTGCTGGTAATTTAGACTTGAGTCTTAGATGTACAGATGTTGGGAGCAAAATTCTTAGTGAGTTTTCCCTCCTTCACTCCAAGCTTCAAAAATACTCTTATTCCAACTTAAAAATTTTGAATTCTTGCACTTTATCATTTACTAGATGGGCAGACCAAGAAATAGGCTGTTGCATACAACATGATATTACTTCATCACACATTAGTCTGACATTAAGAACTAAAGCACTTTGCTAACTTTACAGAAGATTATTATTGTCATTATTTGGGGTCAATATACACTGCAAACAACAAATAACATAAGCAAAAGACTTAGTGTAGTAAGAAGATTCCTAATTTTGTCAGAAATGGTGTACTGGATTGCTAGATATAATATATACTTGTACATATATAAAAATACATTAATTTCATAATCAGTCAGCAGGAGTCTTTCGGTGAATTCAGAGTTCTAGGGTGCCAGCTATAAGCCTCACTTAATTGTGAATCAAGCATGTATGTTAATGATGGATAGAATGCTAGCATCTGGATAGACAGGGAAATTTCATTGAATAGACAGTGAAGAGTGATTTCCCTATTTATCCCTTCATTAGTAGTTTTATGCTAATAAAACAATATTATTTTCAAAATCCTAAACTTGCATAAATCTCATGAAGTCAAACAAAAAAGAGAATTAATTGCTGTTAATAGATCTAAGCTGAAGTTAATAATGTAAAATATAGTTTTCTTAAATCCCTGGAATCCATTATAGGAAACTGTGCAGTGTGGCTGTGGTGGACTGAATGTTAATCTAACACATATGCTTTGGGAATGCCCATTCATACATAAATTCTCAGACGAAATATTTGAAAGCATGATTATAATCTTGTACAGCAATATTATTCTAGATCTTAAACTGGGTAGTTTTAAGAAATATATGCCTTAAGGAACCACATAATTTTTTGTTGAGTCTTAGCTGAAAAAAACCCCAAGCCCCAGTTGGTTCTTCAGAAATAACCCTTCTAAAGGGTTTCCCATTCTGGAGTGTTACAGTAGCCTCCATGAGTCAGCAAATGAAGAAAGCACTATTCTGACTGATTGAACAACATAGTACATTTATGTAACAGTCCTGTTTCCTGGAAAATCACAATTTACATCAACTGGTTTTGAACTCCTTGGGTTTTTCTCAATCCATGCTTTTAGAAAAGAAACATGAGTTTCTACTTACACTATATTGAAAATATGTATGGCAGATTAATAGCCTTAAAAAATAAAAGAAGACATAAATCCCTAATTAAAGTGCCAAAGTCAATGTAATTTTTACTGTGATCAGTACTCTCTGATATTGTCTGTATAGCTTTTTATGCCCCAGTTTTGAAGGACAACAAACACAATTAAATGTCTAAACCAGACTGCAATTTGGTCAGATGTGGAAGCCATTAAGTCCCTGTAAGTAATTTTGGAAGTCATTAAGTCCCTTAGTATTTTATGAAAATATCAGCTCTAAATTCTTGCCTGGATATATAAATAGCCTGATAATACAGCGCACCACATGCCCCAAACAGGTGATTTTGGTCTTAAACCAGGTGATTTTGGTCTTTATTGTTTTTAAAAAAGAAACACTTTATTTGCACTTCTTAGGAACCTGAATTCAAGCCAGGGGACCATTTAGACTGGTATCTTTTTTCTAGCAGTAGCCATAAGTGGATGCTCAGTGAAGAGCAACAGAGAAAAAAAGGACTTTTCCCTCAGAAGTCCCTCAGTTTCCAATTGTATGCAGGTCACACAACTTCCTAAGCTCAAAGGATTTTTTTCTGTTTAGTAATTTTTAGTGGATTCCTCTTCTAAGTGTTTGTCCACTTCCCCCTAAAATCCACATAAATATGAGCATCTGCAATGCGTCCTGGTGAGCAGTTCCATGGGCCTACTACTCTTTGGTTAAAGAACTGCCATATTGTATTTGTTCTGAAGTCAGCTTAGCCAGCTTCATTTGATGGTCCTTAGTTTTTCTATGAAAAGAGAGTGAACAGCTGACCTGTATCAACTATCCCTGTGAAAGCCAGGATTCTGTGGATCTCTTATCAGCTCTCTAAATCACCCTTTTCCAAGTTAAAAATGGCTAGCCTAGTAATCCATCCCTTCTAGAGAAACTCCATACCTTTGTTACCTTTTTTGCCTTCTCTGAATATTTTCAAGTTTTAATAAATTCCTTTTTGAGAACAAGAGATCAGAACTTGCACAGTATCCAAAAAACCATGATTGAACTGTAAAGGTACATGGTGGCATAATGGTGTTTTGTTTTCAGTCCTGAAAATGCCGAACAGTTGATTTGATTTTATGACTGTCACTGAGCAATGAATCAATGTTTTATGAAACTTAAGATCATAACCTCAGAATTTTGCTCTTGAGTGGGAACAGCTGGTTCAGTTTTATGTGATTCCAGAGTTGTTTTCACCATGTGTATGACTTCACATTTATTTACTCTGAATTTCAGCTGCTATTTTATTGCCTGGTCATTTAGTTCTATAGGCTCTTCTTTACCATATTCTCTTCTTCCCTCTATCCTGAATAACTTAGTATCTTCCAAACTTTTAATCTCAATGTTCACATCTGCTTCTAGGTTATTTATAAGTACGTTGAAGAGAGTAGATCTTAGCACAGACCACTGCTGAAATCTTTAAATGACTGTTTATTGTAAAAACAACTTTTTTAGACTTATCCTCCTTAGTCAATATTTTAGGTGACTGTTTAGCTAAGCAAACAGTCTTTTGGTCTGTGTTGATTAATTTTCTTAAAAGCTCTCAGTGACAGACCTCTTTAAACGCACTGCATATCTACACAGACAGGCCTGAAATAACAACACAGTCCACAACTGCACTGATCCTCTGAAAGATCACCCAGAGGTCCATAAGGCAGAAGTCTCTTGATTCTCTTACATAGATCATATTGAGTTAGGTTTCCACATTTTAATTATTATGAATTTATAACTGAATTCTGCATAGAAGAGATTACTGTACATTATAAACAGGAACAAATTAGTATTTCCAAACCCAAACAGGTACCGTTTTACAAATGTGGGGCAATATGGCAAAGAAAGAAAGGCAGTTGCCCAGGGAGGTTGTGGCTGCCCCATCCCCAGAAGCGTTCAAAGCCAGATTGGATAAAGCCTTGAGCAACCTGGTCTAGTGAGAGGTGTCCCTGCACATGGTAGGGGGGGTTGGGACTAGATGATCTTTAAGGTGCATTCCAACCCCTTAACATTCTACAATTTCATGATTCTATGAAGCTGCATTGATTTGGACTTGATCTTGGAAACCTTTTCCCACCTTAATGATTCTATTTACATCAGTGGTAAACTGGATTGCTTGGCTTTTACTTTCACTGGAATGTACCATTCTATAAGCCAAAATCACAGGTTTTACCAAAAATATAAAGTCAAATGATTAATTATTTTTCTTTAATTCATAGAAGAAAAAGGACTAATTAATTCATTAGGAAAACCTAGAAACCTGGAAAACTAAAGTTGTCTAGGAAGAAAACTCGTATGAATATTTGAACCCTTTCTAGCCATATGAAAAAAGTATCTGCAAAAACCAGCAAGGAAAAACACAGCATTTAACTGTGAATATTTTCCTTCCCTATGAAATAATTTGATTTAAAAATAACTGCATTCATTACCGTTACCTTTTTAAAGTGATACCCACAGCCAGTGTTCCACAGCCAGCTACACTACCCTGTATCCTCTCCATATAACACTGGCTCATAGTCACCTGAAAGCATGACTTAAACAGATACTATTTTTCTACTATCTAAAGGACAACAAGTCTACTAGGCTCATCCATGAAAGCTCCCTATGATGCAAAATCAAAGATAAGTAAAAAAATATTGTCTGGATCATGATATTCCCAATGTATTGGATACATTTCTAATTATTATTTATATTGAGTCGCTATATTTATAAAGGTATTTAATTCTTTCTGAATTCAACATGAATTAACACCAAATATATTTAAAACTCCACCATGTAGGACAAAATGGGAAACAGAATTCCTTTTAGAGGCCAAAAGCACACATGGGCCAAAATACTCCTGATTAAAATTCAGGGCAGAAAACTACTGTGAGAGGTAAACACACAATTGGAGGACAGGCTAACAGAAAGATAGCAGTATTCACAGAAATAAGTTGTCTTGTTTGTAATAACAGCTGAGCCGCTTACCCCATTAGTATCTTCAATTTTTCGTTCTTTTATCAGTATCAACCCTAAGTCATTCATGAAAGGAACTGTAAAGTAAATTTGAGGGGTGTAAAAGGACAAACAGTGCTGGTAGAGAAGACGCAGATCATTGTCCTGTGTGTTGGCAGCAGTTTTACGTGTATAGAACACTCAATTTCAATTTCTCCTCTTTTAATGAAGAGTAGCTTAATGCAAACTTTTTGCAAAAGGGAACTGATGCAAGACACAAGGCATAAAGAATGTGAGTTTCTGAAGCTGTGCTGTTCATGTCTGTTGGTGACAACCAGGCTTTGGCCAGCACTGAAGCTGGAAACCATATGGTAAGTGTCACAAACACTTGGAAAATACTGCTCTGAAAGCTACTCAAGACAGTGAGAAGCATGTTCCAATTAAAGCATCTGTACTGTAAGTCCAGTCGGCAAGGATGCAAGGCAGGATGAATAGCAAAAGGATGAAAATCAGAATATTTTAGGGGCAATTGCTGGGGCTTTGTCATTAAAAGCTGTGCACATGAGTGAAGAACATTTTGGCCTTTAGTAGTTACAGTAATATTACAATTGAACACCATGGCATAGAAAAAATAATGTGTTTGTTTTTTACTTGTTTTTTTAACTTAAAATTGGCTGTAATCATTTGAGACTGCAGTGAGTTAAAGATTTGATTTGTTTGCAGGGTATCTCAAACAAAAAACAACTTTAGCAAAAAAATATTTTTTGTCTAAAATATTAGCAAAATCCAACATCCATTCAACATCATTCAAATAAAACAAATAGCCATGTCAGTGTCTGTTTTCTGCCCAATGTACTGTACAGCAAAGTAGATATTCAGTTCTCCATAATATTTTATACCCAGATGTAAGAATTGAGCATGGAAAGACAATCCTTTATTTTAACATCCCTGTGAGCACAAAGCCTAAGCCTCAATTCTGCACCAGTTATGCTTCTACTAAACAGCTGCATTAGGAACACTTAGCCGTCTCTGATAATGGAGGCTTATCTCCCTCCAGTGCAGGTTTGAAATTCAATATACCCGCCTCTTCAGTGCACCATACAATGTGTGATGAAACAATTTTCCAAAAGACAAGAATCTTCTTAAGAAGAAACTTCTGTAAGTGAAGAATCCCATTAGAAATCTCTTGTTTCTCTACCCAAACACCGTAACTCCAAGTACAAATGCTGCACCTCACCATCAGGTAACAACTCTTCTCTGCACAACAGAAAACCTGACCTGCCTTAGCAATGAATGGTAAATGCTTCCCATGGTGATGCTCCTGTGTTTTGTTCCATCCCAGGGGGCCAGTGTCAGGGGTACGTGTCAGACACTGCTCTGTTCAGCACACTGTCACATTTGCAAACCAGTTTTTACCTCAGCATATCAAAATTACCCATTCCTGCTCCATGTTCCTCCAACTGCATTACTGCAACGTCTTTTTACATTTAACTCTGCTGAGCGATTTCTAGTTGAACTGGTAGAATCTTTGTAGATCAAAAGTATTCTTCTAGGGCAAACCTTAATGGCTAAAAAGAATAAAGAAACAGAAGCAAAAAGGAAGCTAGATTGTCTAAAATACTTTTTAAAACTAAATTAAATTGCTCCTTTGTTTTCCCAGTACTTTCACACATCTCTCTCTTGTATATTATTTTCACAGACTGGGCCAAATTCAATACACAAATTGAATGGCCTTATCTGATCTCAGGTCACTACTTAATTAGATGACAGAGAATTATTACATAACAGGGAGCTGGTGAGAGAAAGAATACACAAATTTCTCAACCTTGGGCATAACTAAGACTCTGAATTTGAGATATAAATACATAACGAAGCAAGCATCATTGCTTGCTATTTTGCACTTTTTCAAAAAAATATCAGTGCTAAATTAGTAACTGGCATAGCAAACTACAAAATGATCATACACAGTTGCTTCAGATTCTCAGAAACAGAAGATTCAGATTTATATGAGGAAAACTGCATTATAGATGATAAAAAGATTTTGTATCATGCTCTAGGAGAGTTTATTATTTACTAATCACTGGGAAGAGTCTGTGGATTGGAATGTGACATGGGCAAATTGACATTTTTGCGTAAGAGGCCTATTATAACAACGGAAAATAAGCAACTAGATCTTGGACTCTGTGACTGAATACAAAAAACCACAAGTTGAAAAGATGGAAGAAAATGGATTTTTTTTGTTTTCAGTTTTAAACAGCAAGTTGTGCAGAATGTACATATCTTCATGTCTGCCTCAAATTTTAAGTGATACAGTTTCCATACTCTCAAGAAGGTGGGAATCCACAAGGTTATAGATTTCCTCTTCATATTCTAAAATAATTTGGAATATTCTACCTCAGATGGAGGAGAGCAGTGTCTCACAGCAGCAGAGGACAAAAAAAACCACCTTCCCTGTCCTCCAAACACTGGTACCTTTCCTTCTCTGTCTCATAGGACTGCTTCAATAGCAGCCTGTTGGTACTTTTTATGCATCTTGGAGTGCTTGTCTTGGTTACAGTGTAAGGTATGTATTCCATAACTACCTACATCACCTTCTGATGAGCTGTTAATGGTCGGTCATTTGCAACAGCTGCCCAATGCACACTCATCCTAAAGGGAGGCCCTCTCTGCTAACAGACCATCAAGGACTTCCCAGAATGACTCACAGAATTACATCATCCTATCGTGAAATGCCCCGCCGTGGGAGAGGTACCGAACATTCCCACCTGTATATAATGTGGGGCTTGGGCCACCACAATACCACCACTGGACCTTCAGAGAAGAACCAGACCTTTCTACAGGATCGCTGCTTTGACAGAACCACATCCATCACTCCAACTGGACTGCTGCCACCACCCTGACCAACAGGGTGTCAGGTCCTATTCTGACTTTTTTGGTTTAAGCCAGTGTTTCTGTGCTGTTGCCTTTATTGTAATTTTTTCTATTAAATTGTAATTCTGACTTGGAATCTCTCGCAACGCATTTGCATGGAGTTAATTCCTCCCACTGGTTTGCCTTCAAACCAGCACAATGCTTTTTCCTGTTTAAAAGACAGAAAGACAGTGGTTCTGCTCCCCTGCAACTACCAAGAATGTGTAATTTCTGAGAATTTCTTTGGAAAACCTACGCTTTGTATATATGTATTTGTATATGGGTGGACTCATTATGAAGGTAGAATGATTAATTCTGCCCAGAATAACACTACTGAGTAAATTTTAACAATGTTACAAGAGTTTTGGAACCCTAAACTCTTCCCAGAAGGGATTAAAACCTCTTGGTTTTACATAGAAGAATTTTACTCCATCAGAGTTTTTTCTTCTCAGTGGACAGCATGTCTTGGGGTGACTTTATG
>VZTE01005916.1:6443-30961 GCA_013397775.1 Eulacestoma nigropectus
AAGGAAGGAAGGAAGGAAGGAAGGAAGGAAGGAAGGAAGGAAAGCACTATTATAGTCATTTCTAGTGCATTTCTAGTTCTTGTCTAGATCTCTGAGAAGGGAAAAAAATTAGAAAGTTTAAATTATTTGAATTTGCTGCCTCTGCCCATCAACAATGAACTCCAGTGTTGTGCTATGTGTTCCCTTCATATTACGGCATCAGCTTCATCTGCGTCCAGGCATCATCCTCAGCTGGGAGGAGCAGAGGAATCCAGGTCACAGGCTTTACCCACCTATGGGACACTGGCCCTTTGGTCAGTGACCAAAGGCAGCTCCACCTTTCTGCTTCTTCACTTCTTATTAACCACTCAGCAAATTACCAGTTTCCCTGTTTTAGGTAAACCCAGTCAGTTGCTAAAGCATTCTCAGGAGAGTTTTCCCGTTGTAAAAGCAAATATTTATATCTCCTGTGCTCTTAGAGGCTCTGGATATGATCAATGTTTAAGGCGAGATTTAGCTGAAAGAGATGATTTATTAAAATGGATAAACAAAGCCCTGTGAACCAAGTTAATTCAGTCTCAATAAAGCAGTGAACTCTGAAGAGCACACATCAGATCACAGTATATCTCTGTATGTATATGTATATATATCCCATGTAATCCCTGCAGTCGAAAGCACAGCCCTCTGGACTGGGATCCTATATCAACACCCAGGAGAAAGCCAGCCCTGAGCCAGGCTGGGTGTGCATTAGGCAATGTATATATTAGCACATGCCCTGCTGTCCCACCTGAAACACAGGGATCCCTTTGGCTGCCGGCCCTGCTTGTGCTCCGTGCCTCAGTTTCCTCATCTCCAAACCTCCACCACAATGATGCTTTTAACAACAAGGAACTTAAAAATCTGGGGTGAAGGATGTTGACAAAAGAGTTCTGATTTAAACCAGTGGCTCAGGGTTTGAGCCAGCTTTGTTGGCACTGCGTGCCAGCAATTTCTATCAGAGTTGTTTCCTCCCTTAGATCCTTGCTGCTGTAGAGCTTTAGCTCTATACAAATTGAGGTTTTTTTCTTCTTTTCTGTAAGTTGGGCTTTAATTGTCAATTATTTGCTCATGAGCATGCTTTCATGGCTGATGCTGGAGCAGACTCCAGCAGTTTTTATTTTGGTACTTAGATTAATTAGCTGTTTTGGAAGAAGGAGGCAGGGCAGAGATTCATTCTTGCTGCTCATCACATATTCATTATTTACATTTTTCGGTATCCCAAGTAACTAGGCACAGAAAACAAGTAAATGAAGACTGAAACATACACGAAACATCTGGAGCTGCTACAATTCCATAATTATCACTACTCGTTCACAATGCACGGAAGGCCTGTTGGAAAGGTCCTTCATATACTGGCCCAATGGAGATTTTCTTGTCAGATGCTTCCAATGAGCCCCCCCATCCTCCTGCCCCATCTGGCTGGCTTAGGTCTGACCTTGACTCCCCACCAAAAGCCAAAGCAGCAAAATTGCTCGTTGTTGGGAACAGCAGCCTCTGGAGCTTCTGGCCCAGGACAGTAAACACAGCTGGGCACATTAGGGCTGATGAATAATTTATGTGATGACTCTTCAAAATAGTAAATCCTGCCCCCCCCAGCCCACTCCATCCTTCATCATGTGCCTGCTGAGCAGTTTGTGAATATTTAGGAAGTTTTACTAAATTCATAGACTCTTGTAACAGTTTCAAAATGTTGAGTGAAACACTTGCATCTCACACTGCTCACTCTTCATATGGCCACAGGGGAGGAAAGGGGAGCCAGGGAGAGTCACTGCAAAATCCTCATGGCTTAGGTGAAAATTTTCAAGATTTTGGTCGAGCAGATGCCATGCTGCCCTGTGCCCCCCCTGCAGCTCTATGCCCCTCTGCTCAGCCACCACTGAGGAGTTAAATGAAAACCTCACCCTTGGGTAACACATGCATGAAATGGCAATTTTTTTATATGTCAGGAAGGCCAGGCCTCGGTACAGCAGCATCTGAGTGTGGGGAACCTCAGTGAGACCCTCCAAAAGTGCTGGTGTGGCCCCAGCCTAGGGTGGAGATGGCTCAGCTGGCAGCACTGGGGGGGTCTACCAGCCTGAAGGGAAAGGAAAAAAGGGAAAGGGAAAGGGAAAGGGAAAGGGAAAGGGGAAAGGGAAAGGGGAAAGGGAAAGGGGAAAGGGGAAAGGTAAATAAAGGGAAATGCAAAAGGGAAAAGGGCAAAAGGGAAAAAAGGGAAAAATAAATGGGAAAGGGAAAAGCAGAAAGGCAAAGGAGAAGAGGAAGCGAAAGGGGAAGGGGAGAAGCTTTCTCCTTGCTGGGCACACAGCAAGGCAGTGGGCAGCCTCCTGGGCAGGCACACCAGAGAAGCCTCCTCTCCCAACACTTGGCCTTCTAGGAGTTTATTTTGGAATTCACAGTGCTGGGAATAAGTGTGCCCGGCTTCACCACCTGGCCCAGTTGTGATGGTGGAGGGTTTTGCTCCGAGGAAGCAAATCTTTGCATATTTATAAACATAATTGTTTATGGCAAAAGATACAAAGAGGAGAAGTTGATTTGGGATGCACAGAGAACTGGAGCAAACAAGCCTGGCTCCCGATGGAGCTTCACTGCAGCCCCAGAGATCCCTGCCTTTAATGCTCCTGGATTGTTAACAGCTGGGAGAGGGTGGGGAGAGCCTGTCTAGGGGGAAAAGGCAAAAATCTCCCAGTTTCACTTTCATAATTTGGAGTTTCAAACCAATGTTGATGACAATGTCATTATTGCTGAGCATCCACTGGGCTCAGGGAATAAAATTCCTTTTATTCATCTCCAATGTCAGGATTTGCAAGTGCAAGAGATTTTCAAGAGCTTGTCTCAGTCCCTGTTTGTATGCAAATCATGTTGTAACATTTCCTAGACAAAAAGACCTGATTTTTGCTATCATCACTCAAAAGCATCTGTCAGCCTTGTCAGAAAAGAAAGACTTTGATTCTTTCAGGTCCAAACAACGCAAAATTATTGCTAGAATATTGAGATGGTTTTAAGACATGAAGATTACAATGAAAATTGCTCAAACCCCATTTTTCCTTTCAATTAAATTTAAATTTTGATTTTATTTCCACATGTAATGCAAATTTTTTTCACAGGTGACAAAGTTTTAAAATCAGAGTTCAATCCAATATTCCAGATCTCCGTAATCAAGCAGGGAGCAGTACTGAATTCAATCACACATACAGGAGAAAACCGGGATGAGGAATGAAACAAGCTACAGAATGGGCAAAAATAATAGAAAATTGAGTAGGAGCTTGTGCCAAGGCTTGAAGGCAGCAAGTGAGGCTCCGAGACCAAACACCAGAGATGCTGTAAGCACCAAGTGCTTAGGAATAGGGTCCTCTCCAGGAGGTAAATCCTCTGTCCAGAGAGGAAAATGTGCCATTATACCTGCACATGTGGACCCCAGAAGTCTGAGGTTTTGTTCATTATAAAAACAAAAAAGGGCTGGTGCCTACAGGAATACTTTCCCCTTGGTGTGGCCTGGGCCTGTCTTTTGGCAAGACAATCAGAGCATCCTCCATGTGACATGGGTTGGCTGGAAGTGGAAAACACTGGTTAGTAAGTGAAACAGTCTTTCTAAGAGCAGGATTTCTGCTTTCTCATGAAAATAATTTTTTAACAAGCTGCTAGATGGAGAGCTCACAGTGTTCCTCTGGTCTCTGCAAGGGGCTGTCACTCTGTTCTTGGCAGGGAAGGTTCCATCTCCCAATAAATCTCCACTCACCCATTTCTCATTGAAGAAGTCACTAAAGCCTGAAGGACTTCAGTGCAGCCACCAATCAAAAAGGCACCTCCAGCTCCACACCTGGAAAAAGACTGGGAGATTGGGATGTGCTGGTACTGCTTTGGATCTCTTCCAGCACCATCAGCAGGTTCCCTTGCCTGTTGGCATCAAAGTAGAGTTCAAGTCCCCAAGTTTGCTGGGAATAAAGAAACTGGTTTGAGGGTCTGGCTTGGGGCCAGTGTTTCTTCACGAGATGGTGGGAGAAGGCTGCCTGAAGTCCGGTCCTGTGGACCTGGAACAGCAGGGTGAGCACCCCAGCATGGCCCTGGTTTGTTCCCCCCTGGGTTCTCTCCCCACAGAACCAGCAACAAGCTCTGCTGCAGAAACAAGGAACCTCCTAGGGACCCTGAGCTGCTGCTTTGAGCAGCTTTAGGATCTGGGGGGTTGCCAGAGAAGCCACATCTCTGTCCTTAAACGGGTACAGAAAGTTTCTCACTCCTGGTGCCTGCAGCTTTACACCTTCACTGACCACTGCTCACTGTGGCCACATCCACCTCCAGCACAGAAAACAGATGGATTTTCATTTACAGTCTTTCTAAGAGACTAAGCACAAGGCTCTCTCTCCCCTGCACACACACACACGGAATTCTACATCGCAGCCTCCATCATTTATATGAGGAACTGTGAAGAAATAACATGTTATAATAACAGCATGAATATATCCCTCAAGCTCTGAATGATAAGGCAGTAATCATTTCACCAACATGAAGAAAGATCTCCCAGTACTCTTTCCTAAAGATAAGCATGGTCTGGGACCAGCATGATACCCTCTCCCCACCAGCATGCACCATTTTCCAGAGAAGTGATGTTCTCAAAAGCCACTACATTAAACTATAGGCAGAATAGCCAGTTTCAAATCAGCTCCCAATGTGCTTCCATCTAACAGCCCCAATAACCACCTTGCCTTCATTTACATACTGAATTATTTATTCATAGCACCTTGGGAAATGAGGAGCCTCAGGAGCAGTGGGAGCAGACTACATACCTACAGAGTAATATTTCCCTCTCACTGATGCGTTGCCATCACTTTCCCAGCACAGGACTGTGCAAATGGATTACCCACCAGCATCTTCCCAGGCCTCTTCCCACCTGCAGAGCACACGCTTCTTATTCTTCTCACGGCACAGCACAAGGCACAGAGGGCATTTTCTCAACTCAGCCTTAACCTGACTGCTAATTTCCTCTCTCAGACTGTGCATCTCTGTATTTCAGGCTTTCAGAAGCCTGAATTCCTGAGGTTTGTGGCTGGCTGACCCATCTATCCTGCCAAATGCCATTTGCACCAGCAAGCTTGAACCTTTGGATGGGCAAGCACTTGAGCACTGTCTTAGGTTACAATGTAAGATGTAACCAAAAGTATGTATCCTATCACCATCTGTTGAAACCAGGTGGGGCAGGGTTCTTTATCTCTTCTGTGACACATCCCTGATAACTCCCTCTACGAGACATCTTCTGTTGATGGGCCATCTAACCTCACTGCATGACTCATAAAATTACATTATCCCATTGTGAGATGCTCCGCCCAGGGAGAGGAACCAAGCATTCCTACCTGGATATAATCTGAAGTTTGGAACACCACAAGCAGCCCTTACCTACTGGATTCCCAGAGGACAAGAGCTACATAACCATCAGAGGAAGACCAGACCTTTCTACAGGATCACCACTTCAACAGAACCATATCTATCACCCCAAGAGGACTGCAGCCACCACTTAATTGGACTGCTACAACCACCCTGACTGACAGGGTGTCAGGTTGTATCCTGACTCTGTCAGGTTAAGCCAGTGTTTCTGTATTATTGCCTTGTTACATATATATTAGTAAAGAACTGTTATTCCTATTTCTCATATCATTTACTGAAAGCCCCTTAATTTCAAAATTATAATAATTCAGAGGGAAGGGGGTTACATTTTCCATTCCAAGGGAGGGTCCTGCCTTCCTTAGCAGACACCTGTCTTTCAAACCAAGACAAGCACGAACATGAATGGTCACTGCTGGGTGTGCAAACATGACTCTGCAAACACAGAATCATAGAATGGTTTGAGTTGTAAACTACCTCAAAGATCATCCTGTTCCACTTCCCCTGCCATGGAACACCTCCCACCAGAGGTCCACATGGACCATCCCACCCACACACAGCACGGATGAACTGACTGCTGCAATCATGGTATAATATCTTGGTGCCCCAGAATTTTGCCCTTCTAAATTAAGCACCTGAAGTGAGTAGATGGTAGAAAGTACAACTGGATGAGTGGTGGTGGTGATTAAAAACTCCAATTTTAAATGGTGGGAAAAAAGCCCAATGGCTTTCCTTGACTTCCCCCACATTTCCAAGGTCAGTCACCCAGTCCTGAATACCAGGAGGGCAACACGAACACCTCTCCAACTGTTTTTGGACAACCAAAACGTTTCATGCCAAGGCCATTTGGTCCTTGTCTCCAACTCTGAGCTAAAAATATACTGATTTCTAAAACGCTCAGGTGAGGAAAGAAAAGAGCATTTAAAGTTCTTGCAAAAAAAAAAAATATATAAAAAAGGAGATACAAATTCCCGTGAGATTTTTACCTATTTCATGCCATAGCTTCAATCCCATAATTAGGTCTCCTGTCACTTCACTTGATGCTCTGTCCCATTTATCTGCAGCTTTTTGACCCTGTTTTCATCTCTAGTAATATTTTTTTTCCATTATCATTCTCAAAAGAAGACCAAAAAAAGGGTTCTTGACCTTCACTCTGATGACTGAAATACTGAAATATGTAAGAACTGTTTTAACTTTCAAAGGAGGTGATCACAGTGTCAAGGTAGGATATCTATAAAGTAGGAGATGTATATATACATATATATATATATAAAGTGGGATGTATATAAAGTAAGGGCATCTGTAGAGCAGATACACCCCAGTGTCTCAGCAGTCTGATGGGCTCTCCTGAAACTGAACCCTGAAAGGAGAAGGCAGTACTGAGTGCAAGAAGTCTGATTTTTTGGGCAAACCACAAATGCTGGCAGTGGCTGCAGTGAAAAGCTGGGGCACGGAGGACACCCACTTATCTTGCAACTAAATCTCAGTCAAAATTTATTAACAGTGAAGGACCTTCCTGCCTGTGAAATGGTACATGCTTCCGGGCAAATCCAGGCAGTGAAACCATGTTCCCAAATGCCAGATCTCAGAATAGATGAGCCTGATGTCAACTGCATCACCCTTTTATCTGATATATGTTTATTAAGTGAAGACAGAATATCTGTTACATAAAAGATAAGCCACCTGCTGCCAAAGAGCCACCTTCCCTCTGCCACAGACAAATGTGCTCGCAGCTAATTTATGCTCAGACTGTACTTCAAGTCACTCTGTGCTTGCCAGATTTTGAAAGACCAGATTTCTCACTGCAACAACACAACCTCAGAAGGAGTTACCTCCTCCTCCCCAAGGCATAAACACCCAGTGACGGCCACAGCTCCCTTGGAGCAACCCCTGGCCAGGTCAGTGAGACCAACAAGAGAGAACTTGCAAAAGGCTGGACCCAGGATATTTGGGACAGAGATCTGGTGTAGTGAACCCCTCCTGTGGCCCATCTCCTTTTGCACATGTAGATCTCGGGCTTGTCTGTATTGCTTCCAACAGCTTCACCACTCCGGTGACGGGTCCAGCTCCAGCCACCAGCACCTGGCTCTGATTACCACAGCCATTCCTCCCAGCAGCACAATTGCCCAGGCTGAGGCTGCTGTTCCTCCCACCCCAGTGTCACGCTGTGTGGCCATGTCCCCCAGGAGGGATGAGCCAGCAGCAGCAGGAGCGCTTCACCTGGCTTACAATCAGCCTTGGCATCTCCATGGCAACTCCAGCAGATACTGTATCCCTAATGGCTCCCAAGGAACTGCCACACTCACAAGCAGCAGTTGCAATCAACTTCTTGGTCATCTCCAAGGGAGCAAGAGGATAAGGCAGAAGAAATTAATAAGAGGCACTGAAACCGCTTTGAACAGTGTAATTGCCTCAACAATTCCTCTGGCTTGCAATTAGTCTGTTCCTTAAAATGCACAATATTTCTCGTGTCTCTCAGCTTTTTTCTGCTGCTGTTGCTGCTCACTGCTGCCCTGTGCAGGTCCATGAAGGAGGCTGAAAGGGACTGAGTGGGATGTGTCATGCTCAGATAGGGTTACTGTACCAGGATGAGGTTTCACCATCAGGACATGAGAGATGCCAAATGCAAGCATGGAAAATCCAACATCGTTACCCTAGTGCACCTTTCAGCTTCAGCACGTCACAGGGAGAAGTGTCTGAAAACCTTCTGGAGACTTTTTGCAGTAAAAACACTAAAACCAGTCTCATTGTAAGACATAAAAGAGTCCTGACTTAAATTCTAGATCAAAGGCTCAGTCCTGCCCACAATAGCACTTCAAATCCCCAACCTTCATCTTTCCTGAAGTCTTTTGCATGCGGATGATTATACTGCAGCAACCCTTGAGGGATTTTATCTTTTCAGCTAAATGAAAAGTGTATTTTTTTTTGTGCAAAGCTGCTGGGCAGCTCTCCCCAGCAGCCACACTGACACAGGAGTTTGCACCCCAGTATTGGGGCAGGAATATACCTGACACCACCCAGGCACCCCCAGGTGATGTCCCCCCCTCACTGCTGGGGTATATCCTTGAGGGTCACTGGGCAGGATTTAGCTGTCCATCACTACTCAGGAGCCAAAAGGCATTTCTGTCTCATGGCTCACATCTTATCCACCCCCAGGCTCTGTGGTGGGAGTTCTCCCCACCAGCCCCTCCAGCTCCACACATCAGGATTTCAGGGAAAGCAAATTACACTGGTTTTACGATTAACGTTTGCATCCATATTCCAAGCCTTGCTTTCACATCTATAACTCATTTTCCAGCATCTTCAAGCAAATTTCACACTGCTGGAAAAATGTCAAGGGTTTAATCTGATATGTGTGATACTTACTGACGCCACTAGAGAGGCAGATGATCGTATCTTCTACTTCCCATCACGTTTCTTGCAGGAGTGAAAACATATCAGGAGAATTCACTGGGTTTCACTACACTTGGTACATGCAAATGAACACAAATCAAACTCTCTGAGGAGCACAGACAACTTTGCATATAAGAGACTGAAAGCTTATCTGTTTTTTTCAGTTCCATTAGATGGTCTGAGGGAATGTGGCTTTGCCAATGAGCCTTGCCATGGCTGTGACCTGCATCAGAGAGCAGGACCTGAAGCCTAGGACCAGGCTTCTGCAAGCCTCTTGCTTGGCTTCAACTGGATTAAGAGCAGAATAAAGACAGCAGGAAAAGATGAAAACGGTAATGAATGCATCAATACTGGGATTTTTGTTCAGATTAGTGTATTCCCTTCAGTATCAGCAGGAAAAGATTCCTTGAAATCTGCAAGAATTGCAGAGAAGGCTTCCATGCACAGCAGAGAAGTCAGTGGCAATCTTGTGCCACAAAACAAAACAAGCAGAAGAAAGCAAACAGAAATGTTCTTTCTGTTCTGGATTGGTTTAAAACCCAGAGTTTAAACCGAAGTGGCAGCAGACTGGAAGTTAACAGTTTGCAGAGTTGTGGTGGGGCTGGGGCTCCTGGGGGGTCTCAGTGAGGGGGTGGCAGGGCTGATTTGAGCATAGTTGCCCTGTGTTCTGGGCATGGTTACCGGATGAGCAGCCAGCCCACAGAGCCATGCAGGAGAGTTTGTGCCATGAGGGCTTTGTGCCATGAAAACAGCTGAAGGATCTCAGTATGCCCAGTGCCAGAGAGAGCATGGATGTGCTGCAGGCTGGAGCTCCAGCTGCTCACACTGTGCTCAGGCAACCAGACTTACATCACTTCACATCCCAGCAGAATGAAATGGCTCCAGTTAAGCCCTCTGCTGCAGGAAGTTCTTTTTTCTACTGAGAAAATAAATGCTCTATTTTAAACCTTTGGATGTGGCAAGCAGAGAAAAAAGAAGAGATTCAATATTTGAGTTTTGGTCCTAGCCTCACCACCTGCAAACCCAGGGCAGGGCAGGAGGCAGGGACAGGAACCAGTACGAAATGGTGGGGAAGACACCCATCGCTGGATGGAGAGGAACAGGCACATCAAATGTCACCCAGCCTGGCCAATCCAATACCCACACTGATGCTGGCGGCCATCGTGGGGCTGTGGATTAAGTTCAGCTGTCACTAAAGTATGGCATTACACCGATACCCAAATATCAATCAGTATTACTGACTTCAGTATATTTTCCTCTGAGCCTATAACTGTAATTTAATTTTGCCCAGACCAAATTAGAAAAAGCAGGCTGCATGAAAGCAATATTCCTAAGGCTTCATCTCGGAAAGACATTTAGATCTCAGAAATAGGACTTGAAGTGTTTGTAGCGAGGAATATGCTTAATTAGATTCACATCTGAGAAGTCCCCAGCTGTTCTGCAGACAAACAGAAATATCTGAAATTTCTTCCAGCTCTGTGGAGACACAGAGATTGGCTTCTCTCCCTGTTGCCCCAGTCTGAAAGATCTGCACGTATGATTATTATCTGGTGCTGTTTCAGACAATACAAGATGCCACACAATCTCTGAGCATGGAGCAAATATTCCAGCATTTTGTTTCATGATTACTTCCACCCTGTTCACTTCAGCATCTGAAATATTCTTTGCTGGTTTTTTTTCACGTGAAAGGCTTTCTGGAAGTTAGACATAACATGCATTCATTATGAAATGAAAATACCTCATGTGTCCAGGATGGAAAAAAAAAATCCCTGGCTTTCAAGAAAGCTTTCTGAGCTTATTAAAAACAAGAGTGCTCACTATGCATGTTATTCTGCCAAATGAAAAATTCCCTCCTTGCTTCTTAGGCTTGTAAGCTGCTTTGTGTGCTCAAGACATCTTTTTCCAGTGTCCAGCACATTTTCATCATTAGTCCAACTTGGAATAAAATATTATCTGCCTTGTATCAACAGAAGGAAGTGCAGGGCAGCCACACCTTGGCTCCATCTTCATTGGAAAGGGATTCTGGAAAAGTCACCAGTGACAATGCCCACCCGGCCCTCGGACTTTGGGAGCAGACCCCCATGCCACAGGGAACCTTCATACCCAAACTGTGCATCTGGGGAGAAGCTGAAACAGGAACTGCGTGCCAAAACCACAGCAGGCCATAAACACCACAGCTCAAGAAGAAGCAAGCTGTGACTGCCTCCAAAATCCACATCTCTGGGGCACTCCAGCAAGTCCCACCACACAGGGAAAGATGCAGTCTGGGAGCTTCAGTTCCACATGCAATTTCCAGGCCCTTTCTGAGCCTGGCCAGCTTCCCCTTCTCTTCCTTGTCTCCCCATTACTCACCTTAGCCCTTATTTTAGGGGTCCCAGCCCCACTCCTGGCTAATGCTTTGAAACAAATCTGTGGTGCGTGGTGGGGGCTGGTGAATGTATGGGTTGGTCCTCCACTGTCTGCTTTCCTCTAATTTCTTCTGCCACTGCTTGTACTTCCCCACAGCCCATCCAACAGTCCAGGCTGGGTTGGGAAGAGGTGTAGATAGACACTGTCAAATCAGGCAACCAGCCACTGCCCATGGAGGAGTCCAGCTGGGCATCCTGGCACAACCAGCTGCCATGCTGCTGGGTACAGACCTAAGCACAGGGCATTTTAGAAATTGAGCTCTTACCAAGGCTGTACCAAGGAGGTGGGGCTGGATACACAGCAGAGCATGGGGACAGGAGAACATCAAACAGGAGTGATCCTCAGGAAAGGGAGGTTAACCCCTTACTACCAAAGGTACCCAGAAGGGGGTATCTCTGGCGAGGCATGTCAGACAAGGAATATTGCCTCAAACCCTGCTGTAGCTGGGCAGCATCTCACAGTGAGCAATACACAGTGCAAGGATCAGACTGGCAAAGTGCATCCATGCAGATCACCTCCAGCAGCCGGTGGAACAAGTCAAGGAACTCATCCAGAAATTCACCCCATGTGACTGCAAAACCCTGCATTTCATCTGACTAAGGATGAGATGAGTAATAGCAAATACAAGGATGAACAAACATTTCAGGAGCTTTGAAGAGCTGCTCTCAGTAACCAGCAGCAGCATTCATTATCCCATAGCCACCTGAAATGGGAGCTCTCAGTCTCCCTTGCCACAATACAAACCAAGTCAGTCCATTGGTCAATGGTGGCATTTGGGCCATTGTTCAGTGGTGCCATTGGGGTGGGTGGGTTGGTAATTTGGGACTATTCAGTACTGAATCACCCACAGCTCATGTGCTAAGGCAGATCACACTCTCTCTGCAAGATCTCTCTTTGCCCTTGTTCTTCATTCCCATTTATCTTACAAACAATTAAGACTGTTTAAGAAGATAATCAGTTTGGACTTTGAAGCTTTTTTCTCTGATCTGTGTTTTTTCCTTAAAATATCACTTCAAATATTGTGGCATTCTGGATGTTTTCTGTTTCAGTAACAAGCTGCTAATTGTAATTAGCTTTATCATGGCGTAAATTCAAAAATCTGCTCTGAACGCATTCCTTTGAATTTAGTTAAAAGGTACTTTTTGAGCTGACAATCACTTTGACTGTAGCTTGTGAGAAAGAATCAAATTTTAAACTTACGGGAAAAGCTCATTTTACTGCAGGGCTGAGAATCCACTGTCTCAGAGCTCACTGGCATTGAGAGGTGCTAGTGAGAGCCAGAGCAAATATTTCTCTGGGCTCCCACTTTCAAGCAGCATGTTTTAGACTACACTTAAGTGGATCCAGGAGAGGAAACTGGGGGTGGTGGGTGGAAAGGATGCAAGTAGGTAAGAATGAAAAGAGGCAGCACATGGAAAATTGGAAGGAAACAGTCAACTAAAGAAGAAAAAAAGATGCACAGAAAGGGTGAGGAGGTACTGGCAGGACTGAGAGTAGATCATGCAGAAACCTCAGAGTAACATGTCGAAGACTGAATAGATAAGGATGATAAGGAAACGTATAAGGATAATGTATCAAAGGATTGCTGCTGGGCACTTCAAAAATTGCTGTGAGTCACTAGAGGTGGGATGGAGAAAACAGGAAAAGGGGAATGAATGAGAGGAAAACACCAAGAGGATAATAACATTAAAAGATATTGAAATATATATTGAACAGTATACAGTTCAAAATATTCAAAATACATCATTGTCATGTTTAGACAACTGTGCAGGAAGAGAGTGGCATCCTGTGCCCAGGAGGGAAGATGTGGCCAGAGAGAGGTTGTGCCCAGTGGGGAGCTGGTGTCAGGGGCGGGGGGCAGGAGCCAGCCAGGGCTCAGGCTCTGAGCAAACCAGCACCACACAGGGCACAAACTCGCTCTGCCCATCCTCCTCTTCCATCCTACCAGGAACCAAACCTGGCTCCACTGCACTGTGGGGAATTCCTGTTTGGCAGTGGGTTACCTTGCACCAGGCAAAGCTAACCCTTTGTGTGAGTCCTTCTGTGGACAATATGTCCTCTTCCACCAGCCAGAATATGCTTCTCCTTTTGAGGATGGGATGACTCTGCCCTCCAGATCATTCCCATAGCAATAGGAAGGATGCAATATATATTACAGCAACCTGCAGAACCCAGGTAGTGCTAGTGGGATATAGAGAAGCTATGAAAACAAAAAACTTGTATTAAACATGATCTTCTGCGGTCAGATTCTCAGATGGGCAAGAGCAATGGCTGCTTTGCAAAACAGCAACTGAGGGCAAGGCTGCCTCTAACTCTGGGGATAATTGTCATGGAAACTACAAGTAAAGTAGCACAAAGCACAAGTGAGGTATGAAAAAGGTAGCTGAAAATAGCTGCTCTGGAATATTTCTTTCCAAAGGTTCTAGACATTAAAAGGCAACTGAATAAACAGCTTAGTAATTTTAGATGTTCTTGGAAAATGGATTTTAAAGGGAAAAATGGGGCAAACCACAAAACTATGGCTCAGGGAACACTCCAGGAGAAAAAAAATCTCAGAGAGAAAAATGAGTGCAAGTAAGACTCCTACAAGATTTATAATACACATACCTACAGATGTATAGACAGACAGATAAACTAATGCATGTATGATTACACAGAGCACAGAGTGCATATTTTTACCTACATAGAGTGTGCGTACATATATAGGTGTATACATAATATATATACACTACCGGAAAAAAAATACTGAAAAGTGAAGGCAGCACAAATCAAATCCTTCCTGCATCCAACTGAAGATGAGAGGGTTTCTCAGAGGTTAACTTGACTAAAGTCCAAGGCCTTGAGCAGGAAAGCAAGTTGTCTGATGAGCTGGACCAGTGTCTAAATGGCATCTGCCCAAGGATGGCTGTGAGCAGAAAACACAGAGAGAGGGTGAGATCCAGCACCTAACAGCAGAATGGATGTGTGCCAGAGAGCCTCCAGCTGACAGAGAGGCAGTCGGCAATTCCCAGCAAGCAGAGATGGCCACAAACCAGGACACCTTCACCTCTGCTCAAAAAAGCAGCAAAATGCATTTTGCAAAGTGCCTTTTCCTTGCTCCAAGGAACACCTCCCCATGCCAGACAGACGGTGGCACATCCAGGGCTATTCTTCCAGCCAAAATTGCCAGTACAAGGAGCTGCAAGCACAGGGGAAGGAGCAGGGGTGCCAGTCCAGAAAGTGGAGCAGCAGGTACAACCTCCATGTAATGGTGCTGGGAATGACAGGGCAGGATTCAGCGTGAACACGGGAGAAAGCAGGTGAGATGTGGAGGTACTGTCATGCAGGTCACACTATGAAAACATTAAAGGGTGGTTTATGCACTTGGAGAGCGATGAACTGTGTTGTAACAGGGAAAAGTGTCAGCTGGAAGATGGAAGAAGCAGCAGAATGTATGTTACATCACTCAGCAGCACTTGCTGCTGGCTGGGGCCAGGATAATCCCACCCCAGTTCTTGTGCCATGCTGGAATAAACAGTGAATTAACCAGGAATAATCCTGCAACAGCAAATTGTACATATACCCTAGTAAGTACCAAGTAGTGTGTCTCAGCAGGCAAGACAAAAAGGTGAGTACCAGAGGTGTTCTGGCATTACAGCAGGTTCATGTGAGTTGTGGGGGGATTTTAGAGGTTGGTGTTGGGGGTTAGGATTTTTCCTTTTGTTTCTTTCTCTCATGGAATTTCTTCCATTTGTTGCTGAGACAATAACGACTGGTACTTAAGAGAAACAAAAGATGTAGGCAAGGGGGAAGGGGAGGAGTGCAGCTGGCTGCACTATCGTAGCTGAGGGGCATTCTCTTGGGAAGGGCAGAGATTGCTGAGGTTTTGGACTGGGGGAAGAGGCTGGGCGCAGCTCCTAACTCTTTCTCGCTCTCGGTATCAGAGGAGAACTGTCGAGCTGTTGCTTACTGCAGGGAGCGTTCACTGCCACAGCCGGAGCCCAGCCCTATACTGCTTCTTCCTTACTGCGGGTGAGCCTTTGCTCGTAAGAGCAGCCGTTGCACTTGGACCTTATTAATACCCGGTCTGACTGGAAAGGACCCTCAAAATCTATTCAGGTGCCTCTGGGAAAAAAACCCCGGACCCCTTCCCAGAGGGCGCATCTCCCCGGCTGCGTGCGACAGCTGCTACGGAGAAGCCTGGTTGCCACTGCCAAGCCCCACTGCTTTCTGCCGCTGCCTCAGGCTTTTTCGCTACACTCTAACCCAGCACCCCGTGTCCATCCGACCCCCGCGGCTCCTGCTGCAGCCCATTTTTCCATCTCCTCCGCTGGCTGCATCCGCCATTACCGTGTGGGAGAGACTGCTGAGCCGGCGCCACAGCGCCCCCTGCCGGCGCGGGGAACCATCGCACCCGCCCTGCCCGGCCGGGAGCCGCCAGCGCCCCCTGCCGGCCGTGAGCGGAACTGCACCCAAGGGGAAAGCGCCCGCGGCCGAGAGAGGCCGGCACTGGGTTCCTGGCTCTGTTTGTTGTTGCTGCCACAGCTATTGTTGTTTGTTTGCCTTGTTATACATATATATGTACACATTAGTAAGTAATTGTTATTCCTTTTCCCGTATCTTTGCCTGAAAGCCCCTTAATTTCAAAGTTATAGTAATTCGGAGGGAAGGGGGTCATATTTTCCACCCCAGGGGAGGCTCCTGCCTTCCTTGGTAGACACCTGTGTTTCAAACCAAGACAGTTGGTCATATCCACACCATGTAAAATATAATGATCAGTAACTCAAATGACACCCTAAAAGGAGGCAACAGCTGAAGAACCATTTCATTCACCGGAGGTGCAAGGAACCGGGAAGAAACAAAGGTCCAGAGAGCAAAAGAGAAGATGGGGAAGGTCAAGGGAGAGTTGAAAGGAAAATGGAAATTGAGAGAAAAGTAACCCTAGCTAAGAAGCAATTCTAATCAGCTACAAGGGGAGAGAGAGTTCAATGCAGCCCCAGCTGCAGAGTAGTGTGCCATGGGGACAGAAGAAAAACTGCCACAGTAGCAGAGGCTGGATGCTGCAGCCAGTCAGGGCTTTACACTGCACTAACCAGGTATTTATGAAATATAATGGAGGCACAGGTTTCCTTACTTCTGAGAGGCTACAACATAGACACCAAAAGGAATTAATTACGTGGGGTTTTTTACTCAGTAATGTGAAATCACAGCTCAGGAAGATTAAATATGCAACCCGAAGTCGCCTACATTGATGTAATGCCACTAATAACAGTACCATTTAGAGAGGGCTAAAGCCCACTTTCCTTGCTTAAGGCCTTTCTCTCTGACCTTTGAAGGTTTGATCTTGAAGGTAAATCATCTGGAGAGTTTTCTACACCTCTACCGGGTGAAGGATATTCCTACTCTGTGAAAGCAGAGTCACTCTTGCAAATAAAAGAAAGAAATATACTGGAGGTATTTATGTTTCAGGGCACCTGAGTTCTCTGCTTTCCAAAGTCACTCAGGCACCTCTGTGCAATGGCAAAACTCTTTCCATCAGCTGAGGAGGATCCTCTAGCACTGCACAGAGACGGACTCTCAATTCCAGATGGTTTGAATTTTCTGCTCACTTATTAAAACCAACATAAAACCCCCTAAAGTAACAATCCAGCTATTTTCACCAAAACTGAAGTTTCTCAGGCTAGCAACTTGCCCATTAGTAAAAGCAAAACATTCGGGGAGATCAGTGCCCAGGCACTAGGGCATAGCACTGTGTGTACCGTGAAATCCCACTCGCTCTGGGACTCGAAGTGCACTCAGGAGAAGGAAACAAGAGCACCTTCCTCAGTTAAATTGGTGTTCAAGCCAATGGGCATTTCGCAGGTGCTCTCCAGGTACCCCAACAGTCTGCAGAAACAGCCAGAGCTAAATTCCCACATATTTTAGAGAAACACTTTGCCCTATGAACGTACCAGGATGTTCAGACTGTGGTCACTTCAACACTGGCTTTATTTTAGAAGACAACAGAATATTAAATCATCACACTAGTGTTTGTCTCAAACATCATTTGCCTTAATTAATAACTGTGTACCTGGTTTGCTATGAGATCTCAATAGAAGTTACGCAACACTTCTCAGCCAAGTGCTTTTTCTTGCATGATGTGAAAATCACTTGTGTTATAAAGAGTGAAAAAAAAACCAAATAAAAAAACCCCAGGCTGTGTGTTGGAAAAGAAGCTGTGGAAAATAAATCAATATTGGCAATTACAGTGGCAGCTGCTGCTAGGTGAGTAGCCAGGGATGAAGGCTGCTTTTCCATGGATTCCATACCCCTCCTCCCCACTCTGCTCCATCCCCACTATGGTGAGACCCCCAGTTCTTCCTTCCTCTACTCCTCACTCCTATATATTTCCCATCCCTCCATACACTCTGCAATGGCCACACAGCAGTCCTTACTGGTGGCCAGATTCCCTAAACACCAGCTGAGCAAAAGGCACAGGAATATACTCACTGCAGGGCAGGATGGTGTGGGTTAGCCAGAACGGCTAATCCTCCCTGTTTGGATCTGCCCTCTCTGATCTCACGTAACTTCAAGGAACTGGACATTACTAAGAGCTCATGACATCTATCAGATTTGGTTCAAGCTGACCAAGGGGTTCAAAGGCATTAGAGCACAGAAACACAGGCTGATGGCAGAGGGTGTAATTGCATGAGACTATTGCTTAAGAAAAAGAGGCTTAAAAAATCACCAAAGGACAAAAGCCACTCTGGAACCACGGAGAAGGCTGACAAGGCTGAGCTGAGGAGGAAGAAAATGGAGTAACTTCCCAGAGGACTGAAAGATTTCAAATTCCTTGTTCTTCATTTCAAATTATCTCAGTAAACTGATAACTAACACATCAACCCACCAACAACCTGAGAATTTAAATAAGCTTTTTGCCACCAGCACATGTAAACCCCAATGAATTCCAAACAGATGGTTTGTTTAAAGATAAACATTATATGTACTACAGTCAATATCCAGATTATGCCAGGGCTGCTGCAAGGAAAAATATATCATTTTAAGCATGTAAAACCCCTCCAGTCTGGACAGAGACTGGGCAAGAGTAATCAGCACTTCTTAAAGTCTTAGAAATGTAGTGAAAGAGCTGAAGTGTGTGTAATTACCAGTGAGAGGCATTGTAGCAAAGCAGATAAAGTTAATTATACAGTATAGGAGTGTTTTCAGTTGATGTGGTAGTAATCATAGTCAATAGAGAAGTGCCCAAAAGAAGGATCTACATACAATAAAAGCAATCATGAGGTGAAAGAGTACAGCACAAATTACCTAAAAAACAAAGGCAGACACAGACAAACAGCTGGAGCTGTCAAATCTTAATGAGGATTTGTGGATTTCTGTGTGCAATAGGATACCTTAAACAGCAGCACACCTTACCCTGTGCATAGCATCCCCCTAAAACTCACATCAGTCTGGAGGAGGTATCAATATTTGTGCTCCATGTGGGCCAGATCCAGCACCAGCCTGTGATTATATTGACACCATTTATCATGGAAAACACTGGGTGCTGTTGGTGTATATGAAACAAATACATCATTGGGTTGGTAGAGAGTATATGTTTTCTGAAACTAAATCGATACTTAGGAGAAAAGATGCAACAAACAGACCTCACTTTGATTTCAGACTCACAGGCTACCATCTCCCATGGACCCTCCTAGGTCTGTAATCCCCCCTTTCTGCTTGTAACAGGTGAGCTGGAACACAGGATCTGAAACAAAAGGCTCAAGCATAAAACATTTGTGTGTGCGTATCTTTACACATCTCCATAAATGTAATTTCAGCGTCTCTTGGATTGATGATGGGACAGACACTGAGCAGGATTTCACTTCCCTGTGCTGGCAGCGCTCTCTCCCACTCCGCATTACAGCCATTCCACCCAGGAGCTGTCACTTGCTGCATGTCTTCATGGCACCAAATCCCCGGGGTTCTCACCTGTTCAGAAAAAGCTTCTCCCCTGAGATTTCCTGAGGCAATAGTGTTAAATATATCCAGCCTCAGGCAGCAGTATGCCATCACCCTTCCCTGCACCCAGGGCTGCCAGAGGTGTGGAGCAAAGGAAGAGGCTCCTCCACTGCCCCTACCTGTCCGTTTGATTTTTCATGGCCATTACACATTAATAGCTTTTCAGATCCTAAGTAATGATGCCGTTTCATCCTCTCTTCCCAGAGTAATAAACTTCCCCAACATGTCTGTTTGTTGGAACACCCTGACTCTAATGCCGCAAAAGACTTAATTCGGGCACTATGTAAAATGTTGTCCTTCCAAACAAGGATTTATTGATTTGAAAATATGCAAGGGAATAAATGATATTAATTGCTGTGAAACAAATACTTGGCTGATCAGATGCAATTAGCAACACAGAAAGGATGACAAAAGAATATCACAGAGGTCAAGAGATGCAGAAATCCCACTCCAAGGGCATTTTCTAGCTGTTCTTACACTGGTGCCAGGGCTTGTCTACCACCAGCCAGCCTGTGGAGCTGCATTAGCAGAGGGCTTGACCTCTGTGCTAGGAGTGCTTTTCACTCCTTGCTGACAGACTGTAGTTTCTGAGAGCCAGACTTCCTGAGACAACAGCCATACCTATGCCAACAATAATTACCTGGGAAAACAGGCAACTTCTAGGAGCTTATTCAGAAGAAATCAATGCCTAACACTTGTATGTTTATACAGTGCCGCTGTGACTATTGCTGTCAACACTTCCACTACTGAAGGGCGAAGAATGAAGCCAGATGTGATTCAAGTGCCATCTTTTCCCAAGTTCAGTTAAACCAGCCCTGCAAATGAAACAAATGCACCGGCCTTCAAGATGCCTGAGGATGACAGCAAGGTATGAAAGCGTAATTGGGTATTGCTGAGGTGAGCTCACAGCGTTGTGGCTGTGCACAAAGAGCTCTTCGTTACAGCACGGACAGGTCAAACAGCTCCCAGGGCCCTTCATGCCTTCTGCAATGGGAATTAAAGTCACCCAGCAGCACTTGGGTCCAGTCCTGGGTCCTGCTGCAGATCCTGATCTGCTGGCAGAGGATGCTCACAGTGCCAGGGTGGTCCCTGTCTCTGAAGCCTGGGAGAGCCAGGTAGGGCTGCAGGACCTCCTTGGAGAGAAAAGGGGAGCGCTCTGTGACCTGCTGCTGGAAAGTGCCATATACCCTGAGTGATGGGAGCTTTTTCCTTTATGAGCTGGGAGAGAGGAGCCCCTGCACTCAGCAGGGCTGGACAAGCAGAGGGATCAGTGGCACACATGGTCCCTGGCTCCCTTAATGGCACTGGCAAGCAAAATACTCTGACACTGCCATAATGGGTATGTTACATATCTCTGCCAGCAGCAAAGTGGTGTCTGGCTGGACACAGGGGCCTGGAAACCAGGCAGTGGCTGGGGAGGAGACGCAGCAGGTTTTGGGTGGTCTGTGCCCCTGCAGAAGGCTGGCAGTCCCCAAAGATTTCAGGCAACTTTCAGGGATAGCAGGGCTTCACTTGGCACCCTGAGAGAGAAAAACAGCCCAGCAAAGCAAACACTCAGAAGGCAGAGACACCGCGCACTTACTGCTCTGAAACGCTGGCACCTTGTGGCAGCTCAGCCCCAGCCAGATACGCTGTGTCTGACTGTCCTGCTGGACATCGGAGTGGCCTGGGCACGGCTCCAAAAGCCAGGACACAAGCACGAGCAACAGCACACAGATGCATAGAAAGCCACCTTGCTCTGGGTAGCATTTAGTAACTAACAGCTGTTACTGGGGAAGGAGAGGATCTGGAAATCTGTAGTTGCATTTCCAGCCCTGTTTGTGGCCTTCCACAGCTGCAAAAATGATACCGAGGAAGGTGGCATTACTCGGGATGCCCATGATCACTGTCTGGGGCACTGACTGCACAAGATGTGTTCACCCAGGAACTGCAAGGAGTAAGCAAACCTCTTGATGCATGTGAGCATCACCAGGGGAGTGCAAGGTCTGGAACCTACCTGCAGCACATTCATACTGTCACTCTTCAAGAAAGAGTTACTAGGGGCCATCACAGGGCTCCTCACTGCCCTGATGCATCTTGTAAGGAAAGAAACAATCATTTGAGATCCGTTTTGGAAAAAAAAAATCATTTGAATCCTTTTGAATGCTGTAAGACTACATTAAATTTTGGTCACCACAAGGCCTTATTTCTTCATATAAATATTTGAGATATAAGTATTCTCCCTGAATTTTTTTTCACATTTAGTAATGAATATCACATGTGTGTAGCCAGCTCCTTTTCTCCCTGTTACTGCTGAAATACACATAAATATGAAAATATGGGCAAATATTTACAGGCAATAAATGCTGGGTGGGGTAATTAACTAGCGTTTCATATGGTTACAAACCAAAACACTACATTTCAGCAATAACTTAACCCAGGAAAATTAAAACTCGGTTCCCTTACTCTTCTCACACCTAGCAACTTATTTTTTAGCCAATTAAAAAGTGGCAAATCCAGAAATGGGAGAAAGAAGAAATTTTTCTCCCACAGTACATAATGAATCTGTGGCTTTTACTGCCACAATGAGCTGAGGATACCAAATGCAGCAAGGCTGACAGGGTGTGGGTGTTTCTAGGGACAGTGAGAATGGCCAGAACTATAATCGTTATGAATGATGTGAATTTTGGAAGAGGGCAGACCTCCAGCTGTGGCTGCAAACCAATCTTTATTAGGGATTAGGAAAAGAGCTATGGTGACAGCCAGGTTATCTGCTTACAAGGGAGCTGCACATACTTTCCACCTTCCACCCATCACTGGAGGGACTGTCTGCAATAACTGTATGTTGGAGCTGGTTCAGTTGTTTTTCGTCTTCAATTTTTGTGAGCTAATCCCAGCTCAGCCACTCACACAAGCAACATTCACCCGTGTGTGCAACGTCTGAGCACTTGGAACATCAGCCTTACTCAGCAGAAAAAACCCCAACCATCCTTTTCTTCCCAAACAAGGCATGCAAAGAATAAACAGCATTCCTTAGCTCCAGAGCACGCTGCCTAAGGAACAGAGCTGGGGACAAGATTTAAAAAAAAACATGCAAGAGGCCTAAAAGTATCTGTCATAAATAAAACTAATTAATAGGCCTCTCAGCAAATGCAAAGGCCAACAGGCAAATAACATAAACACTGCTGCAAAAGATCTGCTTGCTGTTCCCTGCAAAGCATCAAAGCCATTGCTCCTTGTGCAATCAATACAAAAGTGATTGCAACTCAAAAAGAGAAACAGAAGACAAAGGGAAAAAATGACTGCTCCTAAAGAAACAAAGGAACTGCCCAACTTAAAACACAGTTTCTCCTTTATTTTATTCTAAAATAATATAACTATAAGCCAATAAATGAAGGGGGGGGGAAGTCAGAATCAATGTAAAAAATACTAGCACTTATCAAAAACACAGCAGGCAACTGTTTCTTCCAGCGATCTCCTAAATAATTCATGCCCAATATACAGAAGCCAATCTTGGGAATGCACACTGCCAAAACAGTCAAGGGAACTGTTTCTCCCATCACCCAGATGCAAAGCACAACTCCAAAATAGAGGCACCGGCCAAAAGCGTTGCACTTAAACCCCAATTCTAACAAATAACACCAAAATGTGTCTCGAGGCGCTCAGCTGCACAGCAAGCATGGTCCAGAAGGTTGGGTGGGGTCCTGCATCCCACAAGATAGCCCTGGGCACCAAAAATGCTCTTTGCAGGAGCCAAGCATCCTGTGCCTGCCCCACCACCCAGCTGTGTTCCACTCCAAAAGCACCAACTATATTTTTATTTTACTGCCAACTTCCAAGGGAATACAGTGGCTGATATACAAACTGTTCTAAAGAATAAAAAAAGGGTTTGACTTCGGGTATCACTTGGGGATGAACCTCAATGACTCCACACACAGGGCCTATGGAGGCACAGGCGATGTCCCATCTGTAACATGTGGCACAGACAATTTGTGGGCAGCCCTGGTGAGGAGGGAGAGCTCGGCAGCACCAGGGCCAATGGGGTGAGGCGACACATGGGGACCACCCAACCCTTCTGCCACCATCTTTACTCGACATTCCCAAGGGAGGGAGCATGCTCCAGTGTCACTGTTGTACCGGGGATGGCGAGAAAATGACATAGGCTCGATCCAGGAAGAACTGGAATTATTTATTAATTTACAGACTCGTTCATATAACTTAGTTCGCTTGAATGGCATAAGGTTATTGGTCCTTGACCATCCATCTCTTAGAATGATTGCTTAAACCCTATAACACCCATTTCAAAATATTTCTTCCGTCAGTAACAACAATACTGCACAGCAATCTTGCACCTGCAGGATAAAGGGATTGGTCCAGGTAGCTTGGAGATCAGGATTAGAAAACTGATTAGTTCCCATAAGGGCATCTACTCCAACTGCACGTCTGGGATCATTTGGAGGCAATTGCATCTGTACTGTGGTATTTTCAGCCATCCTTCTCCACTCCAGCACTGGCAGTGTTTGCTGTGTGAGGTCGGGAAAGACAAAATCAAAGCTATTTAATAAACAGATGGAGAAACATCAAGAAAAGCAAAATGAGAAGCAGATGAACATGGGCCAGAATCAGGTATGACTTCCCCACCATCCTGGATGAGATACAACCAAAACCAGGGCTGTTTAGGCCCTTTATTTGCCTTCTACTTGTTTTGTGCCACAAGCTCTGCTGTAACACATTCCAGCTCCTTTCTGAAACTACAAAGGCAATAAACCCACTTTTTCCTGTGAGCCCTTCTAGGTCTGTGTCCCTCCCCTGTGCCCAAACAGCAGAAAGGCCCTTGTGAACAGCCCCTTCCTAGGCCTGTTCAGCCTCGAGAAGAGACAACTGAGAGGGGACCTCGTCAGTGTCTGCCAGCGTCTGCAGGGAGGCTGCCAAGATGAACCAGGCTCTACTCAGTGGTGCCAAGCAATAGGGCAAGAGACAATGAGCACAAACTGATGCACAGGAAGCTCCACCTGAAGATGAGGAAAAACTTTCCTGTGACCGTGCACAGGAACAGATTGTCCAGAGAGGCTCTGGAGTCTCCCTCACTAGAAATATTACAGAATCATCTGAACACAACTCTCCCCCATGTGCTCTGGGATCATAGAATGGTTTTGGCTGGAAGGGGATTTTGAAGAACACCCAGTTCCAACCCCGCTGCCGCGGGCAGGGACACCTTCCACTAGACCAGGAGCCCCTTCCAACCCGGCTTTGGACCCTTCCGGGCACGGGGCGGCCGCTTTCCCTGGGCAGCCTGCGACCGCGACTCCGTGATTCCGAGCCCGTTCCCGCGCTTGTGCCGCCGCGCTGCCGTGCCCGCGGCCTGACCG
>VZTE01005916.1:31113-64813 GCA_013397775.1 Eulacestoma nigropectus
CCGCTTCCGCCCGTCGCGGCTGAGTCACTGCGCCGCGCCGCCCTCCCGCCGCCGAGAGCCGCCCGTCCTGCCGAGCCCCGGCCCCGCGGCCCCCGTCCCGCCGCCGCCGCCGCCATGCCGCTGGAGAACCTGGAGGAGGAGGGGCTGCCCAAGAACCCCGACCTCCGCATCGCCCAGCTCCGCTTCCTGCTCAGCCTGCGGCCCCGCGCGCCCGACCCCGCCGCGCGCGACGAGCTGATGGCGGCGGTGCGGCTGCACAGTGAGTGGGGCCTGGGGGAGGCTCTGTGTGTGTGGGGGGTTGCTCTCTCTGTCTGTCCGTCCGCCGGCCCCCGGCTCCGACCGTGTGTCTGTCGGGCAGCCGTGTGACTGTCTGTGGGCATCGATCCGCGGGCAGGGGGGCAGCGGGTTGTGTACACGTCTGCCCGCAGTTCGGCATCGCTCTGCCTCCGGGACTGACTCCCCCGGGGCATAGACAGCTCGAGAGCAGCGGGGCAGGGCGAGGGTTGGGCGTACCGGTGCCGTGCCCTGTCCCCAGCTCCGAGCACTCTTACATCGTGCTGGGGTTGAGCTGTGAGTTGAGCACCACGGGCTGCTGTGCTCACAGTGGGATAAAGAGAATCACAGAACATCCTGAGCTGGAAGGGACCCACATGGATCATCAGAGCCCAACTCTTGGTCCTGCACAGGATACTCTGCCTGAGAGCGTTGTCCAAGCGCTCCATGAGCTCTGTCAGGCTGGTGCTGTGACCACTGCCCTGGGGAGCCTGTTCAGTGCCCAACCACTCTCTGGGGGAAGAACCTTTTCCTGATATCCAACCTAAACCTCCCCTGACACAGCTCCATGCTGTTTCTCGGATCCTATCACTGATTTCCAGACAGCAGAGATCAGCGCCTGACCCTCCACTTAGTCTTATGAGGAAGTTTTAGACAGCTTTGAGGTCTCTCCTCGGTCTCCTCTTCTCTAGGCTGAATACACCAAGTAACCTCAGCTGCTCCTTATACATCCCCTCCAGACCCTTCATCGTCTTCATGTTCCTCCTTTGGATGCTGTCTAACAGCTTAATGTCCTGCTGATATTGTGGTGCCCAAAACTGCATCGAACTCAAGGTGAGGCCATCCCAGTGCAAGGTACAGAAAGTGCAAATGGGAGCAGTGTAAAGAGCAGCAGTGAAAAAGGATCAGTGAAAGGAAGCATGAGGGACAAGGCCTGCAGAAACAGTGGCTGTGCTGTGTCTAGATTCAGCAGGTACCTGGTCATAGAAGGGGTGTCTGTGGCATTGACAGTCATGTTGTCCTTCTAGGAACAAACACACTCTTGTTGCAGCAATGAACAGCAGAACCCTTCCTGCTTCTCTTTTAGACATGGCTCCATACTACGAAGCCCTGTGCAAGTCTCTGGAGTGGCAGATGGACACGGATCTGCTGAACAAAATGAAGAAAGCCAATGAGGAGGAACTGAAACGTCTTGACAACGAATTAGAGGATGCGGAAAAGATCTTGGGGGAGAGCGAAATCCGGGATGCAATGATGGCCAAGGCTGAGTACCTTTGCAGGATTGGGGACAAGGTTGGTGACAGGAGAGGCTTTATGGACTTGTAAAAAACACTGCATGGGACCCCTGTTAGCTGGGCAGGTCCCAGTGAGCGCTGGGGGACTTGCAGAGGGTTTTCTCTATGGCACAGCTCACACATGGCTGGCAGACAGGGGAGGGTCTTCACTGAAGTTTAAATTATCTAGAAAAAAAACCAGTCCTTGAAAGAAAGCATCTTTTTTCTTGACAAGGCGAAAAGGTTGCAGCTACCATATTTCCTCATGCTTTTAGACTTTTCCAAGCTATTTAGATCGTGCTGCTGCATTTCAAGTTAAAGAGTAGATTTTCATAGTCTTTAGCTTTAAAAGATACATGAGGAACAGCTTTTCCAACTTGATTTAAAGTTGGATATGTTAAGATTATTTAGAATGCACAATGTGAAAGTCAAAACAACCAGTGGGAGACAACACATTTTCTTGCAACAGGTATTTTGTGAATGTTCTGGGTGCTTTTAATATTCTTACAGTAGAAAATACTATTTTGCCAGGAGGGAGCTCTGACTGCATTCCGCAAGACTTACGACAAAACTGTGGCCTTGGGACATCGTCTGGATATCGTGTTCTATCTGCTAAGGATTGGCTTGTTTTATATGGACAATGACCTCATCACACGGAACATTGAAAAGGCAAAAAGGTACTGTTTGGGTTGTCTGAGTGCACTAAAGCACTTTTGAAACAATCTGTAACAAAAGAAATGGAAGATAAATACCTTTCTGTCTAGAAATGACTGGGACTGGTTGTGAGAGAGAATCATAGTGATGGGTCGGTGTTACTTTGTTTTAGAGCACTTCCTACTCCTGGATTTTTTTAGTGGGGGGGAAGAGAAAAGAAAGGTTAAAATTTTGTGGTAGCTGTTTTCTAGCAGCTGGCTCAATTTGTATTTGTAGCCCAGCTCCCACTCCCACCTTGGGTGTGACTGGACTGTGCCTCTGCCAGCTGAGTTCAGCTGCTCCCGGTGGCACCCAGCTGGCTCTGTAAAGAGGGAGCTTTTCCTCTAGAAGCAAGAGCAGCATGGTATGTTTTGGTGCCACTGTCCTTCCCGTGTTCCCACTGGTAGCTTCAGTGTCTCTGTGCTCCCAACGTTTTGAACCTCAGCGGTTCCTGTAGCAAGCTGTGGTTCCAGTCTCTCTGCTGCTGCCCTGAGACACCAAGGCAGAGGGAGGTTCCTACTTCCCTTGTTGCCTTCTCAGCAGTTTTGTCTCACCCATGCCCTGCTTACAGCCACACCAATTTTGTGCTGATAGTTAAAAAGTGGCAAATTGTAGTTTTTTTCTATGCTGCTGGTTGGACAGCTTTGATTTTAGCAGCAAAGGCAGTGGAGATCTGTTGCCACAGTCCAGGCTGACAGTAGTATTTACCTGCACATCCACAGAGACTGTTGTCACAGCTGAAGAGGCTGTGAACTTTTCCTTTCAGCTGAAACTTGTACCGTGTAAAAGCCTCTGGCCTCTCCTGTCCCAAGGAAGCCACTTTCCTACACCAACAGATGTACAAAACCTGGGCTGTTTCAACAAGCTCTAAGATAAACCAAGTTATTCTTTCTCTAATCTCATGGTATCAGTTGATTTGTACTTGTTTCATATAACTTATTACATGACACGTTTACATAATTAAATATTCTTTGTTCTATTTTTAGTCTAATAGAAGAAGGAGGAGACTGGGACAGAAGAAACCGTCTCAAGGTGTACCAGGGCCTTTACTGTGTAGCCATTCGAGATTTTAAACAAGCAGCAGAGCTCTTCCTTGATACAGTTTCCACGTTTACATCCTATGAACTGATGGATTACAAAACCTTTGTAACATACACTGTGTATGTCAGTATGATTGCCCTGGACAGGCCTGACCTGAGGGAGAAGGTAAGGAAAGCACGTGGAAACACTGGTGCAAACTGACAGAGCCTTTCTTTAACCTGTTCTTCTCAAGGCTGAAAGGGATGGTGGTTAAAGATGTGTGTTTGCTTTCAGGTGATTAAAGGAGCAGAGATCCTGGAAGCCTTGCACAGTTTGCCAGCTGTACGGCAGTATCTCTTCTCTCTTTACGAATGTCGTTACGCAGCCTTTTTCCAGTCGCTAGGTAAGGCTCGGTTATGTCCTACAACACTGTTTTGGGTGTTCAGTTATTGTTTCAGATCATACACAATTCTGTGGAGTAGCTACAGTCTAGAACTAGAGCTAGGTGCAGAAAAAACAAACAATAGAGATTGTTTTTAACAGTGATCTAAAATTTTCTTTGATTTTTCCAACAAAAAAAGACAAATTTCTCGTCCAATGAGCCTTGTGAAACGTCACATCTGATTAGGTGAAAAAGCATTTTGAAAATGGCTGTGAAACACCATCTTACCTGAAGAGCCAGATCAGGAAAGCTTTGAAAGGTTTCATCTTCATAAGAACCTCTAGGAGTTGTAGTCTAAAGGCCCTTAAATCTCAACGTGTATGAAACATTACATAGAAATTTTTCAGTGTTGTTCCCATTGGCTTTCTGCTCTGGTTTCTTTGTAAAAGGGTGGCACCAAAGAAAAGCTTTTCAGAAAACCCTCATTCTTGCCTGTTCTCAGACTGCTTGTTTTTCTTCTGTGAGATTTAGAATACAAGAAAATGAGATATTTAGGAAAAGCAAGGAAGAACCCTTGATTTTGTGGAAGACTAGGCCTGATGAGACTGAGTTAAAGGGCAGCATCTTCCTTTTGCCGGCCTCATCCCAAGCCGAGAACTGACGTCGTCAGGGAAAAAAAATTACTTCGGTGCCTGGAAATCCTTGAAACTCATTTAAGAGCTAGTAGCAAAAAATTAATTTTATTTCCTTATACAGGTTTGGGTAACAATGTTTCTTCAAGTAGTTACCTACCAAGTTCTGCTTGTTACCCAGCTCCAGGCTGCTCCTGCGGGCAGCAGATCCAGCTCTTGCCTTCAGCGAGGTGGTCCCTCTCACCCCTGAAAGAAGGATGCTGTGCTGATTACAGCCTCTCATTAGCTCTGCCACAATATTGTTTGCATGTTCTTACCGGTCCTGGTTCCAGAACTGATACAGATTACATCAATTTACTTCTGTTTAGTGCAGAATCCCATTCATATCTTGAGGAGTGCAAGAATACAGTGTAGTTACGGTCACGCCTATTACTTATTAACTGGTGCCATGTGTTTTATTTACATAACTGATATTTGACATTTCTTAGAAATTACTGACTTTTTTTTCAATTTTGCATTTCTATTTTTTTTCTTTTCAGCTATTGTAGAGCAGGAGATGAAGAAAGACTGGCTGTTTGCACCTCACTACCGATACTACGTGCGGGAAATGCGAATCCACGCCTACAGCCAGCTCCTCGAGTCCTACCGGTCCTTGACGTTGGGGTACATGGCAGAAGCCTTTGGAGTCAGTGTAGAATTCATAGATCAGTAAGTTCTTTGGCTTTTTCAGTTCTTAGAGATGTCCCTTTATACATTTTAAATATTTATGATGATCTCATTATGAGTAAAAATCTTTGTTCACTTGTATTCTAAATAGGCCAAGTTATGCTTCTATGGAAAAGTGTGAGAAGCTGGTATTTTATTAATTACTTTGTTCTTCATATTGCTGTATTTATTGGCCTCCATGTGCTATGAAACTTTAGATTTTAGAGGATAGCTTAGTTCACAGCTATGCAAAAACGGAGCTGTTCCAACTTTGGGGATCTACACATTTTTTGTACTCTGCCAGTCTCCCTCTCTCATTTTGCTTGGTTTCTTTTATATGGACAGGATCTGATGTTTTTCACTTAAATTAAACATACCCTGCAGTCCCAATTTGAAATTATTTTCTAGAACAAAATCAACAGATTTAGATCATGATAAGAATTAAGTGGTGAGTGAAGTGAGAAACTGACTTTGTGTACACGAAGCACATTATTTCAAATGCCTTCACAAGAGTTATTCTTGTTTCAGAGAGGTTTCAGATTTTCTAACATAGAAAACTTACAGAAATGAAACTGCTTGAAATACGCAGAAATTAATAAGTGTTTCAAGAGAAACCAAATACCGTTCAATTCAAAGGTAATTTTTTTTAAGTCATACTAATTCTTATGCTTTGCAGTAATTTATTATGAGTTGTAACTTGTCTTACTGTTGAGCACAGGAACATTTTCTTCTACCATCAGTGCTGTAGACCACCAGTTGATTAAACAAAACAATAATAATAAAATTGTAAAAAGCATTTGAAAAAATTAAACATTATTCAGATACTTTTCTAATTAATTGACTGGCATGACGATATTTACCTCAGGATAAATTCCAAACAGGCCCACTGGATGACTGCTGCCTCTGGATTTGAAGAGTAGTTGATACAAAGCTCAGTGATAAGTTTCACTAACTCAAGTACAACACTTTGGCCTGAGAAGAAAGAACTAAGAGGTTTTGTGTTCAGGTCACTAAAATGATTATTTTTGGGTGCAATGTCCAAGCCTTAGTAAGATGAGGATGCATAAGATACCTTATGAAGATCTATAGGCTGTTGCTTCAGAAAAACAGCAGCAGTTTCAGTGCTCTTAGGTCTACAAGTCCCTGGTGAAACAGGATTTAACCAACTTTTTTTTTTCTTTAGAGAGCTTTCAAGATTTATTGCAGCTGGGCGATTGCACTGCAAAATAGACAAAGTAAACGAGATTGTAGAAACTAACAGGTATGTAACAATTCCTAGAGGTTGTTTTTGACAGACCACTTGAATTCTATATATTTTGATGACATTTACTACAGAAATGTTTAATGCTTTGGTATAAATCATATTTTTAGTTCTAACCCCTTTTTTTCCCCTATGATTCCTAGGCCTGATAGCAAGAATTGGCAGTACCAAGAAACCATCAAGAAAGGAGATTTGCTGCTAAACAGAATTCAGAAACTTTCCCGAGTAATTAATATGTAATTTTTTTAATGCAAGGGAATGCAAAATTTAGATGTTTAGAACATTTTGGAAGTAACCTATAAATATATTGTATAACTTGGTATACTGTAGGGAAAAAAATAACTAGCAAGGAAGGTAGTGTTTTTACTTTCCACTTCATTATGTACACACTGTTCTGTTCTGGTGTATGGAACCCAGTTCATTTATTAAATGTATGATACCATTGGTGATCTCTTGTAATAGACTTTGTTCCTTTCCTTGTCTGTGTATCCAGTGTTCAGTATTGAACAGCAAAGCAGGCTCACGACCTGTGAAAACAAAGAACCCATGGCCATTTTATGCTTGCTTTTTTAAGACTTTTGTATTGGAATCAGAGGTGAAAACAATCAGTTGCATAATAGTAAAGTGGTCCAAAATATTAGTGAAGAGTGCACACTGTCCAGACAGGACAGAGGCTTGGAATGAAGGGATTACAGCTTAAGGGAGAAGGAATAAGGATGCAAGTGATTGGGGTGAAGCAATAATATAACCACAGGAACTGAGGGACTAAAACTTTGGGAACATCTATAACAGAAGTAGCCTCTCTATTTTTTTGCTAACTGTTGAAAAGGAAGTCAGCGTGTGAGCAAAGCATTACATTTGTAATTATTGCCTGAGTTAGATTTGCAGATGTCAGTGATGTGCAAGGGACTACGGCAGTTTTGACAGAATTGATCAGGTACTGCAGGGGTTACAGTTCCTTTCTTCACAGCTGCTGAGGAATGAATGTCTCACTAGGCTGCTGCCATGCTGATGACACATGGTTTCTGGCATGGCAGAGCCTGCAGCAGCAGCTGTTTACCCTGCTGCCTGCCTTGAGGGGTTTTTTCCCTCCTCCCGAAGAAGGTCTGTGAGTGAGTTCTGTGAGCTTTTGATGCCACTGCATTTGGAACAGAACCCATTTACAGCCTGTATGCATTGCAACTTCAGTGTTGGAAGGAACCCCAGCAGGTAGATGTACCCAAAGAGCAATCCAAGCATTTGGAAGCTACTGTGCCACAGACAGGACAGTATGGGATTTCCCCTGCCCACCCCTCCCACTGCAAGATCATAGAGGGTCTCCTGTCCTGAAATCACTGCTGCCTGCCCAAGGTTGGACCCCTTGGTGCTGAGGGGCCGTTACTATTCTCTGATGAACTGTTCTGAAACCCAAAATACAACCTCATGATTTTTGGTTTTCTTTTACTACTTACTGGAAACTGTTTTGGTTGTTTCCCCCTCCAAGAAGCAGCTATTTAGCCGGAGTTTAAAGATTTAAATTTCAGACAGTAGTAATTAGATGAAAATTCTGATCTTTCTTCAGAATAGGCAGAGTAATAAACAAGAACTCTAATTTACCACATGGTCAGCTATGGGTCTGTTTTGTGTGTTCACACACATACCATTTCCTATAAAGTTTTAATTGATAAAACCCAATATTCAGACTTTTCAGACCTGCAATAACCTCTCTTGTTTTTCTAGATCCCTTGCATGCCAGATAGGTAGAGCTAGCTAGGAAGACTTTAACAGTCTGATTTTTGGGAACATCTTTTCCACCTTCCATAGGTGCAGGTGTGAAGCCTATCAGAAAACCATACTGTCTTCATGTCTTCACTGAATTGAGGAATTTCTATTTGGTACACAAATAAATTTTCCTTTCCAGCATATTTATACATTAACTGGCCTTAACTAACTACATCAAAGTTTCCATTCAGCATATGTATTACCATGCATTTTTTTAACTGTAAGGTAAAGAGAATAGAAACCTAGCAAGAAAATTAGGCTAACAGGGGCTTCATGCATTCCAGAGAAATATTGCTGCTCTCTTGGTGTAGGTAAGAGCAGCAGAAAAAAAGGGGAAATCTCTACTCTGTGTGGAAAATAAAAGCATTGCTGAAGAGTTTTAGGGCTCTAAGATACTTGCAGAGCTATCAACTATTTTATCCTAACCATGGCTATCATCCTGTGGGAGCAGCGCATTCCAGATTCTGGTGTTCTCTGCTGAGGTGGGTGAAAAATAATGTTCCAAACAGAAGTGCACAATTCTACCACAGCAAAGACCCCCCTTTAAAGATCCCAACTTGCCTCGCGCATTTCCTGATCTCAGCCTACGTCCTGCGAAAGAGGATCCAGGGAGAGCCTGGAGATCTTCTGGGCAAAGAGTTTTGTGCCAAGGCCTGGCAGGAAAGAGTCACAGCAATTTTAGCTGAACCTTTTAAGGCCTTGTGCAGCAGTTCAGCTTCTCAGCCATGCCAAATAGTGGTGGGATAAAATTCTGGGAAAGGTGAAAGGCAACACCTCCTGAAGCCCACAGCTGGAGGCACAGTTTAGCCAGAGCAGCTATTCACATTGTTCTCCTGAAAAAAAAAAAAGCAATCTGATACACAGGTTTTCCAAAGAGTGGGAATGCTGAGGGGTGCAGGGTGGTCAAGCCTTGAGCGGATCAAGGGCATAATCTTGTCTATTCAATTAGCTGCCTTCTTCCATCTCCGTGTCAAATCAGAAGTATTAGAATTTCTACTTCCTGAAGTAATTTCAAGTTATTTTTTACTGTCCTGTGGTCATGTTAGTTTTATCTTCCATTTATCTGATCTCATGATTTCTCTTTATTTAACTCTGATTGTGAGCAGCACTCCAGACACAGGTGTTCTTGCCTCGCTTTTGACACCTTTCCATGGATTTATAGTCCACATGCCAAAGTTGTACATTCTCTCTTGTAATTTAAGCTTGGGCAGTTCCTTGAGCTAATGCCCTTCTCCAATTTCGCTTTGCAAGGCTGACTTCGCCGTCGCTACAAGGTAAGCCAGAACCAGACGGAGATTTCAAGCCGCAGCTTGAACCTCTCTGCAGTTCACTCCCTGCGCTAATGGTGGGAAAGCAGGTGGGAAGGGCAGGAGGTGGGGTGGTTTAGGATTGGTTAGGAAAGCTCTGCTACAAAACAGTTGAAATTTAGTTTCTGTGCAGTTTCTGGCTCACCTGCCAACAGCTCCGATGCTTCTCTCACCGAACACTGGGCTCCAGAGCTCAAGGTCCAGCCTTGCAGGCAAGGGACAAGGCACTCACTTTAGGAAAAAGTCACCTGTCATGGACAGGAAAGGACTCAAGTGAAGGGACCTCAACTGCAACATGGAGGACAAAAACCTTCCAGCATTGTCAGAGACCACCAAACTCAAGCAGCAACACAGTCCCTGCTGATGCTGAAGAAAACTTTTATATCAATTTGGGCACAAATATCAACGCCAGCTATTTCTCATAGGCTTGGACAAAGCTTTTTTACTGCATTTCTCAGGCCATTTTTCCTCCTTGACAATAAAGTTTCAATCCACGTTAGTTTGAACTTCCCTAAAGGTTTTTGAGATTCCCCTGAAGTTTGTTGGGTCAGAAAAAACCCAAGCATATGCCACTTTTCCATGACAAAGCTCCCATGCTGCTTATTAGGAACGAATCCAGCAACTAACACAGCTCTGAGCCAAAGCACTGAAAAAAGCATCCAGTCAAAATAAAAAGTCCCACGGTGGATCCTACAAGCCACGTGTGTTTGATTATTTGTTGCAGCAGAACAAGATAATAATGAACCAACAGGAATTTGCATTTAAATAAAGCCAGTGGCAAGCCCTCCTTCGGGTTGTTTTGGTAGTCCCGTAAACAAGGCACCCACGGAGCGCTCCGGCCTTCAGAGAGCCTGAGGGCACCCGGCCAACTTCCAACCCCTCATCCAGAGCTGCACGGGCAGAACCAGGGTCAGATTTTCTGCCTGGTCAGGTAGAAAAGGTAGTAAAGTCAGGTTATAGCCTTTGAGCCCAACACTGCTCCACCAGGGGAAAGCCAACACCTTTGGGTTCCCAGGACACATCTCCACAGCTTTTATACTAAATGCAGAGGGCACGGACAAGATGCACAAATGCACAAACCCTACACACAGGGAACCTCTGATCCTGGGGTTTCATCCTACATCACCAAGTAACTATCCCGCATAGTATTTTCCTATGAGACAATCGCTGATGGAAAGGAAACTGTTTTCCACCCAGTTCAGGAACATCTGTGCTTAGTGGGTTCTACTTCAGCACCTGGTCAGACAGCATTTTTCATCACTAACCCTTTTAGTGAACCAAGTCACCAGAAGAGAGAACCCATGGAGCAGCTTGGCTCTGTGCCAGGGTCTGGGCTCCCTGGCACTGCACTGCACCAAATGCAGCAAAGGAAGGGTAGAGGGACGATGCTCCAATCCCACAGAGCTCCGAGACATCCCTGAGAGCTCAGGGTTACACGGGGTGAATGCACCTTTTTTTCCTTTCTTCACTTTGCCAGTTTTAGAGGACATTGAACCCTGTATTAAATGCAGTAAAATGCAGAGTTATTCCTTCACTGTTGAAGCACTCAGAGTCACGAACCTGCCTGAACACGATGCCAAGCACAGAGCTCTGCTCAGCTGCACAAACACCCGACTCCCGTGTGCTCCGGGCTGTGGTCACTTGTACAGCTCAGCACAACCTGCTGCAGTGCCAGCAGCTCATGCAGGATGGCACAGATGGTAGAAATTGCTACTAGGAAGGAAAAGGTTTTGCAAGAAGGCAAGGCAAAAAAAGAAATAAAAATACTCAGTAACGCAAAAAGTAAATGTAGAACTACTAGAGGTGCTTATTATAAAAAGACAAAGCAGAACTGCCTGTTGTCTGAACTCCTTTTATATCTTGTAGCATTTATTCCAAATATTAAGAAAAACTTGTTATAAGAGGGGAAAAAACCCAAAACAAAACAGACAGAATACAGGAAGCTTTGCCACAGATGTCACTCTGAAGTCCTGTCCCACTAAGAGGAGTTTTACCGGTTTTATGAAGTGCTCCAAAGTCGCGCATCATATGCGAGTCCCGAGTCACGTGCAGAGAAAAGCTCTGCAGAACCGTTCAACCTGCTGAATTCACACACTGGATCTTCAAACTGTGAAAATACAGAAGACACTTTTTTGGAAGGAAAAAAAATCCAGGAAACACAACTCAACAACCACATCTGGGGCTGTAAAAGCTGCTGCTCATTCTGATTAGAAAATTATAATATAAAGTGTGAACCTTAAGTAACAGAAGGTCCTTTGCACAGGAAAATGCTGCAGACCTGACAGAGGCACCGCTCAAAACCAACTCCTTGTAGGATGGAAAGCTCTGATCCTACTGGGCTGATTCAAGATGCCAAGGGACAGTGACAGAATTTGACCACATCCAATTCTCTGAAATTAGTTCACATAGGCACTGATACAGATAACGTTTTGCTTTAATAGTGAAGGATTTTATAATGAAGCAGAAACATATAATATATTCCATGCAGCCAACCTCATTTATTGGAAAGTCCTAATTTTATTGCCTTGTTTAGTAACATGTTTGTTCAACAAACTAATCTTTTTCATGAAGCAAAGCACAACTTTTTCTTATAAATAGTATAAATTATTTTATTTACAGAAACTTGTTACAAAACAAATAGACTATATATTTCTTTTTCTTTTAAATATCCAAAGTAATTTTTCTATCCCATGACATTTGTTCATGTACTATACAGCAGCCAACACAGAGTTCAGCTGATCAGATGCTCTTGATTATGTATACAAATTATCAAACTATTCACACATTTTACACAGGAGATTGCTTTTAGAACCAGGCTCAACAATGAGCAAGATGCTTCCAAGGCCTACATTCACATTGACATTATGTAGTGCTCATTCAAAATTATCTTTAAAACGTAAAATATCTCGCACAAAAGGTAAAAATTATTATTTTCTTCTGAACAGTGAAACATTTAAGAATCTTTCTAAGCCCAATTCCCTGCTCCAGGACAGAATGAGTAAAAGACGAGAGATTCCTTGGCAAGAGAACTTTTACAGGAAGACAACTGCCTTAGAAATATCATTTGGAAATCACATCTTTATTTTTTTCATGGTTTTAAGAGGTACTTACTTGGGATTTTTTGTTTGTTTTGGAATACCAACAATTTTGAACATTTTCTAAATTATTTGATTAATAAATATCGCTCCCTCCCCTTCCCAAATTGAGACATAAATAAACTGCTGGTTAAAACCATATTTCAAACCCTTGGCATTATACTAAATATGAGTTATCAGTGGGATTGTTCCAACATAAGGTATTCGAATTAAAAGATTTTACAAAAATTACCAGCATAATTTGCTTTCTTTTGTCAACCTATCTCATGAATTTCAGAAATATAGATATATGTATGTGTGTATATAGATATACACACACATTTATATATAGGTGGAAAAAGCAAGCTCCAAAATTTCAACTGAACATTCAAGTCTTTTAAGGAGAAGCTGTCTAAACAGTCCAAGCTTAAAACTAGTTATATCAGGCACTTTCAGTTTTTCCGTTAGTTTTAAACCACGAGACCCACACGGATGCGCACGCACACACACACACGAACACTAAAAAAAGAGAAGCAGTGTGTCACTTAACTAAATGGATCTTCTGGGAATCAGGCAACTGATAAGTAATGCCATATCAACCACGTGGGCTCTGGGCTCCCAAGGCAAGGCCTGGCCGCAGGACCCAGGCGATCCTTGGCATGGATCCACCCACTCCCAAGACAGGGAAAAGGGACACAGCTTTCACGAAACAGAGGCATCCCTTACATTGCAAAGTAGGCATGTTAACTATTGGCTTGGCAGTGAACCACTTCAAATTATAAAAAGGTATTTGCTTTTTTTTTTTAATTAATTAATAAATAAATACTAGATGATCTCAATTGTACCAAAACTGGATATAAGAAAAAAAGACCTGTGCAAAAATACATATTTAAATATGTACAATCAATTAACAAAATATGTCTTCTGAAATAGGGATACTTCAATATTTATAATAGAACAAGAAATTCCAAAATAAAGATACAAAAGTATGTTTCTTTTTTCTTGTATAATTCTTTGTTCATCATTGCAGCAATTTTTTAGGTTAAGAAAACTGCAGGAGTCATAACGAGAAGTTGGAAAGACTATAAAAACTGTATCTCTTAAATTAATACCAAAATCTGTCTAGAAACAACCCACCCACTGCAAATTCAATTTTGCAAGGAAAATTAATTTTAAGCTTCCTTAATTATTTACAGTAAGAACTACGTGACAATAAAAGCTTCAGGAACAATGTTCTGCTTATAACGAAGATCTAAAACATAGTATTTAGAGCAGGTCTATAAGAGCAGACAGAATTAATGCTCAGACTCCTTGCTCCCAGTGGCTCAAGCCCACACGGCGCAGGTGGCTGCACACACTGGCTCTGTAGGAGCAGCCATCAGGAATCACTTTGTACACATCTGCATGCTACTGAAGGAGCACAGATTTGCCATTTTGCTTTCAGATCAACAGAACCTTAAAAACCAGAGGAGAGTTCGATCACAAACTCGCCAGCATCCAATCTTGCCGAATTTTTGTTTCCTTTACCTTTGTTTCTACCAAGAGTCAAATTGCACTTGTGACTGATGCTATCCTGAAGTGGAAGCTCTGCCCCGGGGACTTCATCAGAGCACGGATTTCTCTCCAAACGTGCAGGATTTAATACACTTGGATTTATCTTTGTGGCGTTTCACTTTGGTTCCTTTTACGTTAAACCAATCGCAGTTCTAACAATCCTTTCAACAGGGCATCCTATTAAATATGAATCCTTTTGTTCCTGAAAAGTTGTCTACTGGTTTTTTTTAAAGTTTGCATAATAAGAGTCTCTAGTACATTGCTTTCTCAGTGTGATCTTTTGTATCAATTCAAAGCTAAAGTGTCTGCATAGAGGCTTGTTGTTGTTTTGCTGTGTAACAATGATTTCATAGGAAGTTCAGGAGAAACTGAAAGCATTGTTAGGTAAACAACTAAGCAACTGCTACTCAGAGTGGCTTTGGATTCCCTGATGTACTTACTACTTGCCACCAGAATGGGGAGAAGGCTGGGCTACGTGAACAGTTGGACAGGCTCAGATTGTCTCTTCTCAGCAATAGCTGGTGCCCCTTTAAGGCAGAAAAAAAAAATCTTCTTGATTAGATTTCATCTTCCTTTGCTTTGCCTCCTTAATAAAAGTTTAGTCAGTTTTGAGCCTTTACCCGATGTTTAAAAACTTAACAAAAACATCCAGATGAGTCAAACCATAATACAATGAGCCCTTTAGCGGAATTCATTTTTAAGGTGTTTTGAAGTAAGACAAAATACCTCATAAAAATTGGCTGGATTATACAAAACTGTAAAGCCCCCCATGCTCATAAAGCCTGGGTGGGCCTGGGATGACTGTGATGCACAAACCAGCACTTCACAGTGAACTCTGCTGTCAAATTGGCATTTATTCCAGAATTTTGACTTAAAAAAAAAGTCTTACTGAGTGGTAGAAGGCATCACACATCAACAATTTCGTTACACAAACAAGGCAGAAAGAAAGTGACTTTTATGGTTGTTAGAAAATATTTAAATATTTTAAAAACTTAGTTTTAAAAGGGCTAATAATTTTATCAACTGGAAGAGGAAGACAAATCCAGCCTAATTTCACCAACACAATTATTACAAAAAAAAACCCAAAGGCCTGTGGTATGCAGTAGAGGTCAATAAATACGTTCTTTGGGCATAGTGTTAGAGGTTATTTGCCTTTATCTGTTTCATATTTTTGGAATTTTTAAAGAACAAAATTAACTTTTCTTCCACTATCAAATCTCATTCAAAAGAATAGAAAATAGGTTTTGTATCACACAAATATGACATTTTTATGCTTGTTTTCTGAGCAATGGCCTCAAACAAGTTTTTCTGGTTTTGTTGGGTTTGTTTTGTTTTAAACTCCTGATAGCTTCTTACCCCAAATTACCTGCAAAAGGCTGGGCAAAACAGACTATTTTTTGAATTGTGCTATTTTTTATATTCCATTAAAGGAACATTGCTATAAAAACACTAAAGCCATATTCCCTTTTTGAGGGCTTCTTTCCATTGTGCCTCACACATTTTTCCCCTTGTCACGGGGTCCTCTCCATTGAGGGTGTCTGTCTGGTTAGCTATCACCTACAAAAAGACACCATCAATATAAAAATAAGTCCACAGTAATGTTTATTTCTCCCCAGAAAACATTCGTTTGCCCAGCCAAACTATGTCAAATAGTGGCAAGATGATGTACTCCTGTAAGGAAAATCTCACAGATTTGTAGCAAACAGTCCAGACCACTGTTAACACTGATAAGAGCAATTATGTGGCTGAACTTCATCCAGTGTCCATTTCTAGTATATTCGCTGCTACAGACATGGCTTCAGGGAAATTCCTTGTTTAAGTGACAGTCCAGTAGATTTCCACACCTGAGGACCATGGGAAGTTGGGAAAACTCAAGGCATCTTGGAGTCCAGAAATCCAGATGGAGGTTTTGCTTGTAGTGAAAATTGTCCAGTTTGTTTCTCACCGTGGTGCCTTCAGCTATCAGGGACGTGCCTTTGGCTTGGGGGCAAGAAAAGAGAGAAGGATCAGTGAGCCAGGCTGTCAGAGGCACTGAAATCAAACACATTTTGTACCTAACAAGGGCATATTTGGGGGAAAATCTCAGGCACAAAGCAACCTTGATAACATGAGGTTGGCCTCTCTGGAGACTTGAAAACCCTCAACTAAACCTCTTCAAAGTTGTAATAGTTTCAGGCATGATTTCCTTCTTAAGTCACTCAAATGATATTTCTCCTTTACTTATATTGCATAGTTGAAATAGTAATTATTAGGTAAGTCCAAAAATAAGTTCAGCCATCTGAAGGCTTTTTTTTTGTTAAGTAAACACACATAAAGGTGATAATCTTCCTCTGTGGTTGAAACTGAAAATTAAGAAACCATTCTGAAAAAGCTCCTACTGACCTCCTGGCCCTCCAGCTACAGAAATTTCAGGGTTTTAGCAGCAGAGAAAAAAAGTTTCTTGGATTTTTAATCTTGAACACACTACTTTTCCAGTGAGATTTGTCTTAAAAAAAAATCAAAACCCCAAACTGATTTTTAAAATGGGATCTTACTTATGAGATCTGCTTCCTTTATAGCATATCTGTTTGCCTTACCAACTAAAAAGGTTTATTATCTAATTTATTATATTTAATCTCATTATTACTAAGAAGTTAGTCAATGACACCTTGGGATAATAGGCTTATTTTATCACAGTATCACAGTTCTGTTATCAGCATCACTATGTTCCACTTTTAGGATGTTTATTCCTGACACAAACAAGGAGTCAGACTGAGGCACACAGCTCAGCTCCAGAGCAGGCTGGAAGATTCACTTTTAAAATTATGGTTTAAAAATAAAAGGAATGAATTTTATCTGAAAGCAATTCACAGGCAACAGCATCTAAGGAACTTGAAACATCCCATTTAAGGTTTCTTTCATAAAGTGTAGCTTTTTTATTTAGAACATTTATAAAAGTCTTGCATAAATGTACCATAAGAACACTCAAAATGAGTAATGGACAAAGAGAAGAACTAAGTTTTACTTGAGCAGGAGCTGGAACTGACTACCTATTTAATACTTAAGAGAACACATGTATTGTAAGCACATGAGGAGGCATTTCATGCTGGCTTCGTTTGAGACAAGATTTCCTACCTGATGAAACAGAGAACTGTTCATCAGTCCTTGCGTCCCTGGGATTGCACCAGTGTGTTTTGCATGAACATTGTTCACCGATGTCAATTTGGCAACTTTGTTTGATTTGCTGCTGCTGCTGCTGTTGATGCTGCTTGAACCAGGTGAGCACTTTCTTTTCTTTCCTATTAATTTGTCAAGGGAAGTATGTGAATGTGAAAAACTACCGTGTGAATTTACAGTCAGCTCACTAGACTGATGAACAAATGGCCCTAAAGAGAGCGTGGAGTCGCTGCTGTTCATCATCACACTCATTCTCTTTATGGATTCTGCAGGGCTCCCGGTTGGAGGACCCCTCCCTGATTGGTCATGTTTGAGGCTAACAGAGTTAGCTTTGCTAGTCATACAGTTGAGGCCAACGCTGTGGGACGAAGCTGTCACTGACGGATGATAGGAGGTCCCAGAGTTTCCAGAGTTAACTACACAGTTTTTTCTAAAGGACTCTGTGGAATGAGAAGGTGCAAGCAGTGCGGAACTGTTTTTACGCTTCTTTCCTGAGCCGCCGCTGCTACTGACACTGCCGGTGCTGTTACAGGTGCCACTGCCAGCAGAAGATTCCTTAGGTTTAAAAGATTTGCTGGATTTCATTTTCTGAGGTTTGCTGGGCATAGGTGAAGGTACAGAGGAAAGCACTGTAGGCGTTGAAGGGGATGATGAAGACACTTGTCTTGATTGCATACTGCAGACAGGATCCACTGCACCCAAAGCAGCGGGATTGGCATTTAGTGTCGTCCCATGGGATGGTACCGATTTGTTGTTCAGAGACAAACAGGAAGGAGAGACCAACGCTGGCGATGACATAACCGTGGTGGGTAAGAGGAACCCTGCTGCACTGACACCATGCTGAGAAGCAGGCATCGAGTTTGTCCGATGTGGGGCACGGACTGATGCTGTGTTACTGGATGCTGGAGGAATTTTCCTGCAGATGAACAGAAAAACACAGCTAAAACCCCACATAGCCACAATTTTTCAGGCTAATACTCAGTCCAATAATGCTACCTTAAAATGATTGTAACTTGGGGTTGATTAATCCCTTTGAAAGATTTTATTAAACTGATAGTTAATTGTTGCAAAAAAGGTAAAGCACAGACTATCAACCTTCAGTCTGAACACAACATTACTGTTCTTTAACTAGAATCACGGGTTCCATGTACTTCTACAAACACCAAGAAGAATAAGAACTCTTTCACTTGTACTCACTTCCACATCTGTGAATTAAGATGCTTCTCCAACATGAAGTCAAGTGCACATCGAATATGGTTCCACCGCTTGTCAAACACGTAATAACCTCTTCCAATTTGCTGACTACCAAATGTGCAAAACTGTAAAGACATTTATTTTTATTGGTGTTTTCTACTTGCAATGACAACTCTCTGAATAACAATTTGTTTATAATAAATATGCTTTTAGATGTTTAAGTAGAGGATAAAAAATATAAATTAGAGTTTTTATGTCTATGGCCTAACAACTATTTTGAATTTTTGGCCTTGATATATTGAGACAATTTTCTTCTCTTCTGATATTCCCATACTTAATAGAAGAAGTAAAATTTGAATTCCTCTGATTAAACAGAGAAGGTTAGCAGTATGTCTTTTCATGTGTAAACATTATACACACACACACCTATTTATGTAACATCTACTACTGAGGACCTACCAGCTATCTGCTAGAAGTTTGGTTTTTTAAAAAAAAGGGTATAATTTGACATGCAGGCTAGGCAATAAATTTGCTTTTAGTTAGACTAACTAACTCTTGTCAAGATTTAAATATTAAAATACCTTACTGCTACCTTTAATGTGATGTCGGTAACTTGAGTAAAAAATGTGGGTGTGAAGGGGGGAGTCCAATAAGAAAATCGCACCAGAAGACACTATTTACATGTCCTTATTCCAAAACCATAGCCCTTTAGAGCAGTTACCAATTTCATCTTTAGTATCCTGGCATTGTGGTTTCTTTTGGATGGGGGAAGTGAGCTATGAACACATTTTTTATGCATGCTTATTTTGCAACTAGTTAAATCTTCACCACCTACTAGGCCACAAAATAATGTTCTCAAAATATAGCAAAAAACCCAAAAGTCACATACCCCACAAAAAACCACCTGTAAAACCCAAAAGTAACTTGTTTACATTTAGAGCCAGAGAGAGACTGAGGTTAAATCTGAAAACGTACAGCGGCTGGTTGAGGATGATGACCTGAATAATGACAATCCAGTTTTTCAACAGGCTCTTCTTTTTCATCACATTCTCCCTCATCACTAGATAACCGAGATGCTGGCTCAGCTGCAGGCAAGGGAGGGTGTGGGGACTCGTGGACAGAAGGAGACTCGCTGAGGGCATTTCCACTGTGCTGAGCTGGACAGCCTGGAGGCCTGGGCAAAGCAAGCAGTAACCAGGTGTTATTGAACCAAGTCCAGTTAAAAATTCCACCCTTTGAGTGCTTACTATTAATGAGAGAAAGAAATCTACATTAACAGATTCCTGGTGTTGTCCATAGTCTTGAAACCTGCCAAGGGAAAGGACAGGGTATGGCGGTACCCCTGGAAAAGCAGCGTTGCCCCAATTGCTGCTGAACTGCTTCCATTGATGCAACTCAGCTTTTACTACTTCAAACACCAACCCCTCCTCGGCAGGAGTTACCCTCAGCAGGTAATTGCTAATTGCAGACAGGCAACAGGCCTGGAGCAAACACACTGCCCCATCCAACAGATCCATATCGCACCCTCAAAATCCATCAAGCTCCCAGTATTCATTTCATACCACTGCATCTGCAGATTTTCCTTACCTTGGAAGACTGGGGGGGTGAGGTTTGGGTTTATTAGGTAATAAAGGCTTTGATTCTGTAAGAGTAACTCCATGAGAATTTTGGTGCAGCTCCTGGGAAGTTTTAGTAGGTGAGGGATGTGGTTCCCTGAGAGGGGGCATCTGCTGATGATGATCCGAATGTCGAAGAAGTTCCTTTTCCCTGGTTTTGCTCTTGTGCTCAGCTAATAACACATCAAATCGTTTTCTTCGACCCTGTACAGCCCTCCGCTGGGTTAAGGAATGTGTCTGCAGGACCAGGAATAAATCATTAATCCTGGGCTATGACATTTGTGGAAGTCAGACTCAAAATGTATGTCTAGAGCTCCAAAACACAGAAAATCATCACAGTCCTGTTTTAGTAAACAAATGGAAATACGACTTAGAAAATAAACTTTAAAATTGCTTGGTGGATGATTATATCCTTGTCTGATACAGAGTAACAAAACCAGCAATTTGGTAAAAGGCTTCTTTCAAACTTCCTTTTAGAAACCAAATTGCCAAATTTTTAATAAGGTTAAGACTAGAACTGAAAACCTTTTTTACATTGATACTTCAATTGCCAACTCCTGCAAAACCAAAAAAAGAAAATATTTACTTTCACTTACAAAAATATTCAACAAAATAATGTTTAAAATCAGACTCTAATGGGAAACCTGAAAAATATTTATAAAAGTACTGTGCTGCCTTCTATATACTAATATATTCCTTGAAAACTAATGTAATCAAATAGATAATAAAGAATTCAAAACATCCAGCAGAACCCAGAGTCAGTCAGGACTCAAAGTTCTTTGAGTGTCCTGAACACTACAGACAGTTAGACGTGTATGTGTATAAATGACACCAATTCTAAGTAAGGTGAAGTAAATGGAAGCAATTTTTCCACTTGTTAAAGTCACACACAATACCTTTTTAATGTGGCACAAAGGGTTTGGTTTGGTTCTTTTTAGTAGGTTAAAATGTTTATCACATAATTCAGACACAAAGAGCAATTCCAAAAAATATTTTATGAGCGGCATATTCTAAAGAACTGCTGAGAAATGTTTTTATTTTTTTCTTTTTCACTTTTGATTTGCCTATTTCTCTTGTAAAATCTTGCAGCTTTTCCCTCCTCTATTAGCAAAACAATTTCCTCTCCTCTGTAATTCCAAAAGGGCAATGTGTTCAAGTTCAGTTCCTCTGGGTCATTAGTGCCAGCTTCATGTACCTTTGTTCTGTAGGTGGTTTATTTACCAGACGTTTCCCAAACTGAGGGTAGAGCTGCTTTGCAGGAAAGCAGCAAATTATTACACAAGTGCAGGGGATCTGGATTCTTGGTCCCTTGGGACCAAGTGACAGTCCTCTGTCCCCCAGGATTTTAGAGCCAGAGGATACATTTTGTCTGACTGAAAGTTTTTATGGATTGTTTAATTTAGTTTGACCTCTAGGCGTGCTCCATGGCTCTTTCAGGAGCTGGCTGTAGCAATACATCCAGCAGCATTAGCAGTTACACAAATTCCTACCAAGCACCTGCTGCAGACTCTGCTGGGGGGAGAGAAGAGGGTGTGAGAGGGGAAGAGCTTGAATTACTTAAATCCTGCCTAAGCAATATTTTCAATGCTTATGAGGAATTTTAAAATTCATAATCTACAACTCGAAGGTTACCCCCCAAAAAGAGGAACACACTGGCCCCCTGCTACCTATGTGGAGTAACACAGTTTGTCCCATGTCAACATCCATGTTTAGAGGGTTTATATAAAAATACAATTCTCCAGGTTACTTTAAGAAATACTTTTTGAATAAATAATTAACTGAACTTCAAAAACAATTTCTTCTTGGTTCTGAGCAACATGTTCTGAGAGGTACCACTTACAGCGGTAATTACTGACAGCAAAAATTTGCAGTTCTCCGTTTTCTATCATATTCCTCAGGAATTTGAATAAAAACTTGAGATAATCTTATCCTGATTCAGATATCCTACCTTGCATGTTAAAGACCTAGTACAAGGTTTTCTGGTTTCCACATCAATGACACCACAGTATATATCAGGATCAAATTCTCTCTCTGTCAAAGACACACAGTATTGATAAGTTATCAAAAGACATTTTGAAATACTAATACTTAGTTTCATTATAAAAATTAACCATATTGGAAACTTTTCAAATATGATGCAGGCAAATGTACAAATAAAAATGCACAATTAAATTGTACAAATAAATTTTTCTACACTCTCAGCAAGCTCATGCTGTGCTGAAATAGAGATCTCAAGTCTACAAACACCTGTAAGTGACCTCAAAGGAAGATTCAATGCTGCCTGTTAGGAGTAGAGATCACCATTATCGATTGTGACAAACAAACGGTGGGTTTTTGCTTGTTGGCTTTGGTGTCAAGAACATTTCTACCACTCTACTAAAACTCAAAATAATTGTGTTAAAAAGTGTAAAGAGCATACTGGGTTTCCATTTTGGAGTTTATGAGGTGCTAGTTGTTCTGTTTTCTGTGTACATTTGGACCTTCCACATAGAAAGAAGGAAACAAAAATCTTTAGAAATAGTAGAAGAGTGTAACTTTAAAACTGTCAGAACTGACAGGCCTTTGAGATCTGTACAGGTTTCTGAAAGGAAAAGCCAATTTTAAGGTGTTTGCATCCTTAAAGTGTATGTCAAATTATAGATTTAAATTATAATATTAAAAAACTCTTAGTACAAGTTGCAGCATTACAGGAGTTTTAATTTACTTCTGGAACTTATTTCTATATATGTATTTCTACTAAAAGGAATACAGCTAATAATAATTTAAAAATAATTACCTGACAATCTTTTATGTAAAAATTTCCTATTATTCGTATTTTCTTCAGGTTTCTTTTCCAAAAATGGAGGCACAGAGAGAAGACCTTTACCATTCAGTATCTGTCCAGGGGAAGGCAAGGGTGGCTTTGGTATTGAGGGACAATTAAGGCCAGTCTTTATTGAGGAACTCACAGTAGTAGAACAAGTTGGACCAACAGCAGCTTTCAGTTGGGCACCATCTATCTTCGGATGAATCTTTTCCACTTTGACAGACGGAGTCATACTGTTATTTATGAAAAACAACGAGAAAAAATTGAAAAAAATAGTTAAAATATGTTATTATTCAACAACACCCTGATCTATTCCCAATATTAATGTAGACCTTCCTCCTATTATCTTTTTAATTTTCACATTTTTTATGATACCCATAACCTCTTCTGTCTTCTTTTCCCCCATTTCCCTGACATTTCAGAGTGTCCAGGGCCTTCAGAAACCATTATTTGCACTAATGAACAGAGAATATCACTGCAAACTGTCCAAAGCAACTGCAATGGACCCATTACATCCAGTGAGAAATCCACCGTTCTATAGCAGTAAATTTTATCAGAAGTGCTGTTATCTCACATGTGCAGGTCAAAAATCACCTGAATCAGAGCTGAAACTCCCTTATGATCAAAGTATGCAGATTATATCAAAGAATTAGGAGCCTCTAGTAAAATGACCTTTATTCATGGTGATTTAAGATGCAGCTTTGCAAGAGCTCTTCTTCAACACAGTTATGAGCATTAACTACAATCTTTGACTAGGCTGCAGGAAAAGACCTGGAGGAGTTTAAAATTATTATCTCTTAAACCAAAAACCCTCTGAAACAAAACGAGACTTTCTTGACATAGCAGTGTCTATGCAAGTAATGACGTTTAATTCTCTGTCAAAAGGCATACTCACATTTTGTCATAGGGAACTTTGCTGTGCTGTACCGAATGCATTAGCCTGTTGTTTCCGCTGATTTGCAGCTTGTCTTTGGGTGATTTCAACAACTTAGAATTTGATGATGATGCACTAGTACCTCCACTGGATGAGCGATTGCTCCCACTTCCACTGCTACCTTTGTTTTTTGAAGGGAAAGATGAAATGACGGAAAATACTGAAGAGGAGGGAGGAGTCAAAGGCGGCTTGCTGGAGGAGCTGTGTCTTCTTTCTGAAAGAGTGAAAACGGGTTTTAAGCTCCCATATAGAAAGAATTCGTGAATACTTCATGTTGTCATTTTCTCCATTAACGTTTTTCCTTTACAGGCTTGGGAGGTCCCCTGCCACACACAGAGCATAGAGTATTCAAGCCTCTCTGTAAACCATGAGGTTCCACTCGTGGATTTGGAATGCTGGTTTCCATAGGGTTATTGGAGTCTCTTCAAGCTTTGGGAGCTGCATTTCTCAGCCACTAAAGCTCAGCTCTCCCTCCATCTCAAACAATCAGCTCTGGACCTCAGACACACAAAGCCAAGAGACCCCTATCCTCAGGCCAGGCAAGCTTAAATATAATATTCCCTTAAAGGATAAGAATTATCTGTAAGTATGTCTCCTAATCATGAAAATCATATTGAATCCAACATTTTCACTTTCATTTCATGACAAACTTTGGTATGATCTATCAGACCTTCAGTATGGAACACCTCTGAGAACATCAGCTCAAATATTGACCTACACTGGGTTTTTTGAGCATTTTTGTTTTTTGTTTAGTTGGGTTTTTCCCCCCTCTTGTTTCTATTTAGCAGCAACCTCAAAAGCAGCAACACATATTCTTCTACAAAAACCTGAGTATTTGAATTAAGAGTGGTCAGATTCCATCACTGAACGCGTTGTTTAATTAACACCAAACCATTAACACTTCTATGTTGCACGATTTCAGGTAAAATAGTGTCTTTTGTAAAGGCAGTTCTTTAGAACCATGAATTCTCGAAACATCTGGCAGCTTCCAGCTCTGCCTACACAGACACTTTAATGGACTGTGTGCTCACTGATACGTGATTCCCCGGATCACGTGAGGACACCCGTGATTCCTCGAGGATCTGTGTAATCAACAGCTACTTAAGAGACACTTCTGGCAATCAAGTAAACGAAAACCACAGATCTAAGAGACACAAGAAAGAGGTCTGTCAGGGGAGTGGAAAGGCAGTGATAATACCTCTTTTGCAGCCAAGTATTGTCAGAGGTGCCCAAATCCACCACTGATCGATCTCAGGATCACCTTACAGATTTTGACTTAAGTGAACCGTGGAAGCAGCAGGCTACTCACAAAGTTACAGCCAAGAGTGACAGCCAAGTCCAGTGCAACCTGTGCAGGAGGCTGTAACCCTCCGAGAAATGTAAATTAGTACATCTATGTTCTGCTTATATGACCTATTTCCCTTGATCTTAAATAGAGCAATGACATGTCACTCAAGTGATGGCCAGCCAGGACTCTCCTGGTAGCTGGACGCCATCGAATAAGACACCACCAACCCCGCACCAGTGTCATGGGGCTCGTCACCCCCCATGCAGCCCCTGCAAGCAGGACTGTGACAGAACAACAGCAACAACCAGGGGCAAAACCAAGCTGCTCCCGCAGTGCCAGAGGAAGACACAGGAGTCTGACATCTGGCAAGCCAATTTTTTGCTGAGGTGGGGAAGTAGCACTTGAAAAGCGTTCATTAGCTCAGAAAAATAAAAATAATGAATGAATATAGAACTTAGACTAAGAAAGAAACTGAACCAACTCCTGTGTTTTTCTGTTTAACTGCAAAAATGGGTGCAAACTACCTAACAAACCTTCTGCAAAATTTTGCAAAATACTCATCACTTCTGAATGGGTAATTACCAAGAAGCCGAGAAGTCAAGTGGGAAATATCCGACAAAAATACCAAACAAATGCAGTAACTTATCACCCACCTCAAGGAACAATTGCTTTAAAATTGTAGTATTTAAAATGATTAGTTATCAAAATCATCCACTTAGTTTTCTAGAACCAGCTGCCACTGAAGAGTCTGTAAATGAAATATTGTAGTATATTTATGTTCTAGTAAATGCCTGTGATTCTAATATGATGCAGTGCTTATTGCCAAACGGCTTTTTATAGCAATGGCAAGAATCCCTGAGCAGCTCTGTTAAATTACTATTTGAGGGGCATTAGAGTTCAGTGATGCTACACCCTGTGAGATAATGAGAAACATTGCTCAATACTCCTCCACATTCTGATTATTTGGAAAATTCAAAATCCAAGTACTTATCACATTTACAAATAATCTCCAGTAAATCAGTGGATGACTAATGCAACCCTTGGGAGTTTGTTATGATGACTTTTCCTTTTTGAAGGAAGCGAGACTGTTACTTTCTTGAAAAAAACTAGCAGATGAAAAGAAGAAGGGACTAGAATAAAACCGAGAACCTCCTTGCATTCCATCATTAGGAAGAAACTAGACAAAATACTAATCTCAGCTATTAATCTGGATGATAAGAACATTTCTCTTCTGGCAACTGTAACTGGCACTGTTCTGGCACCAAACTGAGATGCTACTGCTATTTGCATGAATGTTTAATAGCACCAGGCTCAACCACGTGAGTTTAATATAAAGTGTTTTAAACTGGCGATAATAAAAAAAATTACCTAAGAGAACTAAGGCTAATGGCTGATCACACACAAGTTTACAGTCTACCTGTCGGAGAGGATTTCCATACACAGACACACATGCTCAGAAAAAAACCCATCAAATTAACTTTATCTTGAATCCTGGGATAATTTCTGAAAGAGATACTTTAACATTGCAGGGCTGTGAAATCTTCACTTACCACTTCTGTGCATAACCACGACTTACGTTGTCTATCAACAAAACAGAAAGAATTTTCAGCTCATTTTTCATAACCTGCCTAGACCTATTTTTTTGTTGACATACATACAAGTCGAGGTAGGGGTGCTACTACAATTCGCATATATTTAATTTTATAACATTCATGGTTTTAACTGAAATCTGCTTAAGATCTGTTTTGCAAACCATGTGAAGAGCACTGAAGTCTCATCTTAATAGAGAAAGCTAATATTATTTTTGAAACCAGATGTATTAAGAATTGCATATTTGATCTAATGAATATAGTTATTGACAGACTGACACAGTCTTTTATTGGAAAAATTACTACATAAACTGTCACTGAATAATCAAGACCACCATGCTTTTTATGCTAAGCATATAATAATAATAAAATCTACTAATCTTCTGCCAATTTAACATAGTTCCCATTTGTCATGAATTCTGATTCAGCCCGAAAGCATTTAAAAATATAACTATCTCTAGGTGTTCAGTTTTCAAATTTTAAAGGCTGGCACTCACATCCCTTCCCTTCACTTTTACGTCATCATTGCTTCTATAACACATCAAAGTGGTATTTCCAATTCTGCTCCTGTGTATGATAATTCTAAACTCTAAAATGTAGGGGAAGGAGGGGTTTTATTGTTGTTGCTTGGGTTTTTCTGTTGATTTTTTTTGTTGGTTTGTTTTGCTTTTAAATATCAGAAAAATGTAAATTTTGGCTTTGGACAAAGAACCAGAAAGTCTTCCTTGATGCAACAGCACTGGAAACAGTCTGATCTAAAATGAAAGCTGTGTTCAACACTAAACTTCAACAGATAAACTCCTCCTTAAATATCTTTGCATTTATACAACAGGTTTGTAACACTATGGAGAAGGACTGCGCAGAGTTAGAAAGCTGTGAAAAGAGATGGCATCCCAGCAAATGATGTCTCTGTTAACTATCAAGTTGGAAAAACACTTACTCCGTGCTATAGCTGAGCAAGAATTATACATGCATCAGGCCAAAGGACACAGGACTTCCTGATAAAATAGATATTGATAATATAAATCTCTCCCAGAGTTTAAAAAAAAGCTTCAGCGGCCCTTAGTCGAGCTGCCAATTTTCTTGGGTTTAAAAATCCTATTTTCCATTATCTATTTCCTACTAAACAAGCAGCCATCTCTGACAAAATGCAAAAAAGTAACCGGGAAGGGGCAGAAAAAAAAAGAAGGAAAAAAAAAAAGAGAAAGCTTCTCACCATGTTTGGCTACTACTGCTTATTCTTCTATCAATGAGTAAACACTTGGACTTACTGTGATTCATAACTTATTGCTATATTAAAAAATGATACCCTTTTATAGAAAAAAGCATTTGATTTTTCATAAAATGCTACTTTCTTTGCTGCATGCTTACAAAAAAATTAAGAAAAATATAATATAAGAGCGACAATATTCTTAGAAATTTTCAAGACATTCCTCCCAGGTCTATTCTAATTTCCCAAAAGCTAGAAAGTATTCTGTGCTGTTCATTCTCTCTGGGCATCAATTAATAGCTTTGGGCAGCAAATACAAGATGTACAGATCAAGTTTCATAAACTCATTTTTTTTTATACAGACTCCTTACATAAGTACTGGGCAAAAAGTCAAAGTGCCCTGTGTCAGTGCTGGTGCAGCTGTGGTAAAAACAAAGCACACCCAGGAGACTAAGAGTTTGGTTCAGTCAGACATGTCGTAACTTCAATGAACCTTCAGAAAAAGACTTAACACAGGTTAAGAGTATCGTGTAGAGTAAGTAAGAGTAAGTGTAAGAGTACTCCTCAAACTACAGGATTAGATTTGTATACTGAAACAAAGTAAAGAAAACTCTTTATGCTTAAGCAATTATTATTTCATGTCTATATGCTTGTATCACAAAGTATAAGCATGGTAACAGTGAAACTTAAAGCAAATTTGTCCTTTTCTCCATCATACTGAGCTACTGTGTAACTTGTCATTTGAGAAATTTAGACAGGCATATTAAAACAAACATCTTTTACCTGAGGATAAAAAATTTATTTGCTGTCAGTAAGAGTATTTCATTCCCAGAGTAATGGAGAGCTAACTGACTTAGAGATCTAATTGACTTGGTCTTCTCATTTCTCCAGGAAGATCAGATCAGTGTCATGACAGCAGAGCACAGACACTGCTGTGGAAGGGCACCTCAACATAGCTCCAGATTTTACTTGGCAAGCAGCTAAAATCCCTTGTGCAGCTCTAGCCCACCATCACTCCAATCTCACCATGACAAAGATAAAAAAAAAAAAAAAATTAGATCCATGAGGATTTTGCAGGAGAAACTGGGAGCTAAAACAATCACGGGCATAGAAGGCAAATTACTCTTCCTTTGCTGCCACCCTGGCAGGGTGCAGCTGCTTGGTCTGGGCAGGAGCTTGATCTGCTTTTCACTCACCTATTGCTGCTTCATTATCCTGCTCTAATCACAGGACCTAGATACCAAGGATTCTGCCTTAATCTTTCACTGATGTCCCTTTAATCATCCCATCAGTTCTGTGCCCACTGTAAGTCAGGATGAGGTCACTGCATCTTCAGTTGTGCAGTGTCTGACTGAACACATTTAGCTGAACAGAGAGCTGCTGAACAAAGTCATCTTCACTTCAGCAAGAAGATTACAAAATAGAATATTTATGGAGCCCAAGCGACCAGTATGACAGACCAACAAGGCCTGATGGGCACCAGGACTATCTGTCATGTCCTGAGATGCTTGGTCTTACTGTTTCATAAAAAACCATTGGTTTGCATCTGGCAGCTGATATTATTGTTTATCATTCAGTGTTAGCAAAATCACGACAAGAAGCTAACTGATAGTCACATATGCTTGTGGCACTAAGAAACAGCCACGTATAGTATCTTTTAAACAGACAATGGCTGAGCAATACTGATGCAACCTTATGTCTTGCATTTCCTCACTTGCAAAATATTCAGCACAGCAAGTTTATAGTTTTCCGAGACATTTATTTTGGAGAACCAAAATCCACTCACAAGTGATCACTGTGCAAAATATGTTAGATAAAGGTGTGTTAAATCATGCGTAAGCAGGGTAGTTTTGTTGCTGCCATTGAAGAAAAGAGAGAGAGAAGTAGAAAATGATCATCCTCACTACTAAGATTCTGCATGCCAACTTCAGTACTTGGAAATATTGCAAAGAGGAGATAATTCTGTAACAGTAATTTAGGACAAATTATGCTTTTTATGGTATAACTACAGCATAGCCAGGATGGGTTTTAATTCTCTAGTAGTGCACACCACCTGGGCAGGAATGCCATCTCCTCTACGTTAACTGCTGCAGAACGGCCCCAAATCCAGTACACCTCCCCCTGATATCCAAAATTGCCACCACAGAAAAGAGAATGAGGAGCAGATTGCAAACACAGTTATTAAGAATGTAACAATAAATTAATGTATTTAAATAAATAACCTTTGAGTATCTCCCTTTCCCAACTGCTGCCGCTCCACCAGTTTTTTCCACTTTCCCTTGCTTGTTACTAATCCTTTCAAAACCCTCTAGTATTCAGCACACAAGTAGTTCTGTAATCAATTTCCACAGGATTTAAAAGTCCTCCCTAAAATACATGGGTTTTCCCCCAAGAGATGTAAAATAGCCTTTGAAGCATCAAGCATAGTGCCATCCCAAGCCTGAAGCCAGACTGGGGTTTCCCGTATTGTGTAGTGGCAAACTGGAATTAAGGACACTCCCACCAGGTTTGCTTGAGCTATTCAGAGCCCCCTCAGACCAGTAAAACTCTTGAGAACAACGTGGGAAAAATGATAGAAGCAAGACACTAAATTATTCATGGAGCAGAACCACAAGCAAAAATGGAGCCAGGGAGACCAACTGCTGGAGTATTTCCCCTCATCACCCAGAGAAGGATGTTTACCCCATCCTCCTCCTTGCTCAGGTAAACCCAAACACAAGGGCTTTAACATCTCAAAATGACTGTGGCGTAACATCCAAGCTCAAGCTTCTAGTACAGTTCCCCAATGAACTTGCCAAGAGGTGTGGTCAGTAACTGTCTTGCAATCTGTTAGGCACTGAAATACAAATATGGCGAAGTTATTATGGAAGGACAGTAGAGTATCTTAGATGGTAATGGAGCCATGGAGAGATTATAACATCCACGTTATGAGCACCAATCTCTGCGTAGGCGGTGGATAACATGACAATACCTGCACTGTCTGATTAAAAGGTGGGTATTGAGTAAGTAATTCTTTCACTATTGAAATAAAAAAAAAAATCTTATTTGAAATGAACTTCAGAAAAGCCACAGTGATGATAAACATGAGCATCAAACAGACAGAGGTAAGCAGTACAGGTCAGCTGTGCCTCAAGATGCAGTATGGGTCAGCTTTCTCAAAAATATAAGACAATAGTTTTCCAGCTGTGCATGTTTACCCTGAATGACCATAAAGAAGAGCTTCAGTTTTTTTAAAAAAGTGTAAAGTAAATTCAAAATAAATACCACATCCCACCATTATTCCAAAGTTTAATAAAAACTTTGGTAAACAAAAGATTAATAAAGAATGGTGTGTTCAAAGATGCAAATAAAGAATTAAGGGAAGAACCACCACCTAATTTCTGCTTTTCTTTCTCTCTACCCATTCTCTATCCAGAAATCAGGTTTACATCTTTAACATCATGTTCTTCCTCTTCAGTATCAACAGTATTCCTTAGAAGACCTTATCACATAGTACAATATCGTGTCATTACTTCAAATGAGCTTACTTATCCAAATGCTTGCCTAGCTTTCACCTTCCTAATGCTTCTATTCACACCAGATCGGGAATTAAATGTTTTCCCCTGTAGCTATTTCTTTACATGTAGCAAACTTTAAATGTTGCATGTTGACTGTCAGACTCAGTTCTACTACAAAAAAAAAAGATGCTGACAATGAAAACTTGCTTAAAAGCTGTTAGTGAAACAAAATACAAAGGGGATTACAGGCTAACTCAAAGTCCTGAAGATGGGTGTTTAATGAAAGGCCTTGAAATGGAAAGCTCTCCACACAAAAGAGATCAAGAACAGGGAATTGACTTTGCTTTGAGTGTGGAAATAAGAGGAAATATCACAGCTTATACATGAAAATAGTGATGTCAGCTAAGGAAATCACATTCTTTGATTTTGTCATTAAGAAACTAGAGGATAAAAAGACACTGAGCGCAAATATTTTTCTTATGTACTGCATGACTAACTAGTGACATCCACTACCATGACACAAGAGCTTTGTAATATTAAAAAATAAAATATAAACATGTACATGGCTATTTGAACTGGCCAGCTACAAAGCCCCTCTCTGCTCACAGCAGTCAAGGAAGCGCTGACTGATGCAACTGAGGAGGGAGCTCCCGCGGCTCTCTCTGATGTCACACCCGTGTCTCACCTGTCTCCATACACGCACGCACACCCTACAGCTGTGACAAACCATGTGCTTCCCTTTGGCAAACAGGACACTCTACGCTTATGGGCAGTGCCCACTTGCAGGAAAAACTCATTGAGAAATGAGAACAGCATGGGGGATCTGGCTGGGGTTCTGCCTGCACAGCTAACAACCATTTTCTGTTCTGAAGTATTAAACAAAATTTTTAACTCTTTCACCATGGAAAAGGACGATGAGAAGCAAACCTGTTGTATTGCAATATTTTTCAAATTTCCAAAATCTGAAATCTCTTGAAATGTAAACACACAATTTGCAACATCAATGGAAAACAAATAACTTGGTTTCTTAACTTTTAAGTCAAATCCTTACAATTGCCCCAGGTGAACGTTTTTAGGCATTAATAAGTTTTGAAGGATAAAAAAGGATGATTGCTGCTTATTTCATTAACGCTGTTCAATCACAATTGGCATAAAGCAACTGTTTTCATGTTTAAAAACACTGACCACGTTAACTATACACCAATTAAAGATTTACTGCAGCAAAATCCCAGGGAAATCATTAATACAGTCAAATGAGGGCACAGACCTACTGTACCTGCACAATAGTGTCATTCAAATTAAATACTGCCAGCCTTTTCACACTTCCTGTTGAAGGAATGGAGCAGTGCTGTAATTAGGATGCGCTAACTAAAATGTTTGTGCAGTTTAACCTTTTAAATGAAAAACATGACTGCACTTGACACATGCAGGCTGTGCCTGCCTTTCCCATTTCCTCCCGAGCCGAGATGAAACAGCACAGACCATCCTGCCCACAGCCAGCCATCCGCAGAGCTGTAACTGGAATGTGTTTGCTCTCTGATTTATAAATTACACGGGTGAGCACACTCAGAAAAACAAGCTAAAATGAACACACTCTTAAATAATTCCTTTAATTAGCATTTTGATTAACAGCTGCCAATTTATCTAAGGGTCTGACAGGACTGCAAGCGGCTGTCTAAGGTTTGATTGCTGTTTTTTTCTCTTGCCAGTCTCCCCATCTGAGTCGTGGCTTTTGGGGATTTTCACGTTTCCGCAGGGAAACAACTCAAAGCAGTCTGACCCTGTCAGGTACTGACTCTGCCCGGCCTGCAGCTCTGGAGGATCAGAGATCCTCGGTTTGTCCCTGTCCGTGGCCAGATCGCTGCCTGCCTGCTTTTGGAGCTGTGCCAGACAGCTTCGGTGACATTTCAGAAAGGCTCAGGGGGCCGCTTGCAGTGCTTAATCTCTTGCTGTGGGGTTACCCACATCATGCACAGAGCTCGCTGAGGCCCACGGCACCTCGGGCAGTGCCGCCGGCCACATCCGGCCGCTGGAGCTGCAGGCTGGCCTCGGGCACGCTGCAGTCAACAGCTGCCCCCAGACCTGTGCCCAGCCTCGGCTTCACCCACAAACCTGCTGCCAACCATTGTTACGGTGGACCCCTTCCCCTGTATTCGGCGTAGCCCTGCGGCCGCTACACTTAGCTTCACCCTACCCATGTATGCCAATCAGTTTGTTAATCCCCTTGTATTTACCCTGCCCCAGTTGCCAATCCCATGAGTGTAGCGCCCTTTCCCCTCCCCATTCCAGAAAGTTCTTCTCCCCTAGACACCCCATTCGTCCCTTTGAATTACTCCCCTCCCCTTGCTCCCCCTCATTGGATTGTTGTACATGACCCTGCCTCTGATCCCACCCCTATTCCTTCCCCATTGGCTCTGAGTTAGCCACCACCCATTGTAACACCCCCCTATAAAACCCTCTGTCACCCACCTCCC
>VZTE01005916.1:64827-93715 GCA_013397775.1 Eulacestoma nigropectus
ATCATCAAGGTCTTCGGTTTTTGGAGCCCCTGAGGATTAAGACTGCCTTGGATACCACACCGTAGTTCCCTCCTTCCTTCTTGCCCCGGCTCTCGCTTGCAGACCACCTTGCATATCGCGAGCCTCGCCCCTCATGCTGGGACTTGCTCCCTGCGAGGTCCAGGGACAGCCACAGACCCGACGCTGTGAGCCCTCGGGCAGCTCCGACAGCGTCAAACCATGGGCCCTGGAGCCGTGGGGGTGGCATCGGCACCGGTCAGACACAGCCATGGCACCAGGCTCTGTGGATGCTCTTGTGATTCTGCCGGCAAGCTGCCAGGCCTTGCCAGTGCCTCCAGGACAATTTCTCCAGCAAATGTGCCTGTCACCAGCCACCCCACCTTGGGCTGACATCGCCCAGCCGGGGGGCACCCCCATGCCCAGAGCTGGAGCTCCCTGGGTTGTTGGTGGTCCAGCAGAGCACTCCTTGGATACTCTGTGCTTTTCCAGCAGCAAACATTGACTCCATTATTTACTGTCCCGAACTTCCAGATGGGTCTCTACATCATAAGTCTCCACACTCTGAGGTCTGACTGTCAAGGTCTGCTTTCCACCCAAAGCCAGCACGTGGACAGTAAAATCTATTTTTTACCAAATGATTAACTTCTGGACCATTTCCTAAGTAATCACTTCTAAAAATTACAGCACATCTGCTGACAAAAGGAATAGGAAAAAACAGTTTGTGGCTTTTATTTTAAGTTACCATAACCAAAACTGAAATTTTCGGTCTTCCCTCGCTTATCAAATTACACACAAATTCATTTTTAAAACCAAGTAAATTACTTTTTCACTAAAATAAGAAGTTTGCCAAGAAGAGAGGCAGCTGGCTTACACAAACACCTTTGTGTATTAGCATCACTGTGTTAGCATATTACTTTTCTTCATTAAGAAGGTTTAAACAGAAGAAGGGAGTACCTTCTGAGAAAAGTAAGAAGGGAGTTTCAGCAGACTGGACTTTTTTTGTTTTGTTTTGGTTTTTTTTCTTTATTTAAAGAAACGTTCAGAAACCTGGAGGCTACTGCTCCCATTACCAAGCTTAGAAATTAATACTAAATCCTAAACCACAGATACTAAGTACTAACATTTCCATGTCTATACACTCAGAATACGAGACAACAATCAGCTCCTCTGTGGCTCCAAATTCCAAGAAGTTGACAGCTCATGTCACCTACCCATTAATTATTAAGGACAACTCAGGAATACAAAGACAGTTCCTAAGATTATGCCGTTTTTAAAACACTACTCCTTCCACCACTAAAATTTGTACCAAAGGCATGCATGTTTTTTGGAGGATTTGTTTCTATTGTACAACCCTTGCTCTTCATAATTAAAACTGACTAAGTCTCCAACAGATTTTAGTGGTTCACGAAATTCTTGACTTCAAACTACTACACGGGGAACCAGCACTGATGTATTTGTCTTAGAAACTAGAATTCTTAGTCTTTGATTTGGCCCATTCTTATCTTAGGGACAAGAGAGCAAGTAAGTTCTATTTTGTTGCTTGTTCCACAAATAAACTGATCAAGATCAGGCAACATAATTCCCACGTGGAGCAATACAGAAAGCTGTGTTCCTTCTGGGTAAGAACGAGGACAAAGAACCCAACCGCTAAGAAACCCCAGCAGCTGGGCATCAAGGCAGGAGCTGGAATGGAAGGGAGAGGCATAACAGGATACTCACACAGGGAGAGAGCAGCCTCGGCCCACGGGAAGGCACACAATGGCACCGAGAATGCAACGGGATTTTTTGCCTGCTTATGTTATAGCAGCACCATATATGCCAACTGTCTCAATCCATGCATTTTTAGCTACTATTTTCCAATGTCTAAAGGCTTCTGAGTAACATTATGCAGTAAACATTCATAAGGTTTCACCTTGAAATGGATTGTGCGTGTGGAACAGTGAAATCACGTGTTGCCAGTGTACTGTGACAAATGCAAAAGTAATTTTACTTAACGTAGTAAAAGCAACCCATTATATAAGGCAATGAAACTAGTATGTTCTTTTCCTGGTACTAAATATTGCAAGAGCTTTTAAGTTTTATTTTCTATCAACAGTACTTGAAGCCAGTGAAAAAAATCCCCCAAACACCAACAACATTAGATTCAATATAAACACTCACACCATCAGTTAATACCCGAGTTCAGAAGCCTAAAATTAGCCCTGCAAGCTGTGATAATGCACTGCGCAGATCCTCACACAAAGAACACCCACCTGCGCATGCCGCTCGCTCCCAGGGAACGAGGCTGCAGTGAGGAGACTCCTGTTCTGACATTGGGACAGCGCAGGAGGGAGAGAAGCAGTTTGATATGAATCACTGCAGAGAACCTAGTTTCCAGGTCTTTGGTGTTACACAATCACCCAAGAGGGACAACTTGAACTGTGCCAAAACCATTGCAATGGAAGAAAGTTTGCTTCCTACCACTCCAGATAACAAAGAACAGTATCAACCCCCTCTTTTTTCTATTTTCTCACTGAACACATGTAACACAAAAAGGTATTTATATAATTTGTGATGCTATCACTATACGCACACATACAGTAGCTCCCTTGTATGAATGAGTACTGCAGAATGTCAAGAAATGGAAAACAAACAATAATAAATTTGGGGAGGTGGAGGGAATCCACAAGCTGAAGTATCCTGCACAGTTTGCATTGTCAGGAAAATTGGTTTTAAGATTAAAAATTCCCTAGCCAATCTTTTACTTGCATTACATTTGTTGTCTGGTTTTGTAAAGTGAGATAAATGCAGCTCTATCACATCTCCTTCCACTTGCCTACATTATAGTGTTCTGTATTTCAAAATTAGGCTGATTTTAGTAAAACTGAAGAGCTGGATTTGAGATGGTGGCCTCCCAACCCCTGCTGGGAGATGTCCTGATGATACTGGTGTTCATCAATAACAATAAAAGTAGCATTCTGACAGCAAAGGTAGGACTTCTTGGTGCTCTTACTGGAGGAAGGCAGTAAGATCTTTGCTGGCTGGACACCATGAGCACATTCTAGCCCAGCTGTGCACGTGTCTTATTAAACTGGCCAGCAAAAAAAAAAAAAAAAGAAAAAAAAAAGGCAAAACATAACATGAAACCTGAAGCTATGTCTGTGCACAGAGCAGGCGGTGCTGCAATGGGAGAGTGATGGCAAAACACACAGGACAAAGCCACAGACAACCAGGCTTCACTATCTTTACTGCATATTAAGACTCATTTATCCTTTCTCAAAATTCAGCAAATTCAGGCACCAATTTCACAACCACTTTAAACTGGCTGGTGCAAGCTAATACTGCCACAGGCAAAAAGCATTCCTGCCCTCTCCCCCAACCCGGACCACTCACTCTGAGCCTTTGCACCATCTGCTCTGTCCATAACAAAGAGCAGAACCACCCGCTCAAAGGCCCGACAGTGTCACAAACCAAACGTCTGCTTGTACCAAAGCTGGCAGTGAACTGAGTGAGGACTAGCAAGAATTAAACTGTGACTTGATCCCAGGGAGAGGGCTGCAAGCATAAGAACTGGGCACAACAACGAACTGGGTTGTGAGCTGCAGTAATGATGAGTTTGGCAGTTCCTAGAAGCTTTGAGGGGTACATAGAAAAAAATCAGACTTCCAAGGAATTTCATCTGATTGATATCAACAGTGCATAAGCTGGGCTTGCTTACACTGCAGCCTGCTTATGTTTATATTTAGTACTAAGATGATTTTGTTGTAAATATTTTGCTTTAAAGAGATTGTTTGGTCACTGGCTACTATTATTATTCTTCCTGGAAGGAAGAGAATAATGGGCCTTGAGCCAACATCAAACTTCTTAAAGTTGATCAATTGAGGACTCCAGAACACTTACTTGGAAAATCGACTTCGCTGCTATATGGGGTGCATGGAAAGAACCCCACCATTTGCTACATGATACCACAAAGCCAACCTTAGTAAAGAAGCAGCAAAATCAGATAAAATGTAGTGCTACTGCCTTGTATTTGGAAACGAGTGCTCTGAAGTACCAGCATGAATTAAATTCCCAGAACCTCCAGAACCACAAGGCAATGATTTTGAAATATGTGGATTTTTTTTTCTCTAGCAGCTGCCACTTTTGAGAGTGTTTTACATCCTGCAGAACAAAACAAATATATTGGGCAAGATTACTGGTTTTGATGTTTTCTTTTCCAAGTGAGCAAGCTTAGAAGTTCCTCAGGTTTCAAAAAACTGAAGCGAGTCCAGAATAGAATGGATGACTGAGTACAGAAGAACAACTTGACAGGCTTGTTGGTGCACAATCAAATGACAGCGTTTTATGCCTTAGTATCAACTCCATTTACACAACGTGCTTGTTTACACCAGAAATACAAAATACAATTACTACTCCTGAAGCACGTGTGTACACAGAGAATGAAGGTTTCTGTACAGAATTATGTCATTTACAGGGACTAAAATCAGGAAAGGACATGGAATCCATTAGATTTCAAGTGTATAGTCACAGCTGTTGTGAATCTCTGCCACGTGGACAACTGGGACAGGGCAGAAGAAATAGCAAATAACCCAGGAGCTCATCAGGGCTTTCAGTACATCCTAAGTATCTGCCAACTCCAGCCTCCCTGGATACGTTCTTGTGATCATAGAAAAAGGGGATGAGTATGGCCCTAAAGGTCAGTGCCCATCCTCAACCTGAATAGAGACCAATCCTACCGAGAGAAAAACTTGGCACTGACCAGTTCCTAGATGTCACTAGCTGTCACTCTCAGTGTGTGGCAAGCAATATGTGAGCATCAAGCCTTGCAATGCTACACACATATATAAGTTTATATATTTTCTGTGGCTATTAAAGCAGTCCCAGGTATTTTTAGAAGATAGCTGGTGGATTGCTTCATGACCCACAGGATGACCTTTGGTCAAAGAGTACATGGCACTGTGATGGGGGACAGAACCGTGGCAGTTTAAAAACCTTTCCTCTGACCTTAGAGGCCAGGAGAGGGCCAGTGTGGCATCTTTCCAGGCATACACATGGTTACGTGTGGCTTGGTAGAGGCTGCAAGCCAAAATGAAACTGAAGAAAACGAGCGCTAGCTAGTCCCATGCCAACGATGAGCAGGGCCAGAGCTTTACAGAGTACTGTAAGGCTTGTCATTATAATCTAGAAAAGTGAAAGAAGTAAAAACAATTACTTCACTAAGCCCACACTAATACAGCAGAAAACCAAAATGCTTAAGAACTCAAGAGACAACTTCAGCCACATAGTAACAAAAGAAACACAGCCAATTTTCCTCTTAGCAAGAAGAGCCATGAATTCCATGTGAATACCATATGCACCATCACACAGTGATGAACAGCTCTTGAAACTCAGTGTACATCACACAAAACTTCTGACAGCTCAAACCCAGCTCTACAGATAATCCACAAACATCAAAAAGTTTTAGGCTTAAAATGAAAGGGTGCCCTGAAAGGGGCACACCTTCTACCTAATGCACAGACTTCACCACAACACTCCACAGAAACCAGGGCTTTTCCAAGAGCCAGACAAGACAAACAGGTTCTTTGCAACCAGCAGGGTCACACAGAGAGGACACAGCGCAAAACCACTCCTGGCCTGGCAGAGGGAGAAAATCCTGTGGGGTAAAACATAAGAAGGTGATCTGGCTAAAAGAGAAAAGGCTACCTTTTCTAAAAGAGAAAGAGAAGAGTACCTGGCTGAAAGACAAAAGAGTACCTTTTGGAAAGCTACTTTGCATAGAATTGTGAATTAAAGGTTTTCTGACAATCTTGCCAAACAACAAGGAAAAATTCAGTTATGTAGGAACTGCTTCAACCCTCCAGGAGCCTGGTCTAATTGCATCCTTTACAAAGCAGTCCAGAGTGAGAGTGTCATACCAACCTGGACAACTCGTTATCTGGGAAAAAGAGAACAGAAAATAGGAAAAGAATCTCTTGATAGTGGTCCTTCTTTCTCTAATACAACTTGGGGAAAAAAAACATCATTGCTGTCTTTGTGGCCAGCAGTGCCCTCTGACACGGCAGAACTTGCCTAAGGCACTGGAATAGGCAAAGTTTATCAGGAGTTTACACATTTGACACACTGATGACTTTTTTCCTACATTTTTTTGGTATTCTTGAAAAGATTAACCTGTTACCCAGCTGCACAACAACTGCAGGAACATCTACACAAATTATACAGTAAAATTAATTTTCTATACAAACACACATTATGTATTTGTTTCATCAATAGGAGATAGTAGGTTTTGGAAGTATTTTGGCTGTTACTGTATGAGATTGCTAATGATGGTCTATTAGTCAATAGTATTATCACAAATTTACGTAAAATTACATATAATATTTATCTATTATTGTTTATTTTCTACATTTTTTAAATATACTTGTAATTGTTCCATACTGTTATGCAGCTCTCACAGAGTTGGATAATGCAAGAGCTAATCCAAGACTGCTACTGAAAAGCTGTTTGAATCTTTGTTACAGGTAGACACAACATAGCACTTAGGAATCTGAATTGCCTTCCAGGCCATTTACATTACTTGGATACAATTATTTAGTGTTAAACTGAATTAAACCTAATGAGAAGCTTAAAATGTTGGCATTAATTGTATTATTTTGAAAGTTAATTTAAGCCTACAATTCTTTTTTAACTTAGTATATAAGTCATGTGGTTATTGATTGCTATTCATCAATAAACTCACAGGTTTCATTGTATAGAAAGTGTTATACACTCCCTCTTCTGGTAATATCTTAAAAACACAGTTTCTAGACTTAAAAGTGTATCATACGTTAGATTTTAAGTGTATCATATTGCTTGGAAGGAAAAAACCCTCAAAGCAGTATCATGTTTCTTTTTAAAATGCCAACAAACTGGTGATCAAAACCGAATAAATAACAGGTGAAAACTACTTGACATAATGACCAACTAAAGTAAGCAGCTACCTTTTACTTGCGCCTAAAACCAAAATGTTATTGATTTCTTTTAATTTGGTAAGAAAAATATTGTCCCAAGTTTTTCCAGAAGTGTGATTCATGCCTAATGCCTGGTTACCATTCCGTGCACTATTGCTGTAGGTGAGAATATAGATTTTAAAATGCTGCCTACTTTTCCTGAGGTGGCAGCCGAAGTTCCTGCAAAACATTGTTTTTATGTAAGTCCAGCATGGATAACTTTCTTCCACCTAGTACACTACACCTCCTCTTCTCTGGGGGGGCATTCTTCTTATAGCAAAAGCTGCTGAAGGCTACACATACATCCTACTGTCTAAAAAATAGTATTCACAGTATAGAAAATGAGAATTTTTAAATAAAATTAAGAAGTCCAAACACAAACAGTAAAAGCAATGCATAAGAAATCAAAAGATGAACTATTAATAAGTGCACACACATGCATACATCCATCTCTCCCCTTGATGGTCAGTGCCTGATAAAGTCAGGAGATGTGTCTCAAGTAGGACACATTCTTGTTCCCCTCAGCCCCCACGAAAATGTGCAAAATCCAAGAATGCCACAGCATTACACAAACCACATTAACAGTATTGCTGCCAAAACATTAAGAGAGGAAAAGCTTGTGAAAAAGCTTTTGTTTGTTTTGCCCTGTTTAGCCTCTCCTCCTTTCTACCACTTTTACCCCTTGTTACAGAGTAATAAAACCAGCACTGTACCTACTTCATTCTCCCTCCTCCAAGGTAATTTTGTCCTACCTTCCTTATTTAGCTTCCTCCTTATTGTCTTCATCTATTTCTTTTTACATGTATTTTACTCAAGTTCTTTGTTTTACATTTCCTTTTTTAGCTATTCCCTGGTGTCCTCTCTTTCCTCTCCTCGGACACACACACAGACTGCAAACCACTTAATTCCAGCTGTGCTGAGCCAGCCCTGCCAAAGCTGCCATCCCCCTGCCTGTCAAAGCTGGGCACCGCTGCCCCAGCCATGTACTGCACAGCTGTACTGGGTGCACTGGTATCTTCGCAAAAAGTAACGTAAGTGATGGTTACTGATGGGATTTCCTGTCTGACCTATGAAGTTGTGCTTGCAGAGAAAGAGAGACCATCCCAAACACAGCAGTTGTTCAAGGGTTAGATGCTGGGATGAGAGGGTACAGTCTGTGCAACTGGAAACTATGTACTTCCATGGAAAAAAAAAAGGAAAAAAACCAACCAAAAATTATTTTCTTTGTGACAGTTCAATACTCAAAACAATTTTACGAGCTTCCCAGAATACTCCTCCCTGGAATCACAAAGCGCTGTGGTGTTCATCTGAGGTTTGCAGTTCTTGGAATAAACTACACAGGTCATGAGAACACACACTTCTCCCCAAAAAATAAATGAGAAAGTCCTTGTAAATAATTGATCTGCATGTGGTTAGCTTTTGAAATTAAACTCCTTCTAACTCCGCCCTCCAACACCAAGTTCGTATCTCCATGGCTCTGACACATTCCCATCTCTCCAGAACAGCAGAAATTCGTCTCTTTTTTCACTTCAACTCAGGCTTCTTCCACCTCCCCAGCTCTTAAACAGGTTGCAGTTTCGTTCTCCTGCACTCAGCTTAGGGCAGTGTGCCAGACCCTGCGTGCCCATGGCCTGCCCTCAGTGCGTGCCACCTCCCCTGGCTGGGCTCCAGCCTGGAGGAGTGGCTTAGGCAGCAGAAAGAGCCCTTTTAGCTGTGAAGGAAACCTTCCAAGGATGTGGATCACGTAAGCTGATGCAGAACAGCCTTCCCTGAACCTGCAGAAAATCTGGAATGATGGTTGGGAGAGCTGTGTCCTGCTCCACATGCCGTTTCCTGAGAAAATGAGTTCTGAGTGATGAAACTCAACCTTGACTTCTAGATTGGTTAAGTCTCTCATTGTCAGTCATTTTTAACTGTAGACCTGATGCAACTATCCCGGGTGGCTTCTTTCAAAGTGAAGCTGTAGTCAATTAAACCCAATAGCTACTTTTTATTGGAATTACTTGTCCTCTTTAGATCTCATTCCAATCTATTGGTCAACACGCTTTCTCCCTCTTGCTGGACAGCTATTTCTGTGACAGTGAACATGGCAGTGCTTCTTCTTTTCCCACAAAGATAAATATTTGTTTTTATTTCTTTTCACTTGTTCTTCCCCATCAACATTTACTTTGAAAAGCAAGCAGTCAGTTTCAGTCTCCAAGCAAATACCCAGCAAGGAGATCACTATAAAGGAGCAGAGTTCTCATGGAACCCTTGCATAATTTTGTATGTTAGACTTGTTCTAAATATTTTAACATTTCAGTAAGGATAGAATTAAAAAAAAAATACTCTCTCTTCAGCCAATATTAAACCAGAAGGATTTTTGTACCTAGATCTTCTGCTATGGCAGAACAGCATAAAATTCATTTCATACTAACCAAAGGTAAGAAGAGCCTAAAGCACATCAAGCACTTGAAGTTTGTAGTATTTTAGCACACACAGTGCTGTAGAGAGAATAATATGAGTTACATGGTAAGCAGTAAACTGAATAATCAGTATCTCTTAAATCTGAAGCTGAACAACACCTTTGTTCTTAGCTGATACTTAAAAATTGCTTTATGTCTTCAACCAGAGCTTGACAAACCATGTACCCACAAAAAAAGAGAAAGTTTTACTAGAAAACTGCCATCAACTTCTCAAACAGACTCCCTTGTGCTTTCATGTAATAAACAAAGACCACATCCATTCTGTGTACAAATGTGAACGGTTTGTGATGATACAAGTAACCACAGCACCGAACTCCACTGCTCTGTAAAATCTGCATGGCACATTTGGTATTCAGCTAATGGCTTGGGGGTGCACATTCCAAAGCTCAAAATACATTTACAGAGTTTGTTTCCACATTATAATAATTTCTTATTTAATAATGCATTATTTAAAAATTACTAAACAGTCAGCTGAAACTTTTCTTTTCCTTCTGGAACAAATCCTGTGCCGACCTCTGAGCACATTCCCTGCTATATGCCAAGATGATTCTTGCAAAAGGTACAGAATTTCACAAATCTCGACTAAGAAATTAAACTAGTTGTTGCTGGACCCACAGATTAAGATCCAGCTTCTGGAACTTGGACTGTGTAAACTACTGTGAGAGGACTGTGCATTTAAACAGAAGCTCCTGAACAGAAGCTACCAATGATAATTTCTTAAAACCAATACATTAACTGGAGCCATAATATGCCAAATGCCACCTGTGCATGTTTGGCAATATGCTTGGCAGATTGCTCCAGCACATCTGTGACACACCACAGAATATTCAGGTTTTATTTTGGTTGTTAGACTTCTACAGAAGATCACTGATACCCAAGAAAATTCTTATGATTTATAAAAACCTTTTCACACCGCTTTAAAAAGACTTAGTGAACAGCAGACATGAATTGCTGAAACAAATTGCTTGCTGCCAAAAGTATGCAGGCCATAATGAAGGCTTATCCCTCCAAAATGAGGATGAGCTCAAGCAATCTTCCATGAGGACAAAAACCACAAACACACACACAACACACACACACACAAAAAAAAAACCCAACCCAAAAATCAAGCAACAAACAACCCAATCCTCAGGTCCAATGGCTTTGGAACAAGATTCAGTACATTCCTTTCTTTTCTTATCAGCTTTAAATGCTGCCTTGTACAGACACTTTGACTTTGTAATCCGTGATAAACACACTCTCTTATTCTACCCTAAACAAGCAATACATACACAACTTCAAAAAATACAATTTAAAAATATTAAATACTGTCAGATTTTTCAGAACAATTAGCTGCTGCCAAATTTAACAAAAATACAGTAGGACAAATTTGTATTCAATTCATAGTGTGAGAAGAACCCAAACATGTAGTGCTGCAGGGACTGTAATACTTAAGTTATGTATGACACACATCCAAGATACATCAGCACATTGACAGAGATAGTTAACAGATCATTTTTCCCAATTGAAATCTCTGAATCCAGGCACTTAACACCAACACCAAAAAAACCCTTAGGACTCCCAAAGTGGAGACCTGCAAGTGAAAGGTGGGTGTGGGCCTTGGTTGAGGGAGGAAGGACCTTGTTTATACAATTAGATGGAGTATCACAAAAGACCTCACAGACTCAGAGGATGGACCCAAGTAACCAGCAAACATCTCTTTCTCTATAGGCAGGATCTGCCCTCCGAGTATAAGGTTGTGTGATGGCTTCTCTATTCCAATTCCACAACCTCCTAGAAACCACAATAGATGCACATATCTGTATAGTAATCCTGCTTCTGATTCCTGTACCTCAGATTTAAACCTGCACTGATTGGAAACCAAAATGTTTAAGCAATTCCCCACCAGCTCTCAGGATAGTAGCAGCAGGCAAAACTCACGGTGGTTGCTCACCTTTGCCACCATGCCAAACCCATGGAAGTTAATCAAAATACTCGACATAGTTTTTTAATGGCTCAACAGCCCAACACACCACCATCATCTCTTTCCAACACGTACTGTATTAAAGGTTTTCACAATCACTGCATGAGTCATAGGCACTTTCAGTGTAAGTTTTACAGGTAGCCTTCATTATTATTGCTGAGAGTTTAACCTTACTTTGTATTCATAGAAACTAAGGCAAAGAGGGGAAAAAAAACCTCTGAAAAAAAAAATAAGGAAAGTTAGAAGGAAGAAACCTCACACATCTCTATGCTGATGCTACTTTCACACTGCTGAGTTCTCTCTGAGGCACAGAGCAGCCCAGCTGGGGCAGAGAAGCAGCTCTCATCAGCCAGGAGTCTGATAACCACAGGGATGTGAGCTAAACCTGTGGAACAGCTGAAATGCCAACCAAAAGGTCACACAGCCCAAAAACCATGGCACTTCAGGGTTTCCACGAACAACCTGAAATAACTGTCACGATGGCTTCCTCAGAGAGCAACCTCTGGGTGCAGCACAAGAACTGCAACTAACATGTCTCCGGGGAGGAGAGAATGGAAATCAAGGGAGACAGGCACACCCCGCTGTCCTGAGGAGCATGACAGCTGGCACATGATCATCCACAGTGTAGAGAAATACTCCTGGAGAAAAACACTTTCTGGGAATAGGTCATGATGATAAGTGAACTCAGGTGCTTCACCCACAAGACTCAATGCCTGAACATTACATCTTTTTTCCACCCTTCGCCTCTGAACTGACCTTGACTCATCCAAGGAAGATGCTGATAGCATGAAAAGTATAGCCATTCACAAAACAACAGCAGGGATAGGAGCAATGAAGGGCTTCAACCACTTGCCCGGCCCCCCAAATGAAAACAGCTGTGATCTGACAGAACAGAGGATTTGTCTTGCAACAACTTTTCCTTGGCTGGCTGGTGTGCTCCTGCCCCACCCTGTCCCCAGCAGCGCTGCCACCCTAAGCCAAGGGGCTAAAGCCATTGGACTGCACTGCCAGCCAGCTACTATACCCAGGCCAGAAGGAATACCATAAGCTGACTTCAGGTATCTCATTATATTAGATTGCTCTAAAAAACAAACCTGCATGTGGTGTTATGCATACCAACTCTACAAATTAAGCACAGTACATATACCAACACTATTGAATAAATTATTAAAATGGAAATTCATAGCGCAAACACATGCTGGGATTGCCTAAAAAAGTAGAATTTAATTTTGAATTAATACCCTTTCTAGTCAAAGGCATGAAATAGAAAAGAATCAGTTACATACACAAATCTGTCATTTGTATCAATAAAGTATTTTACTAAAAAGGTTCTAATTAATAAGGTTACATTTAAATTATTTCTGACTACTTGTGATCCAGAGAAAAAAGCCAGCATATATCCTGCAAAGCACTTTCAGCCTACCTAGTTAAATAGTGTATCACAAATATGCTTTGGAAGAAATTAATTAGCTCATTAAGTTAAACTAATAGTTTGTTTAGCTTTCCTTTGACAAAAGTGACATTTCAACAGAGCATATTCTACTACTTTAGAAAACAAAATTCCACATGACAAATTTCAAACACCAAGTACCAGCAACACGCACCACCAGGAGCTGTAGAATATTTTAAGAGATTAATACTTCTCTGGCAGCAATTAAAAATAAAAGACCCTAAGAATATCACAAAAAGATACATTGATGGACTGCAAATTTTCAGAATTTTTCAATCCCTGAAATCATACCATCAATAAAAAACTTAATTCAGGGTAAACTGACTGTGGTGAATCCAAAGGGTGCTTTACTTTTTTATTATTATGACAACACACTTTTTGTTTTAAAATAACCATATGTTTTGAGGATTTCAGTAATTTCCTTCTCCTGAGCTACAGAGTGTTTAAAAAAAATAGATCATTGTCTGGTAATCTATCACCTGCCATATTTATCAGCTTTCATATTTAATTTTCTAAATTAAGGGACAACGGAGTAAGAATTTCAAAAATGGGAAGGCTGATATAAGGCTTTGAGAACTAGTGCTACACAAAATCACCAAGTCAGCCTTCTTACCTTTCTGAGGCGATTAGTTTGGCAAACTAAGGTCCTTTAATGATGTTCACCCCACCCAAGCCTGTTTTTCTCATTGGAATGACCCCGCCTGTTTCCTCTGCACGCCACAGCCCGCACCAAGACTCTTCATTGTTCGGAACAGGCTTAAGAAATACTAAGAATAACCTCCTTATTTCTATCCCCTCCTTCTACACTTCTCTTAAAGTATGAATCTGCCACTGATGTAAGGTCTGCATTAGAGAAATTTTAACATTTAGAGATCACACTTCTACAGAGTGATACAGAATAGAAACATAATATTAGTATTTATTACGACTTTTAAAAATACTTTCCATACCTTCATTTTGCAGCACCCTGTTCACTCTGAGCCTTTTAAATTGCAAACAGTGCTTACAGAAGAGTTTCAATTAACTTCACATAACAAGTGTAACAGCAGTACAAGCAGCATTAAAACATGCCATGTTTTCATGTTCATGCTCAAGACACAATGCTACACCTATTCAGCTCCTGAGCCGCTTCTGCCACCTGTCCATAAGGGCAAACACAATGCTGGTTCCTACCATACAGACACCAGTTTGTCAGACTTTGGACATCACCTCCTCATTTCACAGAGACAACCTTAGGTGTCTGCAGCTATCCACAGCTCTCCATCACTAACATAATTACTGACCCCAAGATGGAACATTCAATATGCCATCACTCAGAACTCAGTATCATCCAGTCCTCCCCCATAAATTTATTTTTAGCTGTCAGAATCAGTTTAATATGATATTTTAGAAGGAGTTATTGGATGTCTTAAGCTGATGTTCAGTGACACGTGAGGAATCTCACTGGCAAGGGGTATACGTGTTCTTGGCTAATAAAAAGGCCTATAGCAACCAGAGCAAGAAGAGCAGATGGCCTTTTTTTCTTCTGGTTCCGAACAGCTTATATCCACAAAACTGTGGGTTTAAAAAAAAAATTAGTACAGCCATCCATAGAATAACAAGCAAACTATTAAGAATTATCACACAATGTTCAAGTTCTTCTCCAAGTCACTCTGTGTGACACAACAGCAGGATCCAGCAGCAAGGGTAGGGCTATAATCCATAAGGCAATATAACACAAAGCCAAGTGAGAGGGAGAAAGGATAAGTAGTTCACCCTCTGCACAGCCCAGAAAGGCCCTTCTCCAGTCTCAAGGAAGCAGAAGTGAGTATATCTTTTCTTGCCAAAGCGTTGGATTATTTAAGATGCACAAGATGTTATCCATTTTTGTCAACACTAGAAGAGGTTTATTGCCCATACCCAGCTCATATCCTTATTAACACCAAGCCAATCAGTACACGCACTGGCCTAGAGAAAAGAGACCGTGTACAAATACATGCATACACGAGGAGGAAGGACTAGTTCAGAAGATGCTTTGTCCATCATGTTTATTAGGAGTTGGTCAGAAAACATCTCATGAATTTCTTAAGAAACAAAAAGCTGAATTCAAAAAAACCTCCTATCCGAATATCGGCATGAAATTGTTTGAGGTTAATTTCTAGTCTTGAGAGAAGCATGGAAAAGCAGAACTGCCAACCACCCCCAGTCAGGCTTGGAGGAAGTAACTGAGCACTTGAACTGGCATAGCACTTCACATTTTCTTAGCCCTCTCTAAACACTGGCCAACCAACACAACAAGAGCTTCCTCACATAGCTTATATACAAAACCACTGGACCGGTAAAACAAGTACAAATTGATAATTCTGAAAATAAATAAATAAGCTTACTGGGTATTAGGAGCTTACTACATTTTACAAAATTCGTTGTAAGTTTAGCTTTCAGCTCAAGTTCACAGTTCACACTGTACCAGAACCCATGTAAAAATAATCTGTATAAATACACAGAGAGAAATTACTCTCAGAGACAAACACACTACACATATTGGTTGTGAAATACGCTAGATGTCATTTTGAAACTGAACTGTAGCTATGCAGTATTTCAAGAAAGCATAAAAAAATTTAAAAGAACAGGATCTTTATGTAACTGCATTACAATGTATATAAAATTATTAAATACAGGTTATGCTCTTTGACATTTTTTATAATGTAATGATCTATGTACCATCAATTTAAAAAAAAAAATTGCCAGGCTTAATCCTGATTTAACCTCACCCTTAATTATTAAAAATAGTTAAGCACTTACCATAATGTGATTGAAATGCCTGTGGTTTTACGACCTGATTACAGTGGTTACACATCACCAAATAGAAATCATCATGAGCCGGGCAAAGACCAAATATTGGCATATCTAAAAACAAAAAGACAAAATGGCATCTCTCAGCTGCTGACAATTATAGAAAAACAGTTTAATTACAGAGCCATGACACTACTGTTGAATCAATTTTAAAGACATTTGTATCAAATTTGAAAATGAGGAGAAAAGAGCATATAATGCAATAGATAATTTTGTGCTGGAGTATTACAAAAGCAAAAATCTTCCTACAAAGATAAATGTAAAATGAGTGATTACTTGTAAATACATGTATTAGAAAACTGATTCAGGACTGATTATTTTATACCAGATGTAAGAATGCAATAAAAAAAGACTGACTTCAATTGAGACAAACATAACATAAGAGAGGATGTTTTATGTATTCTGGAAAAGGGTTTTGGATTTTATTCCAATGTCATTAAATGAATTCAAAAGTGAACTTCATTTGCTTTTAATTTTTTTAAAACCATTTTAAACACACAGTCATTTACCAGGCAGAATTACATGCCTAATGGTTTTATTTGTTTAACAGTGCATTATAGTCCAGCCATCTGGTGCCAGAGATCCATGTAACAGCTATACAGGAGAGAGAACTAGAGATAACAGTCTGTCAGAGCATGTGTGGATTGCAGAGATAAAACACATACTTGGAGACTTTTACTAATAAAATTAGTTTCTACAATTTTGTTTTTAAGAATACAGTTTGTTAAGAATATATTTAACAGTTATAACTGCATTCAGAGACTACTGGAGCAATAAATACAGCATTCACTACACAACTTAAAGGTACAGTACATTTATATAACTAAAAATGCTATTCAATCATTAAAAGACAAAAATGGAAACTGCAAACATAGTATGTGGCTAAGGGATCTGTAACACTATTTAAAGGTTAAAAATTGACATAAGCAAACATATTTTCTTAGAAAAGCCCTCAAGTAATAGATTTATCTTAACAGTAACTTAGAAAATAAGTTAAACTTATTTACTTCTGTGCTAGAACTGACCCCAGAGTTTTGTTTTACAGCTACTAATTTGCCTATGCATACTTTTAGCAACATCCACTGTTTTGTTCATTGATAGAAAAGCAATTATGAAATAAATTGAGTGTGTTGTGCATTGAGTGTGCCATAATGCAAGGCAACCACTGGCAGAAAGACACCATCAGCCCTGTCCACTTTGTTTCTCACAGAGAACATATCCACACCAAAACTATTCCCAGAATTAGTATGTACCGTCATCATAAAAGAATTAAATACTTTCATTTAAAAGATGTAAGGTCTATCCCACATGTTCCAAAAATCTTACTAGTGCTACATCAAAATTAAGCATGACACCTGCAATAACAGCCCCAACTGGATTTTGCAGTTGGATGCAAATGCAACGACTGAAGACATCTGATTTGGCTGAGAGAGATCACAGCTACCCTCACCTAAGTCACAGGCACCTTTTTGCAACTGAGGTTACATCAAATAAATAATCTGATTTGCACTTCTTCAAGTAGCAACTCTTGCTTATTTATTTATATGATATTTATTGAAAAAAAAAACATTAGAAACTCTGGCACACCCAACTACTGCAAACTAGGTGAAACTAGTAAATATATGCTGAGGGGGGAAAAAATCAGATAGGAAAAATAAACTTATATTTTTCAATATCTACTTTCTGTGATGTAACATTAAGCCGTGTAAGAAAACAAGTATAAGCTTAAATTTAATTGCTAATATTTCACGCAGCAGTATTCACTTTGGGAATGCCCATGTATCAAAGTTTATACACATGAGCAAATACTCCAGGGTCACTTTGACCTGAGTATCAATACACCAGGATGAACGGGACGGTGACAGCGTACACTGCCTGATATTTACATTGTTAATAGCCCACAGTGAGGCTACTCCTATGTGATGCCTAGGGAACTGTAAATCCACATCCTGGAACCTGTTCCTATAACTGTGCCTTTCAGACTGTGCTGGATTCTCAGACTTTACACTAACTTGTACTGAATGTAGGGGGAATCGTTAACAGGAGAGAAGGATTGCAAGATAAAGCACTCCTTCACACCAGTGAGAGACACCACATTCACGTACCATCACTCTAAGAAACTTTCTATGAATATTTGCTGGCAATACAGAACCACAATTTTAAATGGCAACCAAGACAAATTGACAGAAATTGATGTCAACAACAGTGTTCTCCTATTTCAGTTTGAGGATCCCAAGAAATCTGAATAATTTAAAAAGGTCCTTTACACTGTGAAACACCTTCGGTTTTAAAATCTTAGCTCCAAGTGACAGAAAGTAATGACAGAATACCAGGAAATACACAAACTCACAAAGGACCATTCTAAGAGTAAAACCACTTGACATTGAAAAAAGTATTTGCTGCACACCCAAAATCACAACCTGATTTCAAAAGAAGTCATGCACAAGACTCCAGCCAGATCACACAAATCAATGTAAAAGATCTTGTACCCCATAATGGTCTACAGCACTGATATCAGAGCAACATCTCAACATAACTAGTAAGTGAGTAGCAAAGTTTAGAGGCCTAAATGCAATTTAACAGTGGCTTTGAAACTGTAAGGAGTGTGACCCAATCAAGATCAGTTAAGGCAACTAGGAGGGGCCTGAGTCCACAGTTTCCAACTCAGGAGCCTCATTCTTAGGCAGGTAAGCTCTCACATCTTTAATGTGCCTCACTGTCATTAGTTGAGCAGGGCAAGAGCAGGTTTCAGGGAAATCTTATTTCTCTGTGTTACAACAGGATAAACACATATGTGGCACTGTTAGGGGAGTGACAAATTAGACCATGCAAATTTTAGAGAACAATATACAGAACAGTTTAACAAAACTGTGCAAGTATGTACCAGGAGTAGGTGATGGATGCCTAATTTTTCTGTCCCCGTCAGCCATTTATGAAAGTTCATGTATATCATGCAGTTGATATTCTAACGTCTAATACTTTATACCTGATCCACTTCATGACATGCATTCTCTATTTAAAAGTCTAATGAAGTTTATAGTATTTCACCAGTGTCATCTCAATGCACTGTTACTCTGGGTTTGAAGATTACTTTTTGAAATACTTCACTATGTAAAGCCTGTGCCTCTCAAGGAAGAGCCTGGCAACCGTGATTCATATGTTCCTCTATCAAAGCTGGGCTCATTTAAGTCTCTCCATCTGGGAATATTTTTCAAGGTCACACTAAAAATTTAAATCAGGACCTCAAACTTTCCATGTATTTTTCCATAAATACAGTATTCATAGTATCAACATACAGTTACTATTTTAAGAGCTGTTAGTTACATTAATTCTATCAACACCAGAAAGTAAAAAAACTTCATTTACCTCCGTAATAGGAAGCCTCTGGACATTGTGACCTCCAGAATTCACTTCTCCTTTCGAATGTAACTGAGTTTTTAAAAAATACCTTTAAATGACGCATTACTGCACTCTTTACCAAGACCAGTACAAGCCCATGCCATATGCAGTTCTGAGATAACTGCATCACTTGTTGAGCATGTAATAAGGAAAATGCTTCTTACTTGGAAAAGGTCAGTGTAGCATTATTTTCAAACAAAAAAAAGAAAAAGCAATAATCGATAATTTGGCATATTGTACATCAAGTAAAATGGAGCTCAGCATGCCTCATCTGGAAAACTTTCTTACACTGATCTGCCCTCTCTTCTTCTCTGAAACACATTGTGGAAACACACAAATTATTGAATAATTTCTTAGTATTTCCAGCATTCTCTTTCAGGATAGCTACACTAAAGAAACTCATCATCGTGCTCATTAAAACTAACTGTTCCTGTGTACTCTCAATCTCTCAATTCTATTACTTAACATCACACATAACAGAACACATAAAACAGGCTAAAACCACCTCACTTTAGGGAACAGGCCAGCACCTTGCATTTATTTAGCCACTAGATTTCAGTGACTACCACAGCTACCTATTTTAATTGGATTTTTCTTTTTTAACTCCCAAATTTATCAAATTTCCTACAAATCTTGTTGTCTCTTCTCAGACTGGGACCATTGCACAGTCCATCTATCCTAGTATCTAGTAAGACAACATCCCTTCTAGAAATGAAATTAAATATCAACAAAAAAAGTGAGGTTAAGATCTTTTTCAGGACAGCAACTGCTGGAGGAAGAGAGTAAAGGAAGCCTGTGTGCAGAGACCCGAATACCAGTTTCCTATTTGCCAGAAGTCTGCTTATTGCAATTTAAAGAAGGAGAGTGAAAACTGAATCAGAGGAAGAGAAAGCAAAACTATCCAAGGGCAGAAGTGAAGAAGCAAAGAACAAACTATCAAGGTTATGACAAAAGAATAGAACACTTGATCAAAAAAGCAAAAGTAGTATGTAAAAGCTCTGCAGAAATATTTTTAAGCCAGAACACTGCTAATGCTCTTTCTCCCCTATCTATTCTCAGCATAAATATCTGCTTATTAAGATTAGTTTTTAAAGTCCAAGCCTGATTTATGACAAACATGTACATACTACTCACCACTAAGTGTAATTTGACAATGGACATTGTAGGCTGATGCCTGATGTGAACAGTAAAGGGTTTTGGCTACAAAGATTCCACAGAACAGCATAACATGCCTTCAGCACTACACTAACCTGGTTATACTTCCAGAAAAATTTTAATCACTATAGTTAATATTAAATGCATTAAAACCACAGTGCCCTACACTATTAAATTTATACTCACAGCCCAGATGTATTCTCTTTACAACCTCCCAAACACAGAATTTTTTTTTTTTTTTTGTGCAGTCTGATCCAAATCCACCTCAAGTAAATGCACCAACTTTTATCAATTCACTAGGTTTTCCATTAAGACATCAGGGAACTGTTTCAGAAGTCTTATATAAGGAAACTGTAAATAGATCCCATTATTTTAGAATGTTGCCAAAATCTGGATTCTTTGAATTATTTACTTCATGGACCAAGAAAGTTCAAATGACATCCACCAACAGCTATCTTGAATACATTTGCTCTGTACTAATTGGGTTTTGTCTTCTCATTAGAAGGTACTTAGTCTTGATCATACTAAGGTAAATAATATGTGAGTACACCTTGTTTTAACTGGTAGATCTCTTTCTCTACAGTCACACTTTTAGTAGAACTTTTAAGATAACACAACTCTCCATTAACATCTGAAAAACTTTTGGAAATGGGAGAAAACACCACAGTTGTAGTAACAAAATAGTTGATATCTTGAAGGAAAAGAAGTTTTGTGGTAACTCCCATAATTTGCTTGTAACACTTGTCTCAAGTACTGTCAGATCCTGATAAAGTAATAAAAATATTTCTATTGTTTTACCCTTTATGGCTGTGGTAAACATGTCATTTATTATCTAAAAGCAGACAAAACCTCCCAAATTACTATTTTTAAGAGCTTGTGATCTGAGGGAGAAGCACGAGGAGGGAGAAGGAAGGCAACTAACCAGCACTGAGGACCACATGAAACAGATTGTACCAAAACCAGGCAAATTTCAGACAGAAAGCTCAGCTCTGTTACCACCAGACTAATGACTTGCAGTCAGCCCAAAAAGCTAAACTTCTGCCAAGAAATCTGCACAGCAGGTAAGTCCTGCTGAATCTATCACTGACATTAATTGTCAATAACAGGTAATCTTCAGGCACAAGGAGAATCTTAGCTGCAAACTGAGGTAGCTACAAACAGCACTGCAATGTATTTTAACTAACCTGGTTATCTTAAGTAAAGTTCCCATCTATTCGAAGTAACATAGGCCCTTATTTTAACTGGTAAGAATGTTTTAAGGAAATAATTAAGCGATCCAAGTTAGGACCTCAAAACTTCCCTTTCATACACAGATACTTCACTTTCTGCAACTAAACAATTATTTTCTAAACAATATTTTCCAGACTATTTTGGGGAAACACTCAAGTGTTTATCATTCACGAACACATGTGTTTTGTATACTTATCAATGCTGAAGTAAAATTAAACTACTGCACTTTTTTTACTGTGTACCATGCAAGAGGATAATAAAAGAAGAATACTTCTAAACAGATACTGTGAACAAAATAATTAAACCCATATAGGAATTAGAGTGCTTTGGTTTACACGAGTTTTGAACCAAAATAAGAGATTCTAGTAAAACATACATACTTGAGGGTTTTCTGCAAAATTTCAAATAATGAACACTTAGGTATTAATAGAACACAAGTATTTTATGAACCATATGTGCAGGCCTAAGGAATTTGTGCCTGCAAAGAACATACATACAATCAAACAAACCAAACATAAAATGATCAAATCTACACACAGAAACGCTGTTTTAAAAAAATCTCTCCTGTAAGGTTTATGCTCATGTTGCCTCAGATACAAAACAGCCTTTTAATACAAAATAAAACAAACCAAATGCACATTCCTTTATCTGAGCTGTTTCATTTAGGTTGAGACGGAAGCATTGCTGAAGTATTTTCTTCAAGGTTACCCATTTTTAAAATTCTTTGCCAACTCCACTCTCTACATTAAGTAACTTACATTTCCTGCACATACAGCTTTTGAAGTCCAGCTACGTGAGGGGACATTTGAAAGGCAGAGCTCTCCTTGGGCTCTGAGCACATGTGCATGAACTTTATTTCACTGAGTAGTTGCTGATTGATCAGCTGGAGGAATGAACAGCTGAAGACTTGATTAACTGTTTTTACTGTGTTTTCCACTTCGGCAAATACAGCAATTACCCAGCATTTTATTGAATACTCAAACCTCAAAGTTTTGGCTCAGAAAAATGACTTTCAGTTCAAGACCAAAAAACCCCACAATCTGGTTTAACTAGGCACAGGAGCTGCATTATAAGATTTGGTCACCGTCATAAATCTCTACGAGTGTTAGAATGCTTGCTTCATCTCTAAAAGGGGAGTCCTCTCTGTTCGGTCTCCTTTCAAAACTCATGACAGTCTGTATTTCCAAAGCTACAGCTCTGTAGATTTTACTTTGCTTTTCCCAAATTCAAGTCAGACTGTTGCCTGGTGAAAGGGCAAAGGATGACCTACCTCTTTTCCAGAGGTTCAGCTGTGTTGTATTCCCAAAACCCCATCCCCTGCACCATCCCCTCAAGCTTCACTTCCAGCAAAAAGGTTTGCTGCAGGCAGCAACACTCCTCTGTGCACATATAGGTGGCAAATCCAAAAGCCATCCTTGTGCAAGGCTACGGGCACAGCAATTCCCCCAGAGCCCTTCCTCCCGCTCTCTGCGAGAATGCAGAATGAAATACTAAATCTTAGTTCTCTAAAATTTAACAGTTCTGGGAAATGTCTGTATTGTACCCAAGGATAAAAACTGAGCAGCAGACACCAAAGAGAAGTGTGTCATGTACACACGCACCTGTAGCCAAGTGCGTAGCTGGGAGTTCTAATTTTAGGGTCACAAGATTTCAATGTTCCTGTAATTATATATAAAGCACATTAAAGTAGACATCTAAGTATTTAGTTAAATGCTTTGTATATGAATTCATCTACACACAATTTTTGGGAAAATCTAACACAAAACGCATGTCAAATTGTTCATTCAAACTATTAAACATTTTCTAAGTTTGTTGTACAGAATAATACATAATTTCAGTGAACAAGCTTACAGAAGATTGTCTATACAAAGACGGATGAGTAAATTTCTCAATGAAACACAGGTAGCATATTTTAATCTGCTGAAAAGCTTTATAAGTCTCCCTACACACATTGTATCCTGTTACATCAAGTTTTCAACAGCAATTTGAATGAAGTCAGTCATCTGCAAAAACCATTCCCATTTATTTTTTAATGAGTTTTCAGACCTAAAGATATTTTTAATTTCTCCAACCAATTTGTACATTATACAAATGTTGAACACACAATTTGTCATGTAAGATATCTTCATTCAAAGTCATGCATTATTTTTAGGTGGCATGATCTCATCGGGCCACTGCTGTATTTTGGGAAAGCCAACAAACTATTATTTATGTTTTTCTGTTAAAAAAAAAAACAAGCCAATTCTAAAATAGCTTAAGGAACCCTCAAAAATGAATGGAATTTTGCAATTATGACACAAAAATGAAACTGAATTCAGGGAATAAAAACCCTATAATTTGCACAGTAAAATTAAAATCTGGACTAAGCTAATATGAAAGGGTACACAGAAACACTTCAATTATTATGCAAAAACCTATTATGAGGTGGGAGAAAAGTTCTGGATAAGTCACTAGTCAAACACAGCCTCAATTAAACTGAAATAAATCATCCATAGAATATTCTAAAATGTATGTCAAGTCACATACCCTGAAGCACATTACAATTATGAATTGTTTTAACATCAACAGGTTCAGTATTTTACTCCTGTTTCACACACAGCACTCCGTGTACTCTGCAGCAGCTGTACTTCTGGAGTAGGAAAGAGGAAGTTTGTTTTATCTAAACCTAAACTCACAGTTTACATAAAACTGCTCATCATAGGGAAAGTATTTTGGTACAACGTGACTGCAAATAGTGAACATGTTCCAGGCTTCTCAGCCTCTCCCATCTCCTACCGAGACATGCTTTTAAGGGAAAAAAAACCTGGCGTGTGTGTGGCATTTTTGCCTCTTTCCTGTGTGACTGTCTATATCCAGCCATGCAACTGGGTGCTGGCTGTAACTCAGTAACTGAGGGAGCAGAGCAGTAACAGCCACTCAGATTTACACATTTTCTTACTAATGGGAACTGGAGGAATACAATGTGCCCATGAATACATCTTTCGTGATAGGAGAACACACTAATATTTAGCAATAATAAAGTGCACCTTTTCCCTGCTACCTGGGACAGGCACAGTGCTCATCTTCCCACCTCTTCCCTGCTGGCCACAGCCCCAACTCCCGTGTGACAGTAGCATGGTGTTAATTCTTTAATTGTGCAAACACAACACATCTTTGTGCAAAGAACAATCTTGCCACTTTTCAGATCGTGCACCTGATACCTGAGAGAGCAAATAAGCATATTCAAAAAATAATAAAAAAACAATAAGTAAGGAAAATAATACACAGGACCTGTCAACTGAATTGTATATCAATATTTTCTTTTATTAGGCAAGCCAACTACCTAAAACCACCCCACCCCTGCCACTCCCATTCTCCATGCACTGGAACATTCACCTCAAAAATAAGACTGTTTCAGTCATGCCTAATATAGCCATAAGGAAACTGATGCCTGTTGATTTTCACATACCAGCTTACACTTCCTCACTCCTCTCAATTTGGCAGGCAGTATTAGCTTTTCCATTAAAATTTACTTCCTTTCCTTCACAGATTTATTAAGAGTTGATTTGATACAATAAAAAAAAATAATGCGAGTTGCACAGCGACAGGCATATAAATGTACTATAGCAAAAAAACCCCAACAGCACTGTGAAATTTAATAAAATTAAAAGATAGAGTGGAAAATAAAAGAGTGGTTTTGTAGTTATAGTGCAGTAAAAGGGCTAACCTACTTCTTATGTATTTGAATACACATATAGTTACACAAAGTATTTTGAACCTGACTACTGCATACCTTTAGACAAAGAAGTATGACTACTTCAATTCTCTAGCTGAGGAACTAGTAAACTTTGAGTCTTTACTTCTTACAGTTGATATATTCCAGCACATACAGAGCTACTGTCATCAGAGCTTTCGTTCCAAGAGGGGACCTACCTGTTCAGAAGGGTTAGGCTTTAAACCAGTGCTAGCTGTCCTCTAACACACAGTTATATGAATTAAATAAGTAAGCAGGGAAGAAAAATCAGACTACCTATTTGCAGAATAAGGTCAGTAATTTCACTGCTGGCTATTTGTGATACAACACAAATACAGTTCAGCCTAAAAAATCTTTGTGGAAGTGGATTTGTTCTATTTTATTTATTGTTTCTAAAGAAGAAATTTAGGTTTTGTCTTTGCATGTCACCTCCCCTTTAGAATAAACCCATCGCTATCCCTATTCCAAGATGTATTTCTTTGCTGTTGAGGGATTCGCCTTATTTTCAGAGCCTGCCTTCACAAAATCTTCCACAATTCCATCTCTAAACATTACATATAAAATACATGATACATGTTACAGGGAAAAAAAAAAAAAAAAAACTTTGGAAACACTGGGTGAACAAATCTGCACCAGGTATTATTCTTCCATATCTGGCACTAGCTTTCTGCTACTGAAATCATCCATTTCACTCTTCAACAGAAATGGGTTGGGAGGGACTGCAACTTTTAATATTTTTAAATTAAGATGTATTAAAAAATGAAGATCACTTAGATCATATTACACATGCAGAAGATCTGAAAGGACTGACATATTTTAAAGTAGTTTTTCTTCTCTTTCATGGTCTGGACCTCTTTAATATAACTGAAACACCAGCCCATGTGTGATGTACACAGAAGGTAACACCTTCAGCAGAACAAAACAAAAGGAAAGGAGAAAAGAATTTGCTCAGACTACTTAATGTTTTGATTTGGTTGGTTTGGTCCAACTCACATTTTTGACAGATACTTCTAAGACTACTTCCCTCCTCTGGTCTCTCTGCAGATAACAGCACTCATCACACTTGGGAAGAAGGTATTGGATATGTATGAATGGACCTAAACACACAGCGGGAGGTGAAAAAAATAACTTTTCTTCCTTTCACAGGCCAGCTAGGGAGCAAAATGCTCTACTCGTGGGAAAAAGTACTGAAATAGGCAGCAGCTTTAATTTCGAGATATCTCATGTCAAAAAGGACATAAAACCAATAAACCTGATTGAAATAAGCAGCACGACAAAGTCATTCTTATGCAGATACAAGATTAGACATATTCAGAGCACAACTGTGCAATGAGACACAGGCAAGTGGTGTCCTGCTCCCCCAGGAACCCCCCACACCTCAAGTGGTGGTCCTGATGCATTGTGTTACAAGATGAGGCCTATTTGCAAAGGAGAAGTCACAGAAAACATATGGGGTCAGTATTAAGGAAGAGCCACAACAAAGAACATGGAGTTGGTATTTCAAAAACACAGAGGACATTTCAGAGCACCAGTTAACTGCCCCTGGATGACTCAGTAAGATTAAATAGACAACAGAAAACTGAAAGGTAAACAGGATCCTTTGATATTTTAGAAAATTTGTAGAGTTTACCACCCTCCAGTACACTGAAAACAAATAACACATCCACCTTCCTAAAGCAGACAAAAGATAACTACTGCAAACATATCCAGGATAACAAAACCATGGTTTACAACAGAAGCAGATCCTCTGCCAAGCACAGCAGTTGCACACACATGACTTTCAGGACCTAGGCAGGGATCTTCAGCTCAAACTCACTGGGAGACTAAGGCAATCTCTACTGGTGCCTATCCAGGGTAGGCAGGAAGCCAAAGCCACTGCTGCCAGACTTGTTGAGCCAGTCCTCCCAGCGCTGGCCCACAATGCACTGCTTTGTGTTTGGAAATTGCTCAAAAGCTTTTGCTTCCAGCCAAAGTGTGGAGCACTGGGGGGAAAATGCCAAAGGAGTCCAAGAAAGGCTATTGCCAGGCCACCATAACAGTATGGATACCCCAAATGCTCACATGAGTCGGTGACATCACCCTGAGCCACTGCGATGACGAATGACACCACGCTTCCTGCAAGACCTCAGTCACAACACTTCTCACACGAGTGCAAGAGAAGTCTTGGAGGGATTAAATTATAAATAAAACTGCTGATGCTGCACCTTACCATCACGTCTTCCTACTTCACAATGAAGAGCACCATCTATCCAGGCTGTGATTTTGGCCCTTTCCTGGGATAGGGGCCTTTCTTCACTTTGTTGTGGTTATCCGTGAGAATTTTGGATGGCGTCAGCAGGAGGACAGAGAATTGCGGTGTTGCACAGAGAACCCCTTTTGCATACCAAGCACTTGTAAACAAGCCTCAGATGAGACATGTTGACAGCACACTGAAGATTTTACTCCTGTGCTCTACTCTGAGGATAAAAATAGTATTCCTATCTCCAAGGCTATCAAGCTAACACTTCAGATCATTAAATTCAGGCCACAAAAACAAGAAAAGAAACTTACAAGGTTTATTCCAGCAAATGACACAGTGGTCTGTGCCCCTACATTTCACAGCACAAGGTGGAGAACCAAAAGGAAACTTCCCAAACAAGGACTGATGCGTTTAGGACTTCTCCAAACACCCCATGGTGCTGAAACAGCCAAGCACAGTCAGCTGGCTGTTAAAGCAGGTTCTACAGAAGAAATATGAGACAAGGAGAGGGCTCTGCCCAGCCTAGATACAAACCATAATCAAACCCTATCAGGTTCATCTCAGACATTAACATTTCCCCTAGAATTTCACAACACAACTGGTAGTAAAAGTCTTCCTTCAATCACTTGGCCACAAAGAGCCACAACCCTGTATTCAGTACAAAAATTTGCAATTTATTATATAAGCACATATCACACTGCCTTTGGTAGGCAACACAGATATATTGAATTTGGCTCAAAACTTCTCCTCTCTGAATTACAAACTACAACATGGAACAGAAGCTCCTTAACAAGCAGGATTTCTAGACAGCTAATTTGAGTAACACAAATTCACAGAAATGAAAAACAAAATTGCTTTTGGGAATTCATCTTTAAGTACTTTTATGAAGTAAATGCTGCCTATCAGGAAACTAATGTAGGCCTTTCCTCTCAAATACTTCCATTTAGTACCAGTGAGAGCAGGACAACTGCCATCTCTCTTAGCAGATCAGAACAGCCACATTCAAACGCAGAATGTGTTCTATGTTTTAAAAAACAAATTATCTGAACATCTGTGTTGGTTTTGCACGGCCTGGTTTTTGGTATTGGGGGGAGCCACAGGGGTGGCTTCTGTGAGAAGCTGCTGGAAGCTCCCACCATGTCTGGCAGAGTCAATCCCTGATGGCTCTGAAGATGGACATGCTGCTGGCCAAAGCTGGGCCAGTTAGAGATGATGGTAACGCCTCTGTGATAACATGTTTAAGAAGAAAATCAAAACAAAGTGGGGTCACAGTTTTTTCCTATCCAGAGAAGAGGAGGAGGTGAGAACATGTGAGGGGAACAACATGGAGACACCAAGGTCAGTGGAGAAGGAGGGGCAGGAGGTGCTCCAGGTGCTGGAGCTGAGATTCCTCTGCAGGCCGTGGTGAGGACCATGGTGAAGCAGCTGCGCCCCTGCAGCCCATGGGGATCCACGGG
>VZTE01005916.1:104463-131001 GCA_013397775.1 Eulacestoma nigropectus
CTGCCTGGCGGCCGCGCCGCGCTGCTCCCTCCTGACGTCACCCGCGGCCCGCGCCGACATTCTTTCCGCTGCTACAATGTAACGAGAAAAGTCAGCGGCGGCTTAAGGTGGCGCCGCGCTCTTAAGGCAGCACCGCGGCGCTGTCAGACCGCCCGCTCGCTCTGCTTCCTCCCCGCGGGGAACCTGCGGCCCTGCGGCGGCGCCGACTCACCTCTGCGGCGGCCCGGGGGGCAGCGCCCGGGTGCCCATTATTGTGCGGGGAGCGCTGCCTTCCTCTTCACCGTGTAGGTGAGGCGCGCTTGCGTTCGCGCTAACAAAGCGGCGGAAGGGAGCGGGGGCGGGCAGGGCTACGCCGCCTGCCAGGCGTACCCCAGCTCCATGGGCCGCCTCGCTCCCTCCGCACCGCGGCCCTGCGACCCTACAAAAACAACGGCCGCATCACAACCCCGCCTGGCACCCGCTGCCCCGGCGAGGGGGGCGGACCGGAGAACGACGCGGCGGGCGGAGCCGGGCGGGCGCGCCCCGCCCCCATCGCCGGTCCACCTTAAACCCGGCGCCTCCTTAAAGGCAGCGGCGAGCAGGAAACTCGCTCCGGGCGGGAGCGTCCCCGTCCCCCCCGCTCCCTCTCTCCCACCCCATCCCATCCCATCCCATCCCATCCCATCCCATCCCATCCCTTCCCCTCCCTTCCATCCCCTCCCTCCGCTCCTCGCCCGGAGCGGCCACCCAGCCCCGGGCACAGGGGGGGACATCGAGCGAGTTTCCTGCGCGCTGCCCTCGTTATACCCGCATCCTGTCACCCAGGGAGAGGGTCTTGGCACTGGTATTCCACATTTCTTTTTTAAACAGCTTTTTTTTTTTCCTTGCCTAAACTTTGCGATGACATCGAGCCGTGTTAAAAGCGAGGATTAAAGGATGCTGTCGTACCTGGTAACTTTCAGTAACAAAGTCTAAGTTTTGCAAAATCAAGTTCTTCGATTAAAAAATCTGGGTTTAGAATTCATTTATTACAAGGTTTTCTCTTCACTAAAGTGTTCAAGTACCAGTGTCAAATTAAACTGTAAGGCCATGATCTGCAACGATTTCTGGCTACGCTTGATGCCACTGTCAGTAGCAATATCCTCGAAGAACAGCTAAAAATTAATAAACCTGATGTGCTGCCTCCTCTACAGATACTTGAGAGCACAGGACTGGCACTGTCAGTGTAACTGCTCACAGATCTCATACATGTATTCGCAAAACCACACAGCAGAAATCAGAACTGTAACTGAATTTGTTTAACCTGCAGAGGTGCACATACATGCAGGCTTAGCTAATTTTCCTTTTCTGTTTTCATTTAAGTATGGGACTATACAAGCTAGAGATGTTTCTTTCCAAATTTATGTATATAAAAGATCTATAAATTTAAGCTCATCACACCATAGTCATATGGGATAGGATAGGCTGTAATTATAAGAATAGTTTCAGTGTTTCACCCAACTGATAATTTATGTCACATTTAGAATGTATCTCGTAAAACTGCAGATCTAATACAGAATAGCTAGCATGATTTTTTTCTCCCCCTGATCACTGCAAGTCTAACTTAACTCCTTCATAAAAGGCCAACACCATGAAATTAGGTAAAGAGAGCAAAACTGGCTTCTACTGCAGATATTTGCAGAAGGATTAATTATCAAAGGCCATCGGCCTCTTGAGCTCGGCCCTGATGTTTCAAACAGTTATACTGGCTCTTCGCTGCCCTGTCTGCAGCTTCCGAAAACTCTTCATCTTAGTCTGAGCATGAATAAAGGTGTTCATGGAACCAGAGTCTAAAGATGAATGGAGGGCATTACTGTTTGATTAATTTATCAAATAACATACTTCATGATATAGAAAACTACTTATAATTGAAGCTAAGAACACCACTGGAAGAAAAATGTCTGTCAGGTGCTGAACGATTTCTGAACAGAACATCAGCTTTTTTTGTGATGTAGAAGTCAGATAGGAAAAAAAATCTATGCCTGATTTCTTTCAAGCTTAGTTCTTCAACAGTGATTCACAAATGGAGTCTAAGATAGCATCCACAGCTGAATCCAGACACCAGCCATAGGACAAAGCAAGTTACAGACAGATCTATATTCTCTGTGTCAAATATTCTAATTTATATTACAAACTTCGTTCATGTAGCTCTCCTTTGTCCTGGAGTAAGCTGCCAGAAAGCTGCCTCAGCTGCAGTTTGAAAAAGAAACCTTGATATGTCCAAGTGTCCATCAAATTCATAAAGGGTTTTTCTATTACTTACTTGACATAAATCATAAAGCAAATATAGTGACAAGTGACCAAACAGAGCCATAGAATACCATCACCTACCCTTTTACAGTGACAGAGTAGACCATGGCAGATCAATTTAACGTTCATACATTACATGATTCTCTTCTTTAAACATTACCAATGTATTTATGTCAAATTATGCAAAAAATGGCAAAATTACATCAATTAACTACATTAACAAGCCAATAGATGATCAACTTCTTAGTTTCTGAAGCTGACACTCATCAAGTTACTTAGAAGTGCCTCTTGCTTCAGAAGTGCCAGCCACACACATAAAAGCACACACCATTGTTATTTCATACAGCTTTGATTATCCCCTTTATGGCTCTTCTCTGCTCTTTCAATCTGGCTGTTGCATTTTTTCCTTCCCTTTTTCACAGCTTTTCTTCTTTCCCTATATATTCCCACTCAAGATCTAATTCTGCAGTCTCAGCCTCAGCCTGTCCTTTAGTAAACATTCCGCTACTGAAATATTTTCTCACTGTGCCGTGAGTACATCAGTGTTCCAATAGAGGGAGGGAAGTGGCAGCAGAAGGATCAGTTCATCAGTTCAGTGCACAAGACTGATTAGTCAGACAGCAGGAATAGGGGCAGATGAAAAACTAAATTTACAAGGACTGGAAGTGGAGAGAACTTTCTTTTCCCACAAAGTCATTAGGCTGAATACAGTTTGGGTTCTTTAAAGCACACTATTTCAATTTTCTTACTTTGTTTCCATAATGCTGTACATGGACTCATTGATTATTTCAGGCAATAATAGGGAAAACCCTGAAAATCCATCATGTTAGAAGGAGATCAGAATTGAAAATACATGTACAAGCTGTAGACTTCAACAGACGTGACTCTTACAAATCTGAGACATCCAGTTAGAAGTGCAGTTATCCAAAGCTCCCTTGGTGGTCAGCAGAGAGGAAGGGATACTTTTGGGATCCGTTTGGTCCCTCTTGGTGCAAAACACTATTTGAAGAAGCCCTTCTCTTCCCACTCACCACAGAAGCAGCCATGGATGACCACACACATAAATTAGGCACCTGCATTAGACATTCAGAATTAAGTGGGGTGAATCAGGCCAGGAGTGGGGAGAACTTTTGAGTGTGGAAAACTGCCTAGAAGCCAATGCTTCTCTTTAACAGAACAAAAATGAGCTTGGAAATGCCACTGGTTCTAAGGACTTATCTGAGGAAGTAAAATAGCCCAAACAGTAGCATTGGGACTGAGACACTGTATGAAAAACCATGAACGTATCATTGACACCTGTAAATGAGAACAAGTATTCAGAGAACAGAGAGAAAACACAAGGAGGAGTTAAGCTCAAAGAGAAAGAAGAGAAGGAAAAATACGAGGCAGGAAAACAGCAGAAAACAGTAGATGATATAGAGAAAAGTCAAATAACGATGTGAAGAAAGCATAAACAAACAAAACATGTAACACAGCCTGCAAAAGCAAAGAAAGGAGACAAAAATAGGTAACAGAACATACAGAAAAGGAAAACCCACAGTTTTAAAGCTCACTAAGTAGATCTAAGAATATATTAAACATGGCTGGCAACACAATGATTAAATGCATACCTACAAAGAGCATGCAACTGCTGAAAACTGCAGCGGATGGTTATTTCATGGCATGACACTGCAGGCATTTTTTCACCTGTACCAGCAGGTTTCATTCTTTTGCCAGGTGGTCCGGGAAAGCCATTCAAACAGGGAACACCTACTTCAGCTGTTCAGTTAGAACCTGTATGACAGCCTCTGTATAGGACCTGAGATATGACAACTCTTAACTGGAATGAAAAAGGAAGGATGAATCTGCAGCCGAACTCTTTTAAGAGCAGAAGTACAATGATACGATTCACCGATGATTTTCCACAATGGAAGTGAAAGGATGTGAGAGCTGAAGTGCAAAGGGAGAGACAGGGAGAATCCACAGGGGTATCACTTCATCAGTACTCAGAAGAAAGGAAAATAGTGAATTCACAAAAAAGTCTGTCAAGAAGAAGCTCTGAGGGGCATTATGGCACTAAACTAAATCAAGCAAGTTAATTCTAGCCAAAAGGTATGAAATGACCAAGAAGGGCTGAAAAACTAAGAACAAATATTATTATTGAAGACTTGTTGGTAGATGGGATTCAGGATGAAGTGACAACTCAAGCAGCTGAGACACTGAAGTCCTGACCCTCCCATCAGCTCCTGCTGACAGCGCTGGAACAGGGAGCACATTCTGTGCATTTTAAAATATATATCCAGTATGAGAAGTGTAAGACTATAATTGGGCAAGTATGGAAGCAAGAGATAAAAAGTTCACATAAATCAGAATATCCAGATGAAGACAGAACTACCCAGCCATAACAATCAGACCATTTAATTTAAGCCCCATTATGGAAAAATATTAATACACTAAGGAAAACACATTATGGTAACCTGTAGTTCACTCTGACATCCAGGAAATCAAGCATCTTCTCCCTTTATAACTATACACAGGATTGTGATCCTGCAAAATAATACTAATCATAAGCATCACACAATAAAAAATTATATCAGAAATCATGCCAGTCTATTATCCTTTTTCCCACAGATCCTAGGAACAGGTTGATGTGCATAATTTTATTTATGAGTAACACTTCAAAGGTGAACCTGGAGATGCTCAGAAGCATTGGAACACAGCTACTTTAAATGCTGGAATATAAATTATTGTGCATACCTACTATAAACCACCTGCACCAGGGGAAAGAATAATACTGTTAAGACTAGAAGACTAACTTAAAGGTATCCTTTTCTGAGAAGGAAGAATTGGGGAATGGAGGCTAATAAGTAAATCTGCAAAAAATTCTGCATTAGGATGAGAATGCAATAGATGCACCTATATGCTTACCCAAACATCAAAATAACACTTTTACACCCAAATTATAAGACAATGCCATTGCCATGCATTAAGAACCTAGCAAAAGACTACAACCACTTCCTTCTTCAGTTAACTTTCAAATATGTCTGCAAGAATTCATGACAGTGATCTAAAGCAGAATAATGAATAGAGGAGCACAGATCTTTGCCCTGCTTAATGTCACCACATACTGTCAATTCTTGATGGGAAATTTACTGTGATACAAAGTTTCCAAATGTTAAAGGTAAATAAGCAAAACTACACAAAATACATCCAGTTAATAATCTGGAAATCAAACTAATGTTTACTAATTTTACATAAGGTATTGAAATCACCTTTTGAACTTGGAAATGTTAAAACAATTTCAGTAACCTAACTGTGCAGATGAATCATTTTAATGAGAGGAATTATAAACAGGTATGACCTTTTAGATTCTCATTTATACACAGAGAATATGGTATTACAGCTTAGAATTATTCAAGTACACAGCTATTCAGGCCAATTGTAGCAAAACATTAGTGCTGGATTGCCATTTATTGAAACCAAAGCACTTGATGGGGACAATTTGGTACTACTGATCTTCTGCTGGGACCTAACTACCATGCAAGGTTTCACAACCTTGCCTGTTTCCTTGCCAGTTTAAGACTCTGGGTCCAAGCACAGCTCACAGGACTCGAGTTCCTTGAGGCCACAGCCACGCTACCCATGATGGGAAGCTGCTGAGGCCCCATACCCTCAGGTGTCTGATGTGCTTTTAACATCAAACCAAGGATCCTAAGAACTCTGGCACAAGGAAATTTAAATTTAAACTTTCTTCTCATGTTTGACTGCTGCCTGATGATGCTTTGCTGATGCTACCTGCTCTGACCACATGCTTAGCAAGTTAACAACAAAATATTACACAAATTGGACATGGGCAGGTCTGTGGGGCTTGATAGGAAGCACGTGAGGGTGCTAAGAGAGTTAGTTTGAAAGGTCACAGATGGGGACCATGAGATTGCCAGCAAACTGGCTAAACTGCTGTGCTCAAAGGGTGGGAATGGCTCAAAATCAAATGGCAATCAGTCACAGAGTTCCCTGGGGATCAGTATTGGGCTCAATCCTATCTGATATCTTTTAGTATTATCTGGAAGATTGGACTAAATACATCATCAAGTTTGCAGGTGACGCAAAAACTTGGAAAACAAATAGATCCACCAAAAATCTTCCTATGTACAGAGATTGTGACAGGCTGGAAGACTGAGCCATTTCAACACATTAAAAAACTGGACAGGGTCCAGCAGAGAGCCAACAAAGTGATTAGAAGGTTGGAAAACCTTGTGAAAAAATGAGAAGGAATTGGGTTCGTTCAGCCTAAAGAAGAGAAGATTCAGGTGAGATGTAATCACAGTCTTCCAAGTAAAAGATAATTATAGAAAAGATGGAGGTAACTCTCTTCACAAGGAACAAAGTGACAGGGCAGGAGGCAACATGCACAAGTTGCTTCAGAAGTTTTGTCTAGATGCAACAACAAAATATTTACTGTGAGGACAATTAAATATCGGAACAGGCTGCCCAGAGAAATTGTGAACGTTTTCTTGCTGAAAATATTTAACTCTTAGCTTGACCAGGCCTCAGATAACCTGCCTTAAACAGAAGGTTGGAACAGATGATGTCCAGAGGATTGTTCCAATCTAGACTTTCCTAGGATTATATGAAAGCCTGATAGATATTGTGGCCCTGTTCAGTGATGAGGAGCAAGGAAGGAGAAACAACAAAGCCAGTTTTTGCAACCCCAGTCACTCTGGGTTCACTAAGACAGCCACCTTTCAGGTTCCTGGAAAATCCAGGGAAGCATTTTGCTATAAAAACTTCAAGTATTACAGCTTCCAATGTTACATATTGCAAGATCCAGACTGTAACAAACATTCCTCACAGTTCTTGAGCCCAGGTTAACTCTGCCACTTAAATAAGCTCTGCAGGCCAGATCCATGCTAACTGTAATGGCCCTTTCTGCTGCAATCTATTTTAAAATATATTAAAAGATGATTTGCCCAGCAAATACTGGCCAGACTGTAATAGTCTGGATTCTTCATGTCTGTGCATAAGAGTGAAGTCTTTTTTTTCATGGAGTTAAGCAAAAAATATACAAAATGGTGAAATGCACATGATGATAAAGAGTAGAGATAAATGTAAGGGAAACAGAGAAAGAAACAGATAATCTTTCAATGAATTAGCAGCACCTGATAAAATAATCTGCACCAGAAGCCCTTCAGACAAAATTTCAATTCATTATCATAATTTTCTCTTTTTTTCTAACGTTCTGCAATGAACACTAGTCATGCAGAATAAACCCACTGTGTTAGGCAACTGTACAGTCTTATCTCAGATTACAATTCTACTTTCTGAACTTGTAAGATAATAGGACTGATGCAGCTGGTAGGCTATGGCATATGCCAGAGCCTAACAGCCTTCAAGTGCTTTAACATATCATGGAAACAGGAAAAATAATTATTCAGTAAACAAAGATTACTTCTTCTAAAATATAAAAAATAATAAATTTAAAATACTGTTTCTACTATATTCCCTGTCTGCCACAATTTACATTTCCAAATCACTTCACCTAATTGATTGAAAGATATAATCCAGCTTAGTTTCACCTTTTTAAGTTTGGCAGTTGCATGCCAAGTTGAACTCCTTTTAGGTTGACCGTAAGGTCGCTTTATTTCCCACTGAAACACACATTAAACATCTGCATTTTAAACAAGTCTCCCCCCACTGCATCTGGTAACACTTCAGACTTGCTTTGCAACCCTGCTAATATCCTGTTCTTTACGCTTCTCACATCTAAAGTATGAGAATCTTTTGCTTGAGGAAAGTACTTGGTTAAGCATGTCACAGTACCTTGAAAGTATGGTGAATCGCTGAGTTGATTTATCAATTGATCTTCATCTGTTCAGATTTTGGAAGCTTATTCCTAACTTGTACCTGATTAATCCTGAAAGAAAAGAAAAAGAGTACAGGACTAAGACATGTGAAACCTTAACCCCATTTCCTAACGATAAACGTATCTATTTAAAAACTAATATGAAGCATTTTATCAATTTTACAAACACAGTTTGTGCAATGGATTTCAAATTGAAAGGTAAGCAGGGAGCTGTTATGGTGCCTTCTGTACAGAGCAGCTCTCTAAATGGCAGTCTGACATTACCAGAAAGGTATGCATTGGATGAAACCTCAATCTTCAGCCCAGTTACTGCACTTGCATCGACTCTTACTGACCAGATTCCCAAGCAGATGGTTGTGTCTGTATCACAAGCTGGAAACACAACAGTGCTGGATTTTCTGCACAGGATTTTTCTAAAATACAGCACAACCCCAAGAACAGGGGCTTTCGGGATGCAGCCATTGACAGCTTTACCACCATGCCACAGAACGTGGAGAGCTAAAAACGATCCTTCAGGAAATCAACATCAGGGACTATCACTGTACCACTGATGAAGAATTTAGAGACATGTACAGATTGAGGCCTTCCCACAAACAGGACCTTTATCATCTCAAGCTCAGGCTTTTAAGATCCTTTTATTCAATGCTTATAAATTGGTTTATATCAACTAAACTTAAGCCCAGTTTGCTTTGGTTTAGCATAAATCAATGCCTAACTGGTTAAAGCTAAACCAAAACCCTGTTAAAACTAAGTTCAACTATTTTCGTGCACAGGTTATATTTAAGATCAATTACTTGATTTTTACAAGTGCTTTGAAATTAAACTGGTGATTTTTTTTTTTCATCACTAAAAAGCCATGAAGATACATACAAATAAGCCAACCTAGCACTGGGACTGGATGACACTTCAGAGAAAACTACTTTTTTCCCCTCAAAGGACTAAAGTCCAGACAAGAGGAATGCAGTCCAAGAGGGTATCCACGCTGTCCCCCAGTCTGTAGGGCTCTGCTCCACTGGAAGGTGCAGAACGAAGCTTTTCCTGGCTTCTGGCTCCTCCTCTGGGAAGATGTCTGCCAACTAAGTTTATGTCTTTAAAGTCTTTTTATGCACTGAGGATAAACCCATTTTTCATCTTTTCCTTTAAACTGTAGCTTAGTAGCTAACATTACCTTGACTAAGATCCTCTAGAGATATATTTATTATTTCTAAGATTGACTCTGCTCAGTGACATAACTGATCCTAACAAGAACATCCTCACTTAATTATATTCTAGTTGCTGCATAAAATCCAAATTTTTCTTGTTTTCAGTGGATAAGACTTGAGAGCAAGTCCAGTATTATTTTTTTCTCTCTGCAGGCACTGTTTTGCTTTATGCTTAATAGAAGTGATCCTTAGCAAATTTCTGCACTAGTAGAAGTCTCAGAAAACACCGTATTTCCTTGTTACACATACAAATCTCACTGAATGCTACAGTATAAAATTTTCTCTTCAACTCCTGCTGCTGCTAACTAGGAAAATGCAATGCAGTGTTTATCAAAAATCCTTTTTGTCCTTCGTTAGCTTAGGACAGGAGACTCCAAATTGATATTGATATATCCCCTTCCCAGAAGATCATTCAATGTTCAGCCTCAAAGTCCCAAGCCCTTCGAGCATATGACCTACCTCCTGTGGAAGTAACTCACTCCTCCATCTCTACCCCAATTTCTTTAGGGGAGATGAGAGCTCTGCATGCAAAACACTCTTTCTTTTAACCTGATGTAAATGTTACTTTTTCATAAAAGGCAATTTCTGTTCCTTCGTGCAAAAATGAAAACAAAAACTATAAAGCAGAAGACATCTCAAAAGACTTACAAATCTAGAAATAGGGTAGTAAAGAAACAGACATGACAAAGTTGAAGGAAGGATCAGCAAAAATTTTATTCCTGTATATATAAGACCAGACCATACTATGCCACTACCTGTGAATTTTGCTGTAGGGATTATACCTGCAGTTGAGTTTGAAAGAAGTTGAAAGAATAAGTTTCAAAAGAATAAATTGACACCTTAATGACCCTTTAAAGAGAACTCTTTCTCTGGATAATGGGTGGCAGAGAACAGGAATGATTCTTGTTGAGAATTTACAGCAAGTCAATTACAACTACAACTGTCAGCAGAGAGTAATGCAAGGAAGTCATGGGATGATTGAGAACAAGCCAGGTGGAGCTCTCTCCTTGGTACCCTGGAAAACGGAGAGCTAGTTGAAAGGTGGAAAATGACAAAAATAGCCAAAGCAGCAATCCAGGAAAATGGAAAAAGCCCTGCATTTCTAAACCAGTGAAGCATTATGTCAGTCTCATTGCCTGATCATCAAAGAAACTTGGATCAAATTGCTATTTAATACTTTGAAGAGTTACTGATATGCAAGACAAAAACCCACAACCTGGCAGAGCAAAAGCTATACCCCAGTCAAAACTGTATCTACATAGATTGCATATAATATAGGCAGAGTTACAATTACAAATGCGTATTATCCATTTAAGGGGAAACACATTTACATGAAAATTGTAATTGCAAATCAACTCATTAAAATAAAGAAAATGGAAATGTATGTGATAGAGCGTCCCTAACTTTTGAAAGCATCAAAACTAATGCCTCAGCTATCAAGCTCCTTTAACTCTGTTTCTTTTCAGGTGCCAGAAATATGCACCAAAGAATGTGCCTAAATTTTGGAACTCTCTTTCACCTATGTTATCTACTAAATATTCAAATTTAAGATAAAATATAAAGGTTATATTTATATAAACAAGGATGTGGACATGGAGGGTATAATCACACCCCATACTGGACTTCATTTAGGCATTTTGTAAGTCTGGGGATAACCTCACAAAGTCTCATTCTGCCCCCTGAAGAGGCAGGAGCAGGAGGGGTGTGTGGAAGGAGCAGGAGCCAGGCAGCAGCAGGCCAGGGGCTGCTGTTATGGCCAGCTGGCAGCTCAAGGGTAAATCCCAGCAGTTCGCAGGCTAATCCCGGCTGTGCTAGAGACTGACTCTGAACCCTCCAACTACAGAATCTCAGGGGGTCAAAGATGGTATCAGAACCACCAATTGCATAATTGGCCATGCTAGTGTCTCCAGGAGACACAATTCTTCACATCTTCACAGACTGAAAAATAATTACCAGCTCCATGCTTCAGAGACTAAATACCAAACTTCCATCAACACCAATTACAAAATCACAGTTTCTCAAGATTTCATGTATTTCCTATATTCCTAACACCAATAGCAAGTGCTTCTCAGAATTATCTAAATATTTACTATTATTTGTGCAAAGACAAATGCAACAGAATATTTGGTGTAAAATATAACAATGATACAAATTATTCTGAAACTATTTCAAACATGCATAGGTAACTTAATTAACAATGAGAAGGATCAAACTTTAATAACTAATATTTTAGTTACTACATAACTAACACCTTAATCAATGGAGAAGCAATAACACCTTTTGGATAATTGATAAAAATTGGAAATTGATAAAAATTGCAAAATAATTATGCACAGCAAAGTGCACTTGACTTTGACTACCATAATTTTCCTTTGTCTAATGACAACAGGCAAAGACCAGCTTTCATTATCTTCCTCAAAAAATCATGTCATCACTGATTTTATCTTCCAACAATTTCTCTCTTAACTTAGAAGTCTTCTTCAGCAGTAAGATTAACAAAGTCATAAGAACCCTTTGCATATTCCACTTCAAAAATTTTAGTAAAACCACACAAAGCATTGAACAGAAAGGTAAAAAACATGCCTCATTTCAGAAATAATGCAAGATTTTTTATAAGCAAGTATTTTGTCTTATATTTCAAAACACCTACATCTTGCAGCATAATTTATGCCACTGTTTATTTGAAAGTTCAATCCATAAAACACATTATCTTACTGCAGCAAACTAAGATAAATATGACAGTTGAAATTATGTTTATAAATTTCTTTAAAAATGGTATTTATATATGTCTGTAGAGAAGAAAAAGATATGTTCTGCATTTTAAGCCACAGGAATATTTCATAACAATTACAACTTGTATTACATCAGAAACACAAACAACGAAAGCCTTGTAGCTAGCAGTAAGACACTGGACATAAGGATTTTCCATTTTTAAAATAAAAAAATCCTGATTGGATCTTTTAAAAGGGTGCATGAAGTAAAACAGTAATGAAGTAAAAAATGAAGAAAAATACACAAAAATATAATATAAACATATTTTTCAAGACAGAAAGGCACAGCTAATCAAGGCAATTGAGAGTACATGAATAATATGATTTGCAAAATTTATTACTGAGCTTCTCTGTTAAAGGTAACATTATTCAAACAACACTGTCACAGTTATTGCAGACTAAGGTTTTCAAATTAGCTCCTTGTGTATATCTTTATTCTGAGTGGCTTCATTTTATCTGTCTAATTTTAAATTACTGCAGGCAGATGAAAGTCGTCCTAAAATCTCACTCATAATTCAGGTACCATACCACTAACCTTAACAGAGATGCTAGTTCCTACACAGGTACAACACTATTCCCAATGTAAACAAAGGACACTGGCATTACCCCAGGCTAAGGATGTCAGCATTTTTCGAACACCTTTCTGACTGCTCCATTTTATGGTGATGCAATATGACCTACATTTTCAACGGCCAAAGAGAGACAGAGAGCTAGAAAGGGAGGAGATAGAGAAAATAAAGACAGACAGACTTTTGCTGTCCTTATCCTCCACCAACTACAGCTTTAACTGTCCCTCATGGGGGTGGTAATGGGCAAGAGTAAAAGCAGAATAACCTGCTTTTAGGTAAATTCTGAATGAGAAGAAATTCTGAAAGATAGGAAAGTGTAAGAAATAGCAAATTTTTTTCCTACAATCCTGTGAACAAGTACATAGTGACACCCTCAACAGAAAAGAACAGTAGAATCAATAATTTTATAATCAGTTGCCAGAACAAAGCTGTCTGCAATACAGATGCTTATTTTACTACCTTGTATTTCCTCTCATGTTCCTACCACTTCATTTCCATGTATTCCCTTAAGATCTCAAAACGAAACAGAAAATAACCCACGTCATTGTCATCATTTTTACAGACAGAGGAATTGAGGAAGGAGGAGTGATTTGCCTACACGTACATACCAGGCCCAAGGCAGGTTTGGGAACACAAAGCATCACTCTTCATTATCTCTGTCCTCTGCGATCTATTAGGGACTGTGATACCTGTCACCCTAACACACAATCTTGACATGATACCAGAATTATCTCTATCTTGTATTTCTTGCACATGAACTTCACACACAGAAATCTGTACTAAATTACTCCTAACTCTCAGAAAGCTTTCCCTAACAAATGATGGTGCACATTTCTCAAACTGGCTCTGGAAATGCACTTGACTGAACTGTAAAATTCAGCTCTGGAAACGTTAATGGTCTTTTTCATTATAAACATGTGAAAATATAGACCTAATTAAATCTTTGGATGGGTTTTTTTTGTGGTTTGGTTTTTTTTATTCTTCTGCAGCTAAAGCACCTTTCTTTTCAAAAATCTGTAGTTTTCCACAGTTAAAACTAGTATGTTAAAAAATTAAAAGCTTGTTGCTAGGCTTGTATTAAGCAAAAATCAAGACCTTTTGGTTTTTGGTTACTCTTTTTTAGTGCAAAAATATCCTGCAGAATATCTCCAAAACACTTAGAGTTCCTTTACCAGAGCTGGTAGTTAATACAGTATGCAAAATAATACTAAATAATTTCTTTATCTTTAAAATTGAAGGTCAAAACATGATCTTAAGTATACCTCTGTACATCCACAATTACTTCAGCTCTTTCTAAAGAGTTTCTTGGGATTTGCACATAGGTAAACAAGACTGTAATTTGACACTGTATTTGAAACCAGAAATCAAGAAAATGTATAGATTAATCCTGGGTTTGAACTGTGATTTTATGATAACAGTAGCTTTCTTATCAAGCAGCATTCATCTCCTGAAGTGCAATCAGCCCTACACAGCAAGGGGTGAGAAACTGTTGCTCATTTGCTTGAGTGCTGCTGCCTTCTCCAACAGCAACTTTCTATCAAAGTGTTTAGCAGTGAGGAGTCAGGGAGGCAAACAGCACCTATACCAAGAGAGAGAAAGAAAAACCTTAAAGCCCCTTCTACTTTAAAAAGAAGAGACAGAGTGGAGAATCAGGAGACAGACTGCTAACAAATATGAAGGAAGGGAATTACCTGTATAATGAAAGGAAAGAGTTTGGAAACTGAGAAAGAATGGACACGACAAACGGAGGATGGGGATGCAGGTGGTAGGGTGGAAAACACAAGGTCTTAAGCAAAAAAGAGAACTATTTCTCCTTCAACACTTGCCAATAAGACTGTGGTGAAATCCTCCCTCAACTAAATGAAATTACAATCACACATTTCTCCACTCCTATTATCTCTATCTGCACTTTGGTCAATCTGTTTTACTCTTTGAAACTGAATTTAGAGAAAAACTGGTATTTCTTACATTATAAACAAATTTACATCTGTTCATCTAGGACAGGAGTCGTGCTGATATAAAAGAAGTCTCTTCCGTATTGTCAGCATTACTGAAGCTCTGTTTTGTGAATATTTCACTGCAACACCCTCTATCATTTCTTTCCCTTTTTTTTTTTCCTTTCTTCATAGTATCTCTGTTGCAGTTCAGAAGAGAAAGAAGCAGAAGTGACACTTTTATTCCTGTCCAACACCATAAAACTTTCAGCTGGAGAAGCCAAGCAGTGCAGGGACCAAGCCCAGCATCCATCTCAGAACAACTCTTCCCTTTGCCTACCAGTGACTGCCACCTAGAGCCAGAGTGCATCGCCTCACACGAGCAAGACAGAAATGTTACAGCAATGACTGAAATGTCAACTCCAGTCAAAAGAAAAAGAACGAACCAAGAACTCACACTCCAGAAAGTTACAACCAACTTAAAAGACTACATTAGTTAGGTTTCTCTTCTTAACATGTCTTCTGAATAATAAGCATTTGGTCCATGTCTCCCCGTTTTTCTCTGAAAACTGCTATTTTGTTACATATATTCAAGTTGCATATGTGGGGAAAATACATATCAAATAGCAGTATACTGCTTTTCAAGTAAATCCTGTGTTTCAATTTGTTTGCTAAGAAATATGCTGGGCCACGCTAAGAAACTGACTACAGAATCTCATCATTAGCTGAAAATGCAACAGTGAAATTTCAAAGACTACCTGTGTCAGCCTTGCTGACAAGGCTAACATTCATGACATTAATTATATTATTAAAATAAGAAAAGTCTTTTTAGTGGCATGAAACTTAATTTAAAAACCCTAATATTTTCATTTTAAGAAATACACTCATACTGACCCAAATATACCAGTGGCTTCAATGTCAAAAAAAGCCCACCCAAGCAAACAGCACTTCTGACACACGGCAAGCTTGACACATATTTATAAACTGTATTAATTCACAGCTGCTTATTATACTGTATGAAATCATATCTTTTTCTAACTACTACTTATGTAACTATTAATAACGTGCCTAATTCTCAAGCATTAGTCAAACAACCACTAGATACTTTTTAACAGAATAAAAGGAAGGATTTTTTTGTTATCATTTACCTAGAGAATATAATAATTTGCATTTTAAAATACTCCAAACAGCAGTTCCCTACTCTGCAAACTGTGCACAGATGCGAAGCCAAAGCTGTGTGAATGTTAGCATATTCTTTAGCTATTAAAATAATTTATTAGCTATGACTAATAATGCCTTGTGAAGAAATCAGTTCTCCAGTTTCCTCACTCTGCTGCTCATGGACAGGAAGACTGGTAATGGGGCATTATAAAAACAGAGGACTTCTCACATTTATCATTCCATTAGATACACAACCTCCGGGTTCCACAGTATCCCTCCTTTTACTGCTAGTCCCACTAAGAAATTAATTTTTCCTAAGGAGATACATATTCACAGATAAAATGAAAATAAATGGAATTACAAATCTTACTGTTGAACATGGCTACCTACACATGAGCCAAAAGTCAAGCTGTAGTTACTGAAATCAACAGTTTGAATGCAGCCAGCTGGAACAATTGCTCATTCTGATCCACACTCAGGACATGCTTTCCCGCACAAGGCACTCCACGAATCCCCATCATTTTTCCAAGCAGAATAACAATTCTGTAACTGGCCTAGATGCAACATTACAGCAGAGAAGAATATTTAAACAGAAGGATGACAGGGACTCACTGTAGAATTGTCCTGGAGGATGACATGAAAGAAGTACTGCCAAAAAACCCAAACACATTGAGAAACACTACCTTTCCTGGACAACTACCACAGCCTTTCTTACAGATACAACAAATTCCACTTGAATAGAACTGATGAACACATTACAGAGCTAGAGAATACGTTTCAGCATGATCCTATTAAAATGTGTCCAGTGTGTAGTTAGAGATCTGTTAACCAAAGGAGAGATGGAAGGAACCTCCAAAGGTCAACCAGTCCATCCCTCAGCCACAGGGCATGATAACTAAGCTACCTGGTGGGAACAACACAAGGAATAAAACCTGTTCTTAAAGACCTGGGGCAAGGGACAAGCCATTGTCCCACAGGTGATTATTCCAGCCATTCAATACTTCCACTAGAAAACTGTGCTTGTCCATGATCAGTCTTCATTGCTTGAATATGATCTATTTATTTCTCTACCTGCCACAAGCCCCCTGCTTTGCAATGCCCTTCAACGGATCTGTGTTCTCTCCCTTTGAGTCCTCTCTTTTTTACCATAAGGAATTGCATTCTTGTGGCAGGCACACATTGTGTTATGCATCATGGTTTTTTAGATCTTTAAGCAACTACACTGGCAACTCCACACCTCCTCTTTCCTAATTTCATTCAATCCAGACCTGATGTCCTCCACGTGTGCAGTTAATGAATACTCTATTTCAAAACTAAAGCAGATCAAGCAGACTCATTTTCACAAACTCAGGATCCTTAGTATTATTATATAGATTTATTTTTGGTTTTTTGTCCAAGAAAGTTTAGGAAGCTCAGCTAGAATACAGCATGCACTTCTACTCTATGCAGTGATTTTACATATAAGTAAAACAAATAAAAGAACAGATGATATTCCTATCACTAAAAATTCAAGCCCTGCTCATGAGTTAATAAAATGTCACTGTTATTGTGTGAGCACAAATATAAAAAGGAGGTTGGCCTCATTGCCCTGCAACAAAACTATGCAGTTTCCCATTGATATCAAAGATGGTGCTCAAAGAAGAACTGTCATAAACCAAAAACACAGAAAAACACTCATCAAATGGCAAGAAAAATAAAAAGTCAAAAATTGATCTGAAAGCTTCAAAGTAAATCTTCACAAAATATGACCACATGAAAGCGAGGTTTTTCTTTTATATATCCTCCAGTACTATATTTATGTGCATAAAGTCTCAATAGTTTTCTCTTTTTGAAGTATTTCTTTTTCTAAGGCAAATATCACTCTTAAGCTTTAAATTCTCTAATAACAACAGGCAACTGTATCTCATATCAACATTGCTCTCGATGAGACACTTGCCTGGGAAGATCTTTGACTCCACACCAGAGATCATAGAATTTCCAATTACTCCTTCCTCCTTTCTCAACAAAAAGGATAATGGAGCATAGCCAAGTCTGGGCCCTGCTGACAACTGGATTAGCAGAAACCATTCCTTTAACTACAGTGACACATAGTTAAGGTAATATTTTCCTATATCTTCGTCAAAAAAAAAATTACATTTTGTTGTGAATTGCTGTAACACATTTCTCAACCACAACACATGGTGCTGTACCTTACCCACACCTCCCAGAAGGTGCCCCATGCTAGGGCTGCCTGTTACTTATTTTTCCCCAACCCATGACAGTATTGCAGCTGCTTAAAAGACACCACTTGCACAGAAGCCAGCAGAGAACAACTGCTTATTTAAAGACAACTTAACTTATAGAGGCCTCTGCAAAGAAGCAACACATTCTCATAACATCCATCTCAAAAGAAGATGCAGAACAGCAATTTCACTAACTGATATTATCAGAAAGAGAAGAAAATGTAGGTTGCAAAATGGCTGTCTTAGAGTTGAAACTCTGTGCCAAATTTAGTAGGCCAGTCCTAGAAAGACATGAGGAACACACTCTGTGAGGAGGCAATTACAAACCAAGATTCCATAAAAATAATCCAGTCACTGGGAAATTTTTTACCTGTATTATCATCATAAGTCTACACCAACATTTGAGAGGATGAGTAAGGTTCAAAATCTCTTCAAGGGCTTGCAAGACCAGGACAGACTTCTTTAAACATTTGAAAACAACAGCTCTTGAGCTATTTCCTTCCATTTGCTTGATGACATGAACTACAGTTACAACCAGTCATCCCTGCTTGTGCAAGTCTTTCACGTAACAACAGGAAAGAAAAGCTCCACCAGAAAATCTGACAGTAAATATCCCCCGATTCCAATCCAGACAAAGTGGCTGCAGCTCAAGTGCAATTTGGGTACTTCTAAAATTAAATTTCAAACTAATGACATTTAAAAAAAAAATCTCGTATGTTTTATTTTAATATACATGTGCACAATTTTATTTCAGGATATGTTATTGTTCAACACCATCCTAACTTTATATATATATACACACACATACTAAAAATCACAAGCAGTTCTCAAAAATGAAAAAAACACCACCAACTCATAACTGCCAAAGTGACACTGGAATGAAACTGAAGTGAAAATATTTACCATGAACCACAAAATCACAGGTGCATAGTTATTATTAGCATGGCTTTGTTTTACTCTGATCTCCTACAAGCCAATCTTTATTAATCTAAGTTATAAAATCCAATTTATCTGCCTTGCCTCTTTTATTAGTTCAATTCTATGTATAATCAAAATGTAAATTTTTATTAAAGTAAAAGGCAGAGGACCAAAAAGAACTCGTGGTTTTCAAGCATTCTGCACTAATGTTTTGCAAAAAAATCCCCAACAAGCGAATCTGAACGCTTGTTTATAGCGTCTCTACCAAAACACTATTGCAAGAGAAAGTTACCTTGTAACCTAGTTGAAATAAACTTTTTAAAAATAGATACATTGTTACCTAGCATCATAACTACTACTAAGAAAAGTAACACTTTGGGCTTAATGTTTTGGGCACACATATAGCCACTTTCATATCTCAACTGAAAATTTACATGTATGTATACACACATACGTATATACACATACTTTATAGATTATGTATTTTGTGTCCAATTCCTCTTTTTCCCATTGCTTGACATTAACTTGTCTATTTACCTTTTGCAACTCACCAAAACATTTTATGAGGCAGATTATTTTATTCCACTATTTGTTGGGGTTTTTTTCCCTGTTCCTTGTATTTTTCAAGCTCAAATTCTATCTCTGCTTGAAAATAAAGTACAAAAATCACCAGGGAGGCACTCGTATGTCTTTGAAGAGAATCTGACCTGCGATGCAAAAATTATCTTGATTGTTCTTTTCTTGCACTTCTGAAATTACTGGTTTGCTTTTATGAATTACTCCCATAATCACCTTAGTCCTCAGTCACTGAATATCTTTTGTGTTGGGTTTCACTGCTGAGTTCAGTCTATCATTCTGACAGCAACACCACCTCGTACTAGTCAACAGTCTGGTGATTACAAAATTCACTCTGATGGAAAGAATTATGGACATTAATCCCCTCAGGAAGGAGGATAGCTGGGTTGAAGTCTCCCACACATGTGGTGAGCAGTCTAGCGGATAACAGCTCTGCTAATGATGAAAAGGGAACCAGAACCATCACCACCTCCTGGGTTTTGAAAGCAAAGCTTGACCTTTGCTCCCTTTCTGAAAGAAAGGGCTTACGATCCCAATTTCAAGAGAGCGTGAATCCAAAATGCTCCCTGGAGAAAGGTGCTTAGCTCTGGATAGAGGCAGGATTTAAACATGTTCCTACTTCAGCTACTGCGTAGAAAATGTGCAGATTCACCATCTCCTTCAAGCTGCTCTGGCTGGAATAATTTTAACAAAACACCAACAAATACTAAAGAATTTGGCCCCCCCACCTTCATGGAAACATGACCCAACTGGCCTCAGCCAGACCAACCTTTCCTTTGATACACCCAGCTTGAGCCTGGATCTGCCCCTTCTGGATCTGGCAGTCTCTGCTGGAAATGCCCCGTTATCCTCTCATCACATTTCTCTTGAAATACTTGTTTAAACCATGTTTTGACAGCAACTGAAGCAATAGTTTAGAAGCTACATTTGGCACACCAGAAAAAGAAAGCAAAGAGAATATGCCATTCTCCTAAGGCCACAAGTTCTCTTTGGGGTTTTACACTGTTTCCAGCCCTTACTGGTAGGCTAACAGTGGTCAGAAACAAAGTTCAGTGTTTTCACGCATCATAGAACCACAGAATATTACGAGCTGGAAGAAACCCACAAGGATCATCAAAGCCCAACTCCTGGCCCTGTTCAGGACACCCTAACAATCCCCACTGTGCCTGAGAGCGTTGTCCGAACACTCTTTGAGCTCTGGCAGGTTTGGGGCTATGACCATTACCCGGGGAGCCTGTTCCAGGGCCCAACTAGTGCCACCTGTATTTCATTCAACATTTTACAAACCAAAACCTGAGCAGGCATGACCCAAGCATGTAATCATGCTCCAATTATTTCTATTCCTCTGCTCAGGCTTGCACCTCAGAAATCAGGGGTGAGAATGTGTGTCAGTGTATCATGTTTAATGGGAACTGTAAATTGTAGTTGCGCTTGAACATTACCCACTGGCAGAGTTTCTCTATTACAAGAAAATAAACCATAAAATAATCCAAAGCAAAATATAAACCAAATTTAAAACAAGAAACAGATGTTTATTGATAGACTGTATACTCTTTCTCCATCTCCTGAGACAGAAGCCTTTCTTTCAACATCTCTCCATGATGTGGCCAAGTTCAAAGCCTTGTAAAATTTCTATGTCTTCTTTCCCAGTTTGGGACTGCTTTTAAAAAATAAAAGAAAACAAACTTTACCAACCAATTTTATTAAACTTCGAAAAGCTGACTCAGAAGCTGCGCAATAGCTCTGATTCAGCTTTCTCAGCTGAGTCAAAGCATCTGGCCATGTGATTCAGAAAACACCACTCTGAAGTCGGGCAAGAGCTGCCTTCCAAAGGAGGAAATGCCTGTTTTCCCTTGTAATCATTGTGCGAAATTTCCTCGGTAGCACTAACAGTTATTTATTTAAACTTGATACAAGAAATACTATATTCACAGCTCTCTTATTGTTCATCCAGTGTTTCAAACCACAGTTAAATATAAACATTTACCATTTGGCCCAATGCCAGTAAAGACAAATTCTTCTAAGTCAGTGGTAAACCCTCATTAAACATCCACCTCTTCCTCTGAAAACCCTGGCACAACACTGATCACTACCAAAGCCATGAACTGAAGGACTGAGGAAGGAAAAAATAAAAATATGCTCTTTTTCCTTAGTAAAATAAAATAAAGTCACCCTGAAAACATCCTGCTAACAAATTAAGAGAATGCTAGATAACTGACTAATCCTGTCAAAAAACATTTCCGAAAGAATAAATGTCTGCTTTCTTACAAAACACATGAAACAGAATCACAGAACAGCATGAAATGCCACCCTAAAATTACCTGACTCACTTTAAATCACAGAATGCAGACATTATGTGGTATCTCCAAGCCATCGCACAGGCAGCTGAAGTTTACAGTGTTAATGATTTTTAGATTAAAAGAAAATTCTAACCAGCTAATCTGTCTCGCAGTAGCTTCACAACAGAGCTTCTCAAGACACCTGTTAAAACACCTTGACTTTCTTGCTAAGCGGGAATCTACCAAGTCCCTGGGAACAGGTATCATGACCCATGGTGCCACTCCTGCTAATTCCACTCCTCAAATAGAGCCCCTTTTGGCACACACACAAGGCATGCTTTCCTTTACATCCCTGCACCTGAAAGCTCTGGCTTCTACACTCAATACCTACACTTCCAGTATCATGAAATTTCAAGTTGAGTTTGACAAGCTTTAATAAATTAGTCAGAGATCATCCTAAAATGTACAATAATTGATCCTCAAGCTTCATAAATATTCAGTAGGATCTGAAGTTTGGAAAGCTGTTACGTAATTCCTGTGAAGATAGCTGAAAGAGAACAATATCAGAATGCCACCTGTGTAACTGAGATTAACTAAGACACAGAGCCTTTACTTTGGAAAAAAATATTTCAAAGGACCATGCAGCACTGTTTTTTTTATGACTAAGATAAGCTTTTCTCCCTTGAGGAGAAAAGTAGTAGTGATAAAATGTCTTTCTAATGAACAAAATATTTCCAGGACTAGTATTTTGCAGAGTGGTTCTGTCAAAACTTCTGGAATTTTACAGGCTTCTTTCAGTTACAAAATAAAAAATAAAACCAATACTGTAGACCACAACTTGTGGTTATACTATTATCTGATAGGAGCCTGGTTTTTAAAGTATGGGATTAACAGTACATTTAATCAATCTTGGTAACACAGGCAGTGGACAGCAAAATTGATTACTGTTCAGATAATAAAATGTTGCATTTTAAAATTATTGGTATTATCACTACAGTCACAACAAGTATTTTCGCCCTCCCTTCTCTTGTTCCACTGTAATTCTACAAAAATGTGCTGGCTCTGCAGAAACACAAGGGTCCATGTCAGGAAAGCTTTTTATGAGGCTAAGAACCACTCACTACTTTTTATACCTCAATCACTGGGTTGAAAAATTTCAGGTTTATCTGCCAAGAGTGACTATTTTAATATCTGCAGAATTAGACAGCCAGTGTCTTAGAATTTTCACAGAACGAGATGACAAGCTCTTGGAGCACTGATGTTAATTTTCAGTAAATGCTGAAGCTACAGAAGACTGCAAAGAAAATAAAACACTAACGTAATTTAAAATGAGGAAAACAGCCTGACCCAATAGGTTAGCTTGGTACCAGTCTTGCACAAAATCCTGGTATATAATCAACAGAAAAATAAAGGATGGTGGTAAAAAGTAATGCTAAACATAGGCTTACAGAAAATAGGTCTCGCTAAATGAATTTGGTATAGCTTTCTGACAAAAATATAGGTTGGACTGGATAAAAATACCCTGCAGTTTCTGACCTACTATACTTGGATCTCTGTAAGATTTAGTGCTACACAGAAGTCTGATTTAGAAGTTATTCAGCACAAAGATAACCTGGAATCTAAAACCACCTCATAAATTATTAGGGAGGCTAAAGAAAAATATTTTAAATCCACCTTGTCAATAGTTAAAGCTGTTTTCTTAGCTCTTAAAAATCACAGCTTATTATAGCCTGGAATACTATAAAAAGCTTCTTCCCCTTTAACTTTCTGTGCAGCTGGGAAAAAAATTATATATACACACAGTTGAAGAAAAAGGGAGGAGGTATAAAGTCACTTTAAACTTCGACTCTCATAGATTGTTTTTCAGGAAAGAAAACTTCAGCATTAACGGATTCCCCAATAAAAAAACATCGGTGCACTTCAAAGCCATATTTTTTGGGAAAAGAAAAGAAAAAAGATACTAATGAAAAATCAGAGCCAGTTCCACCCACGTGTAACACCTTGCAGTACTAAACTTACCTAGGTTATACTTCTTGCATCCAGAGTCACCTGGAAACATTACAGAGGATTATTCAACACTTTTGACAAGGACAGATATGTAACAAATTATTATGTATAAGCTGCTCCAGGGTCTTACTATATGGCACACATAAAAGAATTCAAGGAAAGAGGGAAAACTGCATCACATTTAGCTCAGTTGAAAGCACACACAGGTACTTATTCCAAAAGAGCTGGCACAGAGTCAGGTGCTATCCCCCATGCAAGACATTTTTTCCTATTGCGTGAATCTCCACTACTGATGCTTTAGGGAAGGTCCAGTGCTACTCAGCGTTTCTGCTGGTCAGCAAAGGATTATATAAAAGACTGCAGCTGATAGAATCTGCACAGAATACCCAAAGTGGTGAAGGACAAACAAATAAGAGTAGGTCAACCCTGCTCCAGAGATCTACATCATACATCACACTGAATTAATGGCAAAGACATGTCTGTATGCAGCCCAGTGCAACACCCTCCACACATGAGAAAAAAGAGCTGTTTCACACTTACAAGATGAGGAACTCTACTTGAAAATGGAGCAAATCAAAACAAAACCTCCTAAGAGACAGTGAATTCTCAAACATGTTGGAACTGGCTTCCCAAGATAAAACATAACATGGACATTCAATATGTCATAATAAGGCAGGAGAGAGAACAGGCTATTCCATCAATACCTAGCCTTAGCAAAATTCTTGATGATGTATTTACCAAGTTCTACTTCCATTCTAAAGGAGAAAAGTTAATGAACATCAATGATGCCTGAAAGCCCTGTCTTAAAAAGAAAAATAATGGCTTTGTTCTCAAAATTGTTCTTATGAGCCCAAGACCCAGAACAAAAAATTTCATAGAAGCTTGTAATTAGTAACACATATGAAGAATGGCATAAAAGTCATTAAATATTATTAACTAGTCATATGGACTGCTGTATTCTAAATTAATTACTCAAGGACTATCTATTTGTCATTGTGGAGAGCTTAATAAGACTGTATGACCAAGAGTGGAATGACGAACAAAAAGTGAGAAGAGATTGTATTGGATTAAATTACAGAAAATCACACAGAAGTTCTGAGATTATTAAATAAATAATTGTGGATTTTCACCTACAATAGTCTTCAGTTCTGACCAACTTCTCTCTGTAGTAAAAACCGAAAGGGCTCAGAAAATGGAAAGAGCTCAGAGAGGTGTAAGAAAAGTATTAAGTCTTGATTAAACTGGATGTTTCAAGATGCTTAAGACTTCCGAAAGGAAGTAAGTGGGTAAAGAGGGAAAGGCAGTAACCGTGTAAAATTTGCATAGAGAAGTTCAGCTAGGTCTTCTTCTCATCCTTCGGCAAAATAATAGGGCTGTACCATATTGACCAAAGACTTAACAAAAACGAAGTTTTTAGTTAAGCCAACTATATTAAATGGCAACAGTATCAGAGTTCATAAAAGTGATCATTTTTAGTAGTGCTTACATAGTTCATGAATGCATGGCCCATTCTTCGGCCCAAACCTGGGTAACTGGATAGATAGCCAGGTTTTCATATAAAATTATGTCACTCACCAATCACAGAGTACATAAAAATTTCAAGAACAGAAACCACTTATCCAAGTTTTCTATGTTGGAAACTATTCCTAAAAGTTCAGGCAGAGTTTTAATGACCACTCCCAGTAATGCTTTCCTGGTAGCACCTTCCAAAAGAACTGATCAGTTGCCTATTGAAGACAAAGTACTGACTTGAAAAACCTACAAATCCGTAAAGAGCTGTTAAATGCCTTCATCCAGAACAAAAAAGCGCCTCTTAATCACTCACAGCTCTAAAACCAGGAACTAACAGATTACAGCACACATTAACTTCGTTCTTTTCTCACCCTGATCTTCCCCACCACGCCAAAAACTGTCAATGAATAGTGCTAAGCAGAACAAGACAATAAACCACTTAACTGTCCAAACCAAAATGAAGAGGGAATAGGAAGGCATCAGGCTCTGGCAACGCCTCAGTGATACACACTACAGTAACATTACCAGCTTTAGCACTGTCCAAGCAGCCAAGCCAAAAGCCTAAAACTCAACACATGGTAACACCTTAACGTCTCTTTTCTGCAGACACCTCTAGCCACTTCTTCCAGCACCAGCTCAGTTTGCCAGGACAGGAAGAAACAACTATTGTTCCTATCTGCTGGTGACAGTCAAACCCACCAGGAAACATTAGAATAACGATTTTTTGCATGCCCCAGGCCCTGCTGTTTGTCCTCCCAGCATCGAGTGGGGACGAGCCCAAGGGCGGTCAGGGGAAGCCAGCCCAGCTCCCTGACACCTGCGCCATGGGCAGGTCCTCCACACTCTCACCAGGGAAAAGGCACCGAGGAGTCCGCGCTCCTGCTCCCTCCAGCCACAGGGGCTGGACAGCCACCACAGCGGATCCCACCCCCCTCAAGTGCCATGTCCATGACACCGGGCACCGCGGCGAGACCATCCACCTGTTCCCTGGGTCACCGCCACCATGGCGGGACCGTCCACCTGCTCCCTTGTGCCATCACCACCATCACTGCAGGTGGAACGACACTGCCGCGGCCGTGCGAGAGCCCTGTGCGGGGAGGTCGGGACCACCGAGGGCGATGGTGACGGCATCCCGGGGAGGACGCCCCGAGCCAGGGCCGTGGCGGGAGGGCGGCCGAGGCGCCCCCGATCCCGGGGGCCTCGATGGCGCAGGACCATGTGCCGGGGGCATGGCGGGGCGGCCGAGCGGGGGGCGGCGGGGCCGATGCGGGTGGCGG
>VZTE01005916.1:131508-226832 GCA_013397775.1 Eulacestoma nigropectus
GACCGACGGTGAGACCTCCCTCCCTGCCTCTCGCCATCCTCCCCTCCTTCCTCCCGCCCCGCTCAGCGACCCCCGTCGGGGCTCCCCGCAGCGCCGCGCCTCCCGCTCGCCCTCCGGGTAGCGGCTGCCCGCGGCCCCCGCGCCCGTCCCCGGGCCGCTCACCCCGCAGACGGGCCTCCATCGCGGCCCCGGCCCCGCGGCCCTCCATGCGCCCCCCGGCCCCGCAGCCCCGCGGCTCAGCAGATCCGCGCGCTCTGGCTCCGGGAGTCGTTCTCTGGAGGGCCGGGAGAGACCCGCGCGCGGCGCTGGGAGGCGGCTGCCATGGCGTGAGGGTCTAACAGGAGTTTTTCCTCAGATGAAGTTATCCGCAAGCGGCTGCTTATCGATGGCGATGGAGCTGGTGACGACAGGCGGATCAATTTGTTGGTGAAGAGTTTCATTAAGTGGTGTAATTCCGGATCTCAGGAGGAAGGGTATCTGTTGTTTTGTTTTGATTTTTTAAAGTCTTGGAGCTGCTTAGCTTGCGTTTCAGTGGTGAACAGGGCTCGATCCATTTGGAAGAGATCCGTGTTAAAATGCGCACAGCTGCTTTTCTTTGGCTCTGTAGTGTTTCCAGGACAAACGCCGAGTACTGTGCTGGGAGAGGAGGGCTACAGACGGGTCAGAAATCACTGAAGGCTGCGGGCTTTATCGTGAAGTCTGCCAGCACCGCTCTAATGCTCTCAGGATTGCTGTGCCTGCTGCGTGATCCAGCCCTGAGTCCCGCTATTATAACAGGATCATGACTCGAATATTTTAGTTGGCAGCTGTGCGTTTGTTCTGTTAGGGAAGGGAAGTACTGCTGGTATTTCTGCTGCTGTCGTTCTCTTTTTTTTTTTAAGGGCTAAAGTGGTAAGGCATGAGGGACAGCCTTCTGTGGGGTCTCTGTTAGTAATGGATATAAATTCCCAGAGGTCACGATATTACGAGTGTGTATGCAGAGAAGCACTGCAGTATTAAAATACTATTTCGGCGGTCACAGAGCCAACTCTAGCTGGAAAATTTATAAGCCCTGGGTCAGACTGCTCACTGCTTTAATACCCACTTTACACTGATAAGGACATGATGGTAGAATTGATGTGTACAGTGTTTCTAACTGCACTTCCAAAAAATCATCCATTGAATCTTTGAAGTGTTTTCTTTATGGAATAATTGTTATTTAGCTGTCCCTTATGCTATATGAAGTTTTGTTTTCTTGCTTTGTAAGGTTAGGAAATATTTTTATGCTGCTTGGATTAAATATCTTGTCTGTTTTCAGATACAGCCAGTACCAGCGAATGCTGAGTACTTTATCACAGTGTGAATTTTCAATGGGAAAAACTCTTCTGGTGTATGACATGAACTTGAGAGAGATGGAAAATTATGAAAAAATCTATAAGGATATAGGTAAATATGAGAAAATGTTACTGGTTTCTGTTTGACAGTTTCTCTTATGAACAACCTCAAGCCAGTTCTCATGAACATAATATATACCTCTGACGAGTGGTTTGGAGGTTTTTTGGGTTCGTTTTTTTTCCTCCTAGATAGCATCCATATATGTCTTATAAGTATCTTGTAATTATATAGAATGTATACAATTAAGAGCTTTTTTAACGCCTTGAAGTATATGTAGTTTTTAAGCTGATGGAGCTAACAAGCCAACATGTCACAAACAGCTCTTTCTCTTCTATAATTTAGCAGAATGGCATATTTGCATGTATTGTTTGAGTTCAATATAACTCTGTATCTTTCTTTTATTATTTTTTTAAAGAAAATAGTATAGCTGCAGCCCATGAGAAGATCTCTGAATGCAAAAAACAAATCTTGCAAGCAAAAAGGATTCGAAAAAATCGCCAGGGTAAGGCGCAATATCTGTATTTACAGTGGTGGGCTGATTCATTGTTTTGTTATCTTTTAGAATACAATGTATTGGAAAATAGATTCTAAATTTTTGGAAGTGCAAGGCATCATGATTACTATATTTAACCTGGTGGGTTCCACACTCACTACTGAAAGTTTTCGGTGGATGACACAGGCAAGATTGAACCAAGAGATCTCAATGACACGCAGCATCGGGAAAACCTAAAACAGTGTTCTTACTGAACACCTGTTTTAAGAGGTGTATTTTTTCCCTACTTTTAAAAGTGTATGCTCATAATTCATGGAAACTTAAAACATTCTAAAAGATGAGCAATTGAGAAGAAGCAAAAATCTGTTTTTTCATGATAAATGAAATGCCGGAAGAAAAATTTTAGAAATACAGCATGAAAGGTTTTAAATGCAACTGTTTGATCAATGCTGTGGATAATTTTGAGCTCAACTGGAAATCAAAATAACCAGTAGGAATGTAGAATTCTTACATCTTCACAAACATAGGTCTGAAGTGTTTGCTTTTTGGTATGTTCTGTCCAGTCTACAGCACAGATTTTTCCATGTAAGTGAGGTAGTTGGCAGATGTACGGTCTTACTATCAGGAAATGGCTGTGTTAGTTGCCTGTATAACCATGATAGTGTTCTTAAAGTGTTTTCGTTTTTTAAAAAATCTTAAAAATTAAAAAAAATCCATGCATCATTTTATACTTTTTTCTAAAAATCTTAAATGTTAATGTGTAACTTCAGCACCATTTTCAGCACGTATACATTTTACTGTATCTAAACCCAGTGTTTAGGAATCAGACACAGAAGACTAAGTGTGTAGCAATGCAGAGCTATCTAAAGGTGTTTTGAAAAATGTTAAAACAGTTTTTCAAGAAGGCAAAAGAATCTGCCATTCTGTGGTACCTGAGTTTTAGTTCTTGAATCTGTGTTTTCAGAAGTATTTAGATTAACTATTTAAATGTCTTTCAGAATATGACGCATTGGCCAAAGTCATACAACATCACCCAGACAGACATGAAACACTGAAGTAAGTATAAAACTACATTAAATTGTAATAGGGCAGTAAACCAGAAGTCACCAGACTTGACATTTCCTTGGTTTCTGTTTGACTTTTCCTCACTTTTATATAATTTCTTTGACACAATAAAAACTTGTGTTTCTGTGCCCTTATGAGCTTTCTTTAATTTCCATCTCTATGGGTCAGAAGCGTTGCTAATTGTTGACATTTTTCCACTGTTAAGGTGAATAAGTGAACTGAGATGTAAATGCACATCTGATGTCAGTTTACCTATGAGTTGCTCAGAAAAGGGAGATGGTGGGAAGTCCTTTAACTTGCACCAGCCAGAGATTCAGTAGTCACTCAAAATGCAACACACAAGTAAGTAAGGTGGAATGAGAGAAAGCAGGAGAAAGCTTTTAGGGTTCTTTTCTATGTTTTCCTTCTGGTAGCTGTTCTTGCATGCTCGGTTATAAACGGCTATCATGTGCACCACACATAACCTGCCCTGGCATGCAGGTCAGACCTACCTGTTGTCCAGCTTGTCTTGCCTGTAACTCACAGTGCTGCTTGTCACATTCTGAGTTTGCATCATTATCTGTGCTTCTGGGGCAGTTGTGGAGAGATTATCTTTATTGAGCCATAGAAACATTCCAGGACTTACTGCATCTATGAGTTTGTTCTTCTTAAACTGATTAAAGATGCAATGTGGGGTTACTGTTCCCATTTAAGTGCAGCTGTGCACTTATCCTGTTGCCCACTTTCAGTGAAATTGCCAAGGGAGGCTGTCTTTTCATATTCCATAGCCTTTCATAGCAAATGGAAGTGTTTTGGTTATACTATTACCCTAATAATAGCATTTTTACAGCTATAAGCCACTGACAATATTTCACACATTTCTTTCTTGTATATTGTTTTTCTGTGCCTCAATTTCATTACCACAACTTTGATTATTAAGATCATGAGGCTTGACTATTTCTTACTTCATTAGTCAGCATGTGATATTTATCAAGTGAGGCTTTAATAAAGAACTACCAAAAATTGAGTTTTTCAGATAAGTCAATTAAGAATATAAACAACTAAATGAGAGGAACTGTGACTGCCCCATCCGTGGAAGTGCTCAAGGCCAGTTTGGATGGGGCTCTGAGCAATCTGGTTTAGTGAAAGATGTCCCTCCCCATAGTATGAGGTTGGAACTAGATGATCTTTATGGTCCCTTCCAACCCAAACTATTCTATAATTCTGTGATAAATGATAGTTTTTTATCTTAGAGGATGCTGGGTTGTTTAGGTTTGGAGGGATTATAGTGATTTTGCTTGACACATCCAAGCGTAAGTTTCTTAAGCAAAGCTAGAAAGAGTGGTAAGTTACAGCTGGTAAGAATGCAGTCCATAGGAAAGTGTGCAGAAAATGATACAATGAACCAAAGGCCACCCTTAATTCAGAATGGAGGAAGCCTCACTAACAATGTCACACTTTTCATGGAACTCTTGAACTAAACTCTTGAACATGGAACTAAAAACACTGGAGAAAACTTCTCATGAGAAGAAACATAAGGGTTTATTGCCAGAGTTACATTTATAGCTTTTGCAGTTTATGTGGCACAGTAGAACAAAGTTCAGAAAAATAGTTTCTTTATGCTTTTAAGAGTCTGTTTCTTGGAACAGGTTATACAGCACAAAAGAAGCTGTTAGCAGCTTAGTCACAAGTAGTGCACAGGAGCAATTCAGGAAGTGATAGGAGCTGACAACAGTGCCCGCAGTGTAATTAGATGCAGTATCAGAAGAGCTGTTCAGAGGACCAAGAAATGACACTGAGTCTTAGAAAAGGAGATATGAAAGTAAGAAAGCTAAGCAAAGAGTCTCTGGAATGTAAAGTAAAAGGAGTAAAATTCCAGATGTAGCTTGGATGTTACTAGAAAAAAAAGTCTGTGCTCTCAAAGTCTGCTTGCACCTGGCAGCACAGTGTAAACAGCATGATTTGGCCAATTGGAAGTTTTTCAGAATCTAGAAATCAAATGCTTCCAGAATCAGTGTATGAGCCTATAAGCTGTTAGCCTGTTTCCATCCAAGGAAGGGATAATGTCACACCCAAGTCTCTCAGGCATTCCTATTGAGGTACCAAGCATGCTGGCGCAAAAAAAAGACAACACCCTCACGTAGCACTAAAATAGACCATTTCCCATCCACAGTGAGGTACTTAGGACTGGAGGGCTTTTTGTGGTTCCTTACCCAGACTAGTTGCAGCAGCTATCAATGGCTTCAGGAAAAAAAGGCTGATTTCCTTGCTGACCCCTCTGTGACTCTGCCTGCTAATTAATCAGGGATGATCAACCTCAATCCACTTCACCTTTAAATGAACAGTTTGTTCTTATTGCATAAATTATGCATAAATTATGATAGGCATTAGAAGCAAAAGGGCCAAACTGGAGGTTTGCCTGTAAGAGTTGGTGCTCCATCCTCATTTGAAACGTATATTATGGTACCTGCTGTTCTTTGCCTCAAAAAGGATTGTGGTGGTCCATGGTGAGTTCAGATGAGAGCAGAAAGTTCTTCCCCCAGAGAGTGGTTGGGCACTGAACAGACTCCCTAGGGAAGTGGGTCATAGTACCAATCCTGAGTTCAAGGAGCATTTGGACAATGCTCTCAGGCACAGGGCATGACTCTTGGGGTGTCCTGTGCAGGGCCAGGAATTGGAGCGGATAATCCTTTTGGGTCTGTTCTGGCTCAGGATATTCTATGATTCTATGAATCTGCTTCTTTAACTTTCGTTGTATGGTCAAGTAAATAACATGTTGTGTCAGGACTGAATTGTTACAAATGCCCAGGGTACAACTGTATTCCAGCTTTTTCTAAAAGTCCTGAAATTACAAGTCTAGAACATAATAGTTAACAATTACATGAAGTGACCTTACCTCTAAATCATTTCACTTGTTTTGTTTACATAAGCTGTTTATTTTATAGTTCTTTCTCCTCTACTTAGAGCAAATCTGTTTTGCAAGAATTTTAGAGAATTTTTTAAGAATACTCTTGACAATATCTTTTCAGGCAGCTAGAAGCTTTGGGAAAAGAACTGCAAAATCTTTCTCACATTAAAGAAAATGTTGAAGATAAGGTAGGTTTTTCATAGAGATGGTTATATAATAATTTATTAGGAATACAATTAATGTAGAATCTCCTATGGGTTGTTTGGCTGTATGTGCTTTCTGTTTTCTACAACATGCATTTTATTGTTCCAGTTGGAGCTGAGAAGAAAGCAGTTCCATGTTCTCCTGAGCACCATTCATGAACTTCAGCAAACCCTGGAGAGTAAGTGCTGTTCTTTGGTAATAGATAGAACTGGGTTAGGTTTCAGCAGATCAAAAGGAATCACAGCTTCTGGCAGTGGGATAGTGGTGCAATTGAGGTTGGTAACCTCTTGCATTGGCAAAATTTTTTCCCCAGTAGTAGTCCAGAGCCTGTGACTGCTATGAATTTTTTTTCCTCTACAAGCTACCCACTGTGCCATTTCCTGACTAGCTTCAGGTTACTTTGTAGGCAGCAGAATTCTTTTAAATGTGAGGATAGAGAACAGCAATTTGAGTTGGTTTTTTGTTTTTTTTTTTTTTTTTGAACAGAAAGTATTTCTTACAGAAAATTATTCTTGTGCTTATTTCCAAATATAATTTTATAACTACTACTTCCATAGCTTTGAACATGTCACTGCTATCATGGTATCATTTGAGGCCTTACTAAAAAAAAATTGAAATACAAGGAAGGTAGATGACAACCTACTCACACTGTGAATCTGTGATAGAGCAGGGACTAAAACTGTCAGACACAAGAGCTAAATTCGGGAATTAGTTGTACTCATCTTTTGTCATACAAATACATAATATGTACGATTTTCAAATCAGCACTAACTTTTCATGCCCTAATATGGATAATATTGTTTTAAATATTATTTGCTGTATATTTGCCATGTCTTTCAAAGACAGAACAATTGGTACAGTCTCTGAGCATGACCTGATTAAATGCACAGATGGCTGTAAGAGCAGACTTTCATTCTCTAAGGCTGTCTAGATCTTCTTAAGCAGAATGAACTGTTAATCCTAGGTGTACTTTAGCAGAAGGTTATTGTTATTATGTGTTACTAACACTTGCTTAAGTATTAGTCTTGAAAAATGCATTTTCATGTGAATATATAGACTACCTTTCAGATTCAGGATTTTGTGAAGGAAGTAGCAGTTTAGTGCAAAGCACAGCTTCAGTATGAAATAAATAAACCATTAGTAGGCAAAGAGAAGGAAGGGGTTAGAAGCAATCTGGTACTGTTTGCTTCAACTGATACTATAGAATTTACTCCATATTTCTGGTAACAGCTTGTAGAGATAACATGCTTAAGAACTTTGAAGGATTTTTTTGTTTGAAAATAACGTATCATAGAATGAGATGCTCAACTACACATTTAAGGCAATCATAATAAAATACTTAAGTGGGATGAAGTTCTGCAATATAATGTATATATGACCAAGCATGTTTGACTAATAGTAATATTGAATTTTAGATGATGAAAAACTTTCAGAAGCTGAGGAATCCCAAGAAACTCAGATGGAAGCAGAGGCCAAGCAGTAGAGGTAATATGAAGACTGACAATACTACTTAAGAAAGTCCAAGCATCTTCACTTTGTGCTGAAATCAACAGTAAGAGAGATGGAGCTGAAAATAGTTTTCTCCTGCTTCTGTGAGTTTTTATACAAAAATACGTGTTTTGCATAAGGTTCAGGGAAAAACAGTTGCAGATGTTTGCAGGCAGGCACTCGGTGTTAATCCACAAACTTTGTAATTTGTGACAAATAGACTTTGTTTCACAAAGGATGAAGCTTCTACACAGTACTTGTGAACTAAGGTGTTTGCAAAACTTTGCCAATAAAAGGTGTTTTCACAGATTTTCCTATTATTAGTAGGGATTGCGCCTTATAATAAGAGCTCCTTTTCTCACTTGACATCAGACTAAAGGCAGTGCATCTTTTCAGGAGTCCCAGCTTCCATACCCTGTTCTCGATGGGACCTAAATCTGAACTAAGTAGGGTCTTAGTTTTTCAAAGTAGCTGTCATTTTAGAACTTACTGTGACTAGACTAGAATTCAATAGTTTCATATAAAATAAATTACTTCTACAGAATTAATGCTTGTTAAGGGTTATAAAAAACCAAAAATTATACTGTACTAGCTCTAATTTTTTCCTCAAAGTGATGCAAAGAACTGCAGAGATCCAAACCTTGCTCTGCTGTGTTTGTTGTACCACACCAAAAGTCACATTTTTTAATGGCATATTTAAAACTTCACTTTAAAAGCTTTGTTCTTGAAGAACCAGGAATCTAATCCTGATACTGTTTATAATCTGCTCCCGGATTTTATCTGTCAATTGACTGTTATTAAAATACATCATAATTTCTGAAGCAGATGGTGGAACCCTTCTTCTCTTATGATGAAAAACTGAAACAGTAGAGCAATAATCATGATGTTAAAGAATCAGAGATACTTTTGTTATTAATAGGGAAAGTGAAATCTATCTACCTGGATAATCCTGATGTCTGAACAGTCTGTTAGGAAGTGGGAAATACAAGTTTCAACCTTCCCCAAAAGAGAAGAGAATGAAATATGCTATGTACTTTTGTAAGGCAGGGAGGGAGGAACAAGGGGCAGTGGTAGGTGGTGTTCTGAAAACACCCGCTAAATGGAGCCTTCCAGTGGTTTGGGTAAAGGAAAATATTTTGGCTCTCACTCAGACTGTGCCATAAGCATACATGGTTCAAGTGAAATAACAATGTTAAATGGACTAGAGCTGCTGTCTCACTGGGTGACAGCTGAGGGGGAGTTCCACGATTGAGACTTCGGACATTCATAATCTAAATGCCATGTAATTCCCACTCTCAGTGGCTGTGGATCTGTGTGGATTGGGCTGAACAGACATGTCTGAGCTTGTTTTGCTTGCATTCCAAGTTCACTAAAGGCAAGCCAGCTGAACAAGAAGTCACACAACTTCAGTAGTGCAGTGCAGCCCTGAACTAATAAGCTGTCAAAAGTCTTCTAGTTCAAAGCTGGTCAGCTCAGAATACAGGTGTCTTCATTTGAGACAAATTAAAGGAAACGCTCTGGGAGGAACGTCCTCTCCAAAGAAGGCAGGTTTCAGCTGCCCGTAGTCCACCAGGTTTGGAAAGAAATTCCTCGGAGGAAAGTGCAAGAAAAGTTGTTTATTTAGCAAGCAGAGTGCACACAGGCATGGAAAAAGAATGATGTTAAATAATAAAACCTCTCGCTGTGGAGAGAACCTGGGTAGATTTCAGAGTCCTTTGTGGGTGTGGCTCTCTCCTCTCTGGAGCTGGGGTTTGGCGTAGGCCCCTCCGGGCCGCGGTATAGGGCCTTCTGGATGATGTTCTGGTGTTGCTGAACAGTCTGGAAGAGAAGAAGAAGCCAAAGTCCCAGGGCTCCATGCTTTAGCTAATGAACAAGAAGCTAGCTAAAAAACAAGAAAATGCCACTCTCTTCCCTGCTGCAGAGAGCCGAAAGCTGAGGAGTGAGTGACTGAGATATCCGTGTTTTTGGACATAGCGCCAAAGGAGTTCCACCGCCTTCCCCCCTCCTCTTTCTCGGGTCTGCCTCAAAGACACAGAAAGGCACAGGACTCATGTCTGGGCCTAGGGCAGGCAGTAGGGAATACAGTATCATACAGTCACCCCAGGACCACAGGGGAAGCTCAGATTTGCCTGATGGAGCCTGTGCAGACATGCAGTGCTTCTCCTGCACTACGAATTTGGCAGGTTGGGGGGTGGCTAAGCAAACAACAGGAATTTAATAAGAGAAGTACACCATCAAAAAGTATTAAGTGTATGGGGCTTTTCACCTCCTAACAACAGGGAATGGTAAAATATTTTGTAAAGCAGTAACACTAAATTATTGCCAAATCAGGGAGGAGTCCTTGTCATGAATATATGAATTACGAAGATCATAAGTGAGAAGGACTCAAGGACAATTTTAAAGCATATTAATATTTTTTTTGTGGTCGAAATGCCCTCCATGAGCTATCCGGACTGTCTTTTGGTGCAGGGGAGGATGACATTCACCACTTAAAAACAGTCTCTGTAACAGTGAAAATCTCAAATTTTTCCATTAATTGTTTTACACAATTCTTTGGAAATTACTTGGCTCCGTCAAGTATCTTATCTCAGAACTTGCATAGCTTTGTGTAGAACCTGACCAGAAATATGCCAGCACCTAAATCTGTCCCTCTGGTAAGGAATATTTACAGAGATAAGAGCTGTACACAAGAGACGAAATACAAATGCATGGCAAAGACTGGAATATATTCTGGTTTAAATTACAGTGATGCAATCCTAAAAGAAATTACTGCCCTAGAAAATCAAGTTGCCCTAGTGCAATGTGGCAGCAGGAAGGTGACGTCACCAGGCCAATTAAAGAAAAAAGCAACATCAATGCATTGCAAACAGCCTCAGTGGGACACCCAAAATATTTGCTCCTTTTTTTTCAGTATTTATACCTCTAACCTCCTGAACATTAGATTTGTACCAAAAAAGAAACAAAACCAAATGGGATTCATATACCAGCCAGTATTTAACCTGCTTTGTTACCAAGCCTCAGGTTCCAGGTATGAATCTACCCTGCATATGCTGGAAATGTATATCTGCATCTCCTTTAATCTGTTCCAGAAGTTTTCTGTATGTCAAGTTTCCAAGGCACACATGATGATCACTGTTACATCCTTGCCTAGAAAGATGTCCTCTGTCGTGCTGCTTACCTGCATTGACTCGAAATATGCATATATAAAAATCTAGGTACATAAATTCAGAATCTCAACAACTACACTATTTAAAAAACGTGTTTCCTGGATTTATGCTTTGCCTTGACCCTGTCTAAGCTGAAGGATTATGATATGCCTGAATGTTCCATCTCACTGCCCTTGTCATGTGGATGCAAAAATACAAGCATAAAGAGAGTTGCTGAAGTGATAAACTGACATTTTCAGTGCCAGGACTTGTTTTTCTGTCCTGTCCAAATGAGAGCAGCAGAGGGAGAGTGGAACATGGGACAGAACTGGTAACTTGGGCAGGATTTGTTAAGACAGATTTAGCAAGCTTCATGAAGGGATGGAAGAAGGAGGAGAAAGAATGTCACCGTGACACACTGTCAAGTGATGGGATATCTCTGAAACCACGTTAATTTGAAGAAAGCTGCTGCCAGCAAAGAAAATGGCAAAAAATATGTATCCCAAAGATTTATGAGCTAGAAATTATGAGTTATTTGAGATACTTGTAAGTTTTTCAGCTGTCACAGCTGGCTTGTACCATGCTTTCCCTCCTTTACTCAAGGCTCAGGTGGGTCTCCTTTTCATGTGAGTTTAAAAAACTAAGAAAAAATTTCAGAAATGCAGACAAATACTGTTAGTTCTGCACTGGGAACCTGTGTGGTTTTTTCTTTCTAGACTAGCTGCATTAGGGACATATTGTACCAGTGTATGAACTACTTTATAGATATCTATGCAACAGACCCTGGGGAAAACAAGTTAGCAACAGAGAAGTGCTCCACCTTTTGTGCTTCACCCCAATTGTCAGACGTGTTCTTGGGTTACCTCAGCCTTCGTTTCCCAAGTCTTATTTTAATAAAGGTTGTTAGCACTGTTGCAGAATTCCCTCCACTCATAGCCCAGGGCTACACAGCCCACGGCTGTGTGTTGCTGGGCACTGCAAAGGCAGAACAGAAAGGCTATTCCTGTGTGCTGGGCAGTGCCACAGCAGCCAGGAGGCAAAGCCAGGTTTGGGTTTGGTTTGTGTCCACCCTGACCTCATGTGTTTCACCTGCCTGCTGGCAGTAGGAAAGTATCCAGCAGGAGCTGGCATGGCATGGCTGTGTGAGGCTGTTCAGTGATGTGCCGAAGGCACCTGGGGAATGGGACACCAGGACATCCTGGCCAAGGAAACTCAGCATCCTTGTACCAAGGAGCTTCCCAGGTATTCAAGAGTAATCCTACAGCCAGAGATGCAGTATGCTGTGGACTTTGCCTGGGCTAGCAGAGTCCCGAAGGGAAGGATGAGGGGCCTTACACCTCTATGCCAGGTGAAACGATGGAGGCCTCGTTTCATGGAAAGCGGACCTCTGGACCTGTCCTGGCCAGAGGCAGAGCACTTGGTTGTACTGGGCAGCTGTTGCTGGCTGAGTGGCAGGAGCTGGTCTTAATCGAGGAACCCATGAGGAAGGAACTTGTGAACAGACTCATTTTTCTACACTTGTTACATTTATGTCTGCGTAGCTTTTGTGAGGGGCCGCATGTTCGGAGGACACAAACCACGGCAGCTCGGGGGAGCCGCCGGCAGCGATCCCGTGGGGCCGTGCCCGGGCTCCCTCCCGCGGGTCCCGCTCCCGAAGGAGGAGCCCGGGGCGGGGCCGGCAGAGGGCAGCAGAGGCCGGGCTGGGCGGCTGCGGTGCCTTCCCGGCGCTTCCGGGGATCCGCGCCTCCCACCGGCCCCGTTCCCAGTGCTTTCCGGTCGTGCGGGCCCTTTGCAGACCTTTTCTCTTTAGTTTCGCTGCCGTTTCCTATGCACAGCCTAACCCAGTCTGGAGGGGTTAAAACCCTAGAGAATGATAGAATATCCTGAGTTGGAGGGATCCACAATGTTCGTGGAGCCCAGGTCCTGGGCCTGCACAGCACAGCCCCAAGAGGGTTTTCCATGCTCACCCCTACACTTCATTTTCATTGTCTTGCCTGAACTACCCTGATTCTCAAAGCCTCTCTCTAAACTGCCCCAAAACACATAAGACACTGCCGAGAAGCACAAGGTGCAATCCCCAAACCTCCACTCTTTGGGATACCCCATGATGCGACCCAAGTGTATCCAATACTTCATTTTCCTTGTGATGATGACAGATCCCAAACCCTCCACGCTGCTTCTCCCATGCAAGGGCTGGAAGAGCAGAGTGTGACAGTGTCTGACAGCAGCAGGAACCAAGCACCCTCTTGCATGCAAGACTGCTGCCTCCAGCATGTCCAGCCCCATCATCCTCAAACCAAGGCAAGAGTTGTTTCAGGATCATTCTGTACTGAGTTGCTCTGAATTTGCTTCATCACAGTGAGAAACTTGGCAAAAGTTTGCTAAAAGCATTATAATGCATGAGAATTACTAAAATATTTAACAACAAAGACGTGTTTTTAAATTGCTCTCACAATAAAGGGAAAATAAAAAGCAAACTACCTAAACAACCTTTTTTTATGCTTTGCCAGTTTGCTTGAAATTAAAAAGTCACCGTCAAGAGAATTTAAAATGATGGTTTATCTCTGAGGAGGAAAGGATTTGGCTCTTCTCAAGACAAAAGTTTCATCAGAAGTGTATGCTGGAAATAACAGCATGTGCTGCATGTAACAGATAGGCCCACTAGGAGCCCATTTGGAATAAAAACAAAATACATAATTTATGATCTGGCAGGGCAAGCTGGCTGTAGCCACCTTCCCAAAGACTTACATAAAATATTACTACACTTAAAATCTTACATGAACCTAAATGAAATTCACATTTACATTTGCTGCACCAAAATCCTGTGCATGAGCTCCTATTCCAAACGATCTAGCTTCGCAAAAGTGCTGTATTGTTGCTAAAAAACTCCCAAACAACACTAAGCTTCAGAGCCGAAAACAGAAGCCTCTGGTTAATTACCAAGCATAAGACACAAATTTAGACACAACACATGGAAATAACCAGCACTTTCCAGTGCAGCTTCTCCCAATTACATTAAGGAAACTTTTACAACCTAGTGGAAATTCAGAGGTGAAGATGTTTTAACTTAAATGAGAGAAAACATGGGGGGAGAAAAGTCTTGGGTTTTTTCTTAGTGCCTATTAATGTCAGTATCTTCTGACTCACTCTGCACGAGTTCAGAGAGCTTTCAATTCTCTTTTGCTTTGTTATTGTGGCTGCTAGAGATGGGATGGGTCATGGAGCACTGGGGTCACCACACCATGTTATTAGTTTCCCCAGTGCCCAGCAAGGTGCAAAACTACAGTGGGAACACCTCCTGCAGTGGGAGCATCCACTACCTGCCTACACACCCACGAATGCCCTGGTGTCAGGAGACTGGTTATGCTGGAGCTTTTCCCTTGGTGGCTGACACATGCTGGTTATTTTTCAAAGCTTGTACATCTGTGTGAGATTTCTGCCCTTCTGACATACCAGCATGTCATGTTATTGAGGTGACTTGAGGAGTGATTGAAGGCAAACTGGTGGTCTTGATGAGAGAAACCTTCCCTGGAAGACCTGTGCCTTGGTCAAATAAAATGTGAGTAGCAAAACTATTTGCTGGTATCTAGCAGGATTCACTAAAGGAATGAGAGAACTTCTGCACCTCAGGACTCAGTTTGTCAGGGGCACACATTCATTCAGTTTCTTATTTAGAAAACAGGTTCTTCCCAGCACTTCTTGGCATGTTGATGAAGAGAACAAAATCTCCAAACCCAACCTTTCCCAGCCCACAACACTCAGCAAAGTGAAGGAAAACTTTCTTCCCCATGTGGGCTCTGGCAATGCCCGTGGGTGCCTTTGCTTGTATACATGGAGCACAGGGTGGCAGTGAGGGGGGACAGGGACTGCACTGGCCAGATGGGCACTGCTCTCCAAGACCTGCCTGGGCAGAAAAGCAGTGCTGAAGAGCTGGGGGAGAAGAGAGGTATATTTGGGGTAGGTTTGGGTTTGACTTGCCAGTACTACACATTCAGGAGGATGGCGTAAGAGTCAGCAAATCCCTCTTTGAATAGACAGATTATATTTATGTTTAGCTTGCAACGGTTTGTCTCCTTTTCTCTTCTTTACTGCCTAACCCACCAAACCTGCCAGCTGCTGCACTAAGCGCACCAAGCAATGGCAAAGGATCTCCAGGCACATGGGGAAAAACCTTTGTGTAATCTTGTTCCAACACTGTAAATAGGCAGCATATTTGCCAAATGTAGAGAGGTAAAAAGAGGATTTGTACTCCACTGCATCATCTCTCAAGATGCAGGTAGAGACATTCCCTAAGCTTGATAGGACTAAACCCAGACCCCAATCCTACAAGAACATCAGCTAACACTGTGCCATCCTACACCAAATCAATGAAAGAAAGCTGTTCACCTCTATTTCAGGCCTCTCACATGATGCTAATTTGCTAGATATCATATAAGGGCTGCAGCTAGCTCCCAACAAGTGAGTTTTAGAAAGGAAATCACACAGCTCCTGCATTCTGGGTAAGGGGCTGTGCAGAAAATGATGCAGGGAGGTTGCAAAACCATTTGGATAAAAGGAAAAAAAAAAGTGAGAAAGAACAAAAACATCATGGCATGGTTAGAGACCAAAATCCTGAGGGAAGCAGCAGAGCTGTTTGGCAGCACAGGATTTCCCCACAGTTTGGCTGCAGGAGGAGCAGCAAGGCCGCACTGTGCAAGCCCAGCCGTGGTGACACAGCCAGCACTGCAGGCTCTGCCCAGGGCTGCCTGCTCCCTGCTCCTACAGGCCTGGGCCTTGCCAGTGTTTACTTGGCCTGTGGATCGTTTTTAATCCGATGTCATGGGCTTTTCAAGTGTGCCAGTGGCTGCTGTAGCCTGCTGCCAACTGATAGATGGTTTATGCCACTAACAGTGCTTGAGGAGGAGAATTGCTAAAAAGCAACTTTCTCGCACTAATGCAAGTAGCAAGCAGAGAATTTCAAAACCCTTGTAACCTGCATGTAGTCAGCTGCAGACTAAGCCTGGCTGGGGGCAAACAGAAACCACGGGACACAGCACCATAGGGACAAACAGCTAGAACACAACAAATGCTCAGGGCAGAGTGCTCAAAGACAGGCTGCAGCATCAAACCACTGCGCTGCCTGCAGGGAGTGACCATGGAAGGGATGCGAGCCAGCAGGCTTATTGTCTTGGAAGAGCAGAAAGTAAGCAAAAAGAAAGGAAAAGCAAAGCCAATTAACTGTGAGCTGATTGTCCATCCCTCATTCCCGTTCTCCAGGACAAGACCTGTAGCCTCTCTGTGTTCGTATATACAGGCATATGTGCACATTTGCAAACACACACACCCCCTGCAACTGGAAACCTTGCAGATTGCTGGGTACACTGTACAAAGAACATCTGAATGCCTAAACTGATTAAATCAACACACATCTCAGTGACGCCCATTTTCTCCGACTGTAGCTCACAGCCTCGCACCCATTGCTACCACAGCTTCTCAATCGAGCCAGCCCAGAGCCCCCTCCGCTGCCTCCACTCCCACGCTCCCACCAACAAGAGAAGCACAGAGCCACTGTGGAGGAGTGAATACTTGTTAGTATTTGTCTTGACAGTTGGGGAAGCACTGGAAAGTTCAGCTACCTTGCTATTTTGCATTATTCTGTTACCACTTATTGTCAAACTTCCTCCTGTTTGCTTTACAATTGCTCATCCCTTGGGGGAGCAGCGGGGAAGGAGACTGGGCACATGGAGCAGAGAGCTGCAATTTCACTGAGAGATAATAGTAACCAACCAAAATGTACTGATTACATGAATGCATCAGCGCAAATGAGACAAGAAAGATTCCCAGTGGTGTTATCTCCAAATTGCTCCCTACCAGTCTCTGTGCCTTTGTTTAACCACGTCAGACTCAGCAGGCCAGGTTCAGCACCCCATCCTTCTACTGCTCATTAATTTCAGCAGCCAGTCCCAGGGTGTGAAACGGCAGCAAGTTGTGTTTGTTTGCTAAAATGCTGTAAAGCTCCGTGGATGGTGTGCTCAAGCCAGAAAGACACTGAGTCACGCTGAGCTGTCTGTTCCTGGGGTTCCACAGCAGCTCCTGGTGTGCTCGTCAGGTCCCACACACGCTGTGTGGATGCTGCACGTCCTCCCCATTCCCTCCTGCACCTGCTCCTCTTTGCCTTTTCTCAACTCACATGTAAAAGTAAGGTACCTAAACGGGCCATATAGGATCATTCAATTATTTCAGCTGAAAAGACTCTTTGGAGGTCTCTAGTCCCACCTCCTGCTCAGAGTAGAGCCAGCTTTGTATTTAGGCAAGGTTGCTCTAAGCCTGAACCTGGGTATTTGAGTGTCACTAGGGATGAAGATCCCACTGCCTCTATGTGTCCCAGTTCAAATGTTTGACCATTGGGAAATTTTTTAACCCAAAAGTTAAAGTGTGCTACTGCTCATTTAGACAAAGCATTGAACAGGTCAAAAAAACTCCTCTATTGATTGTGCTCTGGTTTTCCTTGTGGCAAAATAGGAGATGAAGAGTTAGAGCTGCACATAAGACACGAACTGAACTCTCAGGCGGTGTTATTACCTCCCTACCATCAGTGCAGCCACCTCAGCTTTTCAGCAGCCAAGGGGAGAGACCAATCAGAGCCATTTATCGCATCAGATTCTACTCTCCCATCAGACTGGATGGCTGAAAACCTCACCCCAATGCTTTTCTTTCTGGAAGCAGTTTTGCCTGCAGTCACCTGCTGAACACTCACACTGTGCATTGCATTAGCACGGCCCACTCCTCCCACTAGCAGAGTGACAGGATGAACATATCCTTTCCAAAAATATTTTATTTGAAAATCTTGAAGAAAAATAATTAGTCATACTCCCCAGCAGAAAGGCAAACAATTAGAGTGGTGAATGATATTGTAGCAGTGCCTGTAATTAAGGAACTGCCAGCATTTTAATTATAAACTAATATCTTCAGTGGCTGACGATCCAGCTGTTCAGCAGACCCGTTGTTGTGGTTTGACGCTGGCTAAGCACCAGGCACCCACGAAAAAAAAAATCTACTTAGTATTTTCTTCTGCTATAGCTGAGGAGAGGAGGGGGAATTAAAACCTTCATTTTCATGAGTGAAGGATTATTGAAAAAAAACACACTTTAAGGCAAAACAGGTTCAAAACTTAAACAGTATAAAGCAGATTTATTGTTAACAGAATTAAAAGTAAAAAGGGTAATGAGAACCAAAGCAAACCTTCAGAACACCTTTCTTTCCCAGTCCCTCCCTCTTTCCACCGGCCGCGCAAGGAAACAAAACATGGGGTTTTGGTCAGTATTTCACTTCTTAAAAATCTTTCTTCAGTATGCTTAAGGAAAAGAGTTTTTTTCTGCTTCAGTGCTGCTTTAACATTTTCCACCTTCAAATCATTGGTCCAGCTATTGTCCAGTGAGACCAAGGAGCTTTGCTGAACCCTGTTTAATGGGTACCTCAAGTACCAGTGGGTGTTTATTTAGTTACTACATAAAATTGAGAACTACATTATAAGCACTGAAACAAGGCTAAGAACTCAGCAGTTTGCAATATTAAAAATACGATGAAGCTTATCCCTTCCCTAGCTTCTGCTTTTGAGCCACTGGAGAACAAAAATGTGGTTCACTTTATGTTTTTCTTCATTCAGGAATTCAGACAAAGTGTTAAGATGTTGTAGACATGGAGTCCCTCTGGGCTGTCCCTACAAGGATTCCCACTCTCCAAGCCCAGGCTCGACCCAGCAGTGGGGCAGGTCAAGGGGGCAGAGTAGCCACCAGCACGTGGCCCAGAGGCCACCAGTGATGGGCCCTGAGCGTGCAGGTACCAGACACTAGGATTTTGCTGTCTGCTTCCAGGACATACAGGTTGCAGCAGGAAATGCTCGTGGCAGCTGATGTTACCTGCCGGCAAGGTAGGAGTTTGCAGCCCCCTCCGTCTCCTGACACCCAGCATTATGAGCTGTGCTGTCTGGCTTACACAGTTAGCCCTGCCCTTGCTACAGGAGGGACAAAACCCCACTGAGGGAATGCCCCCTCCTCATCTCCCTGCCTGTTCCAGCACAGGTCTCCAGTGAGGATCAGCATACAGGCTTTTCCCTCATCCTTTGCCTGGGGGCACCCAGGGGTGCTCACACTTCCCACAGAGATGTTCACTGCCTGGAAAATCACCCACACTGGCATGCACTTCTGAGAACACATTTCCATCCTGGAGGCCTGGCTCAAGGGAAGGGTCCCCACAGTGCTTAGCAGAGACAACCCTTGGGAATAAAAACCTGCTGAACAAGATGTGTTGTGTCTTAATTACACAGAGTCAGTATTCCCAGCATCACCAACACGAGGACAGGAAGATAAAGAGGTGAAGCCTGTCAGGCAGTGAATTTACCACAATGCACCCAGTGCAGCGGTCCCTCAGATGGACAAGGCCCCTGCTGTCACTCACAGCCTCTGCCTTGGGGCATCACACCCTCCAGTGACCCCCACATCTGGCTGGATGGCAAGAGAAGAGCTGTGATTAGCAGGCAAGGGCAAGGCATCCACCTCAGCTACAAGGGCTGCTGGGCAGAAAGTTCACTCATCCAGCTCCTTCCCACTCATCAAGACCCAGCAGCTCTGCTTCCTTTCTGCCAGGGTGTGCCTGCCCTGCCCAGGCACTGTATCCCCTTCCCTTCTGGCAGCTCCCTCATAAAACAGCAGGAACAAAGCTCTGCTGTTTGCAGCAGTGGCTCAACCTGCACGGGCACACAGGAAGATGTGTTCCTCAGGTGTCTGTGGTTTCAGAAGGGAAATGCAACCTCTCCAGGGAAGACTCCCTGAAGAGTGATAACCACTTTGGTGGAACTACCTTTACGAAGAGAGGATAAAATACATACATTCTAGACAAAAAGAAGATGTCATAGAAATGGTTCCAGTATCATCAACAGTAAATGCTTTGTTCCTGCATAAAAGCTCTGGGTACATACATGAAAAGAAGGATGCTGCAAATTCTGTGGACATAATCCCCACATTTCTTAATGTCCTACACTGTGGAGACATTAAGGCCAAGCACAAGACACTTAATAGTAATAAAACCCCAGCCTTCACCCTTTGGAGTGAGTCTGTTCTCTACTGGCATTGAATATCACTGCAGCAAAGCTTGAAGAAAGATCTACACTGTAAAACTTCATTATAAGGTTTTAATAACATAACAACTAAATTCCTTGGCAAATTTTAGGGCTGACTGGTGTTCTGAGATGTAGTTTTGCAAAATCTGATGTCTGTTCAAATTAACTTATAACTAGCCCTGGAATAAGTGATGAGCTGAGTGACAAACAAGCCCTAGTTTCTGTCCTTGCTCATGACCTGCCTCAAGGCTAATCCTCCCTCCTTCAGCACAGCTCCAAAGCTTGTGGAAAAGGTGTCAAATCACGGTTCATAAGGTTTCAGCAGGAAACAAAACGGGGTTTTTTTATAGCTTAAGTGTCACTAGTGCCTGCTAGAAGCTCACATTTGAAGTGCGTTTGGTGCCTTCATTCTTCTGTGGAAGACAGACAGACTCTTTCCCTCCCAGAAGAGTCCAGCTCTGGGCCCTGGGGTTATCTTTGTCTGTGGACAGCAGGTAACCTCACATGTACCCGTCATCCCTGTGCAGGGCTCAATGCTAACAGCAGAGACTCATTTCTGTCTGGAGTAAATGGAAAGATTTGTGAGGTACTGAGTGCTAGGACAGCCCCCTGTACATTTGGTGTTGGGGCTTTCCAGCATAGAAAATCATGCTTAACAACCTGAGGTTTAGAAAAATACTTTGAAATGTTGAAAACAGGTACTTCCCATTTTTTTCTAACTGGAAAAAACCTCTTGAACCCTAAAGTTGCGTCTTAAAAAGACTGATGGCAAACCCTGAAGTCATTCATTTGTTCTGCACACACAGCTCTTTAGGCATCACAAGGTTCTTACCTATTTACTTCCAGCTCTTTGTTCAGGCCCCTCAGAATCAACCCTGTGAAAGGACTTGTTTCTCTCTCTGCTTGTGTCTCTGCTGTCTGCATAGGCTGCCTGGCAACCCTGCCCTTGGCCACCTTCTCTCCACTCACATCTCAGCAGCATTTGGAGCAGAGCTCTTCTAGCACTGCTTCCCAGCAGGAAGCAGAGATCCTCAGCTGCCAGTGATCCACCTGCTGCAGCCTGGCAGGTTCCTGTACTTGCTGGGTAATGACTATCCTGGTTTGACATTGGTTAAAACACCAGGCACCCACGAAAACTGTTCACTCACTCTCCTCTGCTATAGCTGAGCAGAGGAGGGGAAAAAAACAAAGGGCTCATGAGTTGAGGTAAGGACGGGGAGAAAACATTTTAAGGGCAAAACAGGCTCAAATTTAAAGGTATAAAGTAAATTTATTATTAATAGAGTCAGAGGAGGATTATGAGAAGTAAAAGAAGCCTTTAAAACACTCTTTTCTTCCCAGCCCCTCCCTCCTTCCACTGACAGTGCAGGGAGATGGGGGGGGCAGCATGTTTTGGTCAGTTCATTACCTGAGATCTTTTTTCAGTTCACTCAGGGAGAGGAGCCTTTTTTCTTGCTATGTCGTGACTCCCTCCCACGAGTAAAACAGTTTTCCCAGAACTGCTGTGACATGGGTCGCTGGTCCATGGGGTGCCATCTTTTAAGGATAGGCTGCTCTAGTTTGGAAGCAAGGCCCCTCTTTCTCTATCTCTGGAAGCAGGGGCTCTCTCTCTCTCTTTGGGTCTCCCACTGGATTACAGCTTTTTTTGGCCTCCACTCACTCTGGCGTGGGTACCTTTTCCACAGGCTGCGAGTGGATTTCTGCACTCCCTGTGGACTTCATTGATTATATGGGGACAGCTTGTTTCATCATAGTGCTCATCACCGCTTGCAGAAGAATTTCGATTCCGACGTTTGGAGCACCTCCTCCCACTCTTTCTTTTCATTGACCTTGGTGCCTCCATGTTGTCTTTCTCCACATGTTCTCACTTCCTCCTCTTTCTCTGACTAGAAGAAAAATTGCTGCTCGTAGGTATCATTGTCAACAAGTTCCACTAATTCAAAGATTTTTGCAGCATCTCGCAGCCCCAAGAGGTTGATCTTGTCTCGGTTCTGCATCAGAGAATCGCTCGCCGTGTTTCTGCTGCCAGCCACGCAGCCCCCGCCACCACCACGCAGGGTGGTATTTAATGTCTCTTTTCATACGGGGCGCTGCGAAGGAGAAGCCGCTGCCGCCACCCCTGCCCTTCTGCCCGTGGCACAGCTGGCTAGGGATGGCCAGGCAGGCAAGGCTCGCCATGGGCGGCGCCAAAATGGCAGCGGCAGCGCATCGCCACGTGCGGCACTGGGAATGGTCCCGGCGGCGGCAGCTCTCCACCCCTGAAAAAACTGCCTGCACGCTGTTTAGATTCCCTTCTTAAATATGTCATCACAGAGGCATTACTGACCTCTCTAATTGGGCCAGCAGCATGTGCATCTTCAGAGCCATCAGAGATTGGCTCTGCCGGACAGGTGGAAGCTTCTAGCAGTTTATCACAGAAGCTACTTTTATGGCCCTTCCCCGCTACTAAAAACTAGGCTGTGCCAAATCAGCACAATGACCCACAGTCCTGAGTGTAAAAGAGTAGCAAAAAACAGGAGAAAGATTGCTGCTCTTTGCTCACGCTAATTATGCATGGCACTTTTAAACACGGGCACAGTGTTAATGTCAGGAAAGCACATTTCTGTCCTGTATCTTCCCTTACTTATTCTGCACTCTTCTTAGGATACAGGAGAGAGCAACTCCTACATGCAATTTATAAATATCTGTAGATATGTGTGAGAAATTTTTAATAAAAAGAGAATGATAGTTGCCACAGGAAATTATGAATACATGCATATATACATTCGCTCAAACACGCACCCTGAACCTTTGAGACCTTTCAATTTCTTCAAGGAAATACTTTTTAAAGAAGTGTGATGCCCTTCTGTTAGATCTCGTTCAAACCAAGAGCTTAGCAGCAAAAAAGGGGGTGAACCTGAGTCCTCCTCAAGAGTTCTGATATAAGAGAGCATGCAACAGAGAACATGTAAAGAGAACATTCTATGACGTGGGCATGTGAATAAGTTGTCTCCAAGTCAGCCATAGCACATCTACTCTTAATAAATATGCATTTACCCTCCAGTTACTGCAAAGTAGGACATATGGAGGGGTAACGACTTTCTGTGACAACTGTGTGCATCAGCTGTCCTCTACAGGAGAGGAGAGAGGAGTTTCACATCTTCCTCACCTTCAGTGTAGCTAACAAAGGTATGAGGCAGCTCCACCTGAGATCCAGTCACTGACAAATTACATTGACACCCTTGGGCTTTTGTGTTCCTCTAAAACTCCTGTAATTGCTACATAAATAATTAGTTTGATGTAGGATGGTTCAATCAGTCTGGCCCTGGGAAAACATAAAACAATAACTTCTGTGCAAGCTGCAGAGTAGAGTCCTTATTAAAAAACAACGTCAAAACATACGTCCAATCCAGTCTATTCATGTCACTGCTCTCGTTTTAACCGTGCTCATACACTAGAGAGTCCTGATGGATTGGAGCTGTAGGAGGTAAACCAGCAGATTGAAGAGGTTAGATGTATTTCTTTGTTAATGGGCCTGATGCTGTTCAAAGCTCCCATAAAAATTCAGTATGAAGAGCTTCCTAAGCTCAGGGCCTTCGTGATCATTCAGCTTTTAAGCAGATACAAAGAAAATTTTTCTCTGCCTCTCTCTGAATACATCCATCTCCTCAGGAGCAAGGGAAAGACTTTTATAGAGAACTTGATAAAATTCCTGAGACACCTCATTAATTCCAGTCACTTCAGCAGTGACTTCCCTGCCACTTGTGGCACTCGAGGAAGTTATAGATTGCCTTAGTAATAACAAATCCTATTCATTAGCCATGTCTCTGCACTTGCATATTAATATTGTCTGGCCTTGTTAAATATAGAAGCCTATTCTCTTTAATCTGCTTTTAACAGGCATTTTTTTCCCTAAGGTTAGCCATGAAATAATTGATAATGATAGTTATCCCCCCACCTCCAAAAAGCTTGTGAAATTCCGTAAATGGTCTCTTATTGCTGCTGGGGAGGTGGGGCAGGCCATCTACCTCTGTAAATATTGTGATTTTACCCCTATTTTGATGGGAAATTTAGAAATTTTTGCACTGTACACTCTCTTCTCCACTTCATGGAGACATAATTTAATTAGCAGAAGTTTTATCTCCATTACATGTGTGCATCTAAACAGGATCCAGTGGTGAGAATAGGAAATAATAATCACAAACGGTGCAAGTGGTGGGTGCGAAGGACTTTGCACAACCCCATATCCTCTCTAGAGCTCCACTTCACACAGCACAACCCAGCCAAGCACCAATGACCATACAATTACAGGATGGTTTGGGTTGGAAGGAACCTTAAAACTCATTCAGTTTCAACCTCCCTGCCTTAGGCAGGGGCACCTTTCACTAGACCAGGTTGCTCAAAGTCCCATCCAACCCGGTCTTGAACACTTCCAGGGATGGGGCAGCCACAACTAACTCAAGATAATCTCAAGTAACTCAAAAGCAGAAAGACTTGGCAACAGGAGCAGGTAAGTTGATACCAAAGAAGTCTTTATTCTACAAGGTAAAGAGAGTTGTGTTCACTTATTTGTCTAAAATGAGAGCTGGTTGAAACCTCTCAACTGTGTTCTATTGAATAAGGCTTTTCATGTAGACAGAAGTTTTGAAGGACCTTGGGAAGAGGAGGTGTGTTGAAGAAAACATCTCTTTCTTAACAACAAAAAACTTAAAGCTTTGGAGGTTTCTGTTAAAATTATGCCTCTTGTGCTGTTAACTGACTTAGGAACAGTGTTACACCATGAAGTAGGAAATGGGATTTTCCATCTCTTTTATCAGCTTCCAAGATTATTAGCTTTATAAGAATCTGGTAACTTCAGAAATCAATCAAAAATATTTCTCTCTTGCACCTTAGATTAGATACAAAGAAAAAAGTGTTTTTACTATGAGGGTAGTGAGGCACTAGAACAGGTTACCCAGAGAAGTTGTGGATGCACTAATAGCAAAATATTCAGGCAAAGCGGACACACAAAAACCTAGCCCTAATATGAGTTAATTTTGCCATTCTGACAGGGCTGCAGGAAAAGAACTGAAGACGGAAGTATTACAGGGGAACTCTCAGTTATCAAGTAGCAGCCAAAACCTCCCCCTGTTACTGGCAATGCACCATAAACCAGGAGCAGTTCAAACCCATGGCTGCTGCTAAGCTCCTGATTGTTGGTGTGGCAGTGTTTTCAATATTCATTATACTGAGGAATTCCTGATGAACTGTTGCTGCTGTTTATAGCACAAGCCCAGGTATAGCTCATTTTCCAAGAATAACTTCGGCAAGATATCAGTATCTGTTGCAGCCTTTTGACAGCTTATAATTATGATTGAAAGTGCAGTCAAGCAGTTTCAGACAGCAGAGCAAGTAATTTCCCAGAGTTGTCCACTAGGGCAGAACCCTCACCATCTCAACACCCATGGAGAAGGGAGCATTCCCACTGCTCGAGTTCCTGCAGAGTATGTGCATGAGGAAAAAACACACTTTTTTCGCTTAAGAAAAAAACCTTTCAATTTTTCTCTCCTTTACAGCCTCTAGTGATTTTCTGCATGCTAAAAATACACCAAAAATCTCAGTGTTCCTACACAGCACAATTGTGACTGTCAAGCTGAGTCTCCAGGATCCCACAGCTGTATGCTGGAGCGCTGATGGTGAGCACTGCACTTCAGCATTTAATTCTGCAGTGTTAGTGACTCACCTTTTGTAGACTGACTCAACACACAACACAATCATGACAAAAGTCCCTTTCCTGCTCTTTTGGGACTCTCTGCCCATCCTCAGTACCTGTGCTGGATGCTTGATTCACTCCAAACTCTATCAATAGCGAACCAGGTCCTCTGTGTTTTCTGGAGCTGGCCCCTCGTGGGGCTGCACAGACAGCTCTGGGACAGCAGAGCGAGACATAGCATCATTTAAATAATTTTAATAATTTAAACCATCTAAATCAGTGCTGACTTCAGCGCCTGTACAGCTGAACCTGCAGCCAGAAAATTTCACCACTACGTTGATGCAAGACTGACATAAATGCAATCACAAGTGTGATTCATCGCTTTTAGAAGCCGCTTTGCTGTATTTTTCAAGAATCATGACACTCAGCCTAGTTTTACCAAGAAATCGATTACCTGCTAGCTATTACATTTATCAGAACATGTTTCCAGTGCTATAAATCAGCATCACCTTGCTGAAGCCAGTGGCAAGCACCAAGCCCACCCACACAAGCCAGGCAAGCAGCCTGTCTCCTATTAGGATGGATGGATGGCAAGATATGAGCCTTGTACAGCTGACAGATAATTATGGAGACTGCAAATATATCAGTTACTTTGACAGGTTAATGGTTTCTTTTTAATTAGATGCACAGGCACAGGGGTGGCTGCAAATAATTTGGTTGTGTCTTTACCAGGACAGGTCCCCAGATGTACTTCATTCTGTGCCAGAGAGCAGTCCATCAAGTATGGGGAAGCTCTTCAAGCAAAATCAAGGCTAGGAACACTATCTGTGAAGTAAAACTGAGCCCAAGTGCCTTGTTTGCAAAAAACTACCCAGTTTATGATGGTGTCTAGCCTGACTCAAGCCCACACATAGCTGGAAGCAAGGTGGATGTGGTACAAAGCAATTGGTACTACAGGGTTTGGGTACATGGCTGCAGCAGAGAAAGGAGGAGAGATACCTGGGGGAGGCGATGCTTCTGCTGGGCATGGAGGTGGCTTTGAACAGGAGATTGATTATTGGATCTAACATACTATTTTCAGAGTTAAAAAATAAAGACATAAATGCTCTTTTGCTTTTGACCTCAGATATGAATACCTCATAGAATTACTTTGTCATTGCATGGGATATGAGATTCCAACCATATATATTTTTAACAACCACCTAGAACTGGAGGTCTGGTTTGCTTCATCAAGCTCTCAAGGTCACTGAGGACTGAGCTTATGCAGATCCAACTGAAGCTGCAGGTGTCAATGTACATGAAATGATGGTATCTGTAATGTGACACGAGGCCTTTATACACAGGAATATTTTAATGTTAACTCCTTATTTAAAAATCCCTTCTGCAGACCCATCTGATTTTCCCATCCTTCATACCCATCAGCTGGATTTCACAGAAAGTTCAATCAGTTTCCTAGAAAGTTAGCCAATGAAGCAGCTCCCACTCCAGACACTACAGCTGTGTGACCATGACCAGTCATCTTCCCCATGCTCCATGTCCCCAGGAATTTCTTCTGTGCTGTCTGCAGTGAATGCCACTGTGTAAAAGAGAGCAGTGAGTTTTTAATCAGTATTTAATCCCTTGTTTCGAGGAGTAGGATGCAAAGTTGGCTGCATTTCCAGAATGGATGCTGACTCAACAAGTTTTTCCAGTGTCCTGTAACAATCCCACTGGCAAACGTCATTCCCTACAGACACCACAAGTGCATGGACATGTGTGAGTGCAAAACCTACATCGTTTCAGCTTCTCTTTTTTAATCTAAATGAGGATAAGGGAGCATGGCATGGAAGATCTCAGTTTTGCTAGGATTTAAGGCAAGACAAAACCCCTCTCATCCCCCTGCTTGCCTCCAGCAGTCTCCACAAGAAATTGAGCTAATTTGTTTAGTGTCAGCCGTCCTCGCTCAGAAAGAAAATATTCTTGCAAGGCATACGATTACTACACATGGCACTCATAAACAATGCCATGTTTAGCAATTTGTAGGATTAAACATTGAAAGGAATTTTCTCTGATGGAGTTTGACAATTTTGTCAAAAAAAAAAAAATTTCTGTAAGCTGCAAATAGTCTTTAATGGGAATAGATTTAAATACAAACTATAGTTCCTTCACACTGTGCCATAAATCACAAGGGAAACATAATTCATTTGCAGCAGTTTTCAACAAGAAAACTTGGCAGTCTTTCAGCAAGTTTCATAATTGCTCTATTTTAAACTTCATCTTGAAAACACTCAAGATAGCTTTTAGTTTTATTGAAAGGTTAATTTCACACCTACAGAAAAATATCAGCTTTCCATTAGATCTAACAGAGTGTTAAATGTGAAAATTACAGTCCCTTCCCTATGAATGTGCAAAGTTTGTTGAATTGTTAACCCATCCTGATTTTCCATCCTTTCCCCATGGAGCTAAGGCACAACAGGCGTGGGTCTGCCTGGAGCACCAACAGCACATAATCCCAAATCAGCCCTGGGTGAGAGCTGCAGGACATCACCAGCTGCAGTAATTTGGGTGCCAGCTATGCAGGGTGGGGGGCTGTGGTAGCCCACACCTGAAAACACCCAACACAGAAGACAAAAGGGGACATTTCCCTGGGACAAAGCTTGAACAATACTAATTCTTCATAGATTTATGCCAAGGTGTCTCAAAAAGCACCACTGCATCTCTGGGCTCACCTTATTGCTGGCAAAGTACCAACAAGGTAGGTAAAGAAGAAATTTGCTCATTTCCCTTCCCATCAGCTGTATTTTCTGTTGGAGTGAAACATGCCATTGGGAGCCAGCCTGCTTCCATGCTATCTCCCACTGGAGGGTTAAGATCAGGGCACAAACAATAAAATACTTCTGGTGGCCTGTACACTTGGTGCAACATCCCATGCCACCAAGGTACACATGGGCCATCACTCATTCAAGATGGGGCAATGTTTCCCTGGAGCCAGTCCTGAAGAGCCTAAGGAGTCACAAGAGGACGCTTCTCAGCATGTAGGGCTATATACCTTGTTGTAATTATTGTGTGACACAGCCTGAACTTCAGCCTCCCATGACTTGAGAAAGTCCTTGCAAATGCCATGCTTTTGTGGTTTTGTGTCTGGCAACCTCCACTTCCCCAAAATCAGCACTCCCCCTCTGCTTCTCAGATCCCAGCTTCCCAGCAATTAAACACAGAGGGCACTTGCAGCAGTAGTTTCAGCTACCTCTGATGGATATACAGCCACCTCCTGGCTCCTGGAACCATCATTCCTCCACACAACAAGTGCATGTGTGAGCGTGAGCGTGCACAGTGCTGGAGGGGGTGGATACAGGCAGAGAGGAGAGCGTTTTTGCAGCTGTATGCACAAGGAATGCCATTAGGGAAAAGCATATTTTTTGCCTTCAAGGAAACCATGATTCAGTCACTACTTTATGGGGGGGGGCGGGGGGGGGAAGTCACACTGAATTTCATTTATGTATTTTAAGTTCAGTCAAACCAGAAATTATTTGTCCAGGGAAGAGGAAGAGGATTAATTTATCCCAATGAATCCTGGTACCATGGCTCTGCACAAGGCATATTTACCATTGCACTATGCTCCCTGTCATTGCTAGGGGCTCCTGCCTGAGGAACAAGGGACAGAGGGACTGTTCCCAGGGCTCAAGGGTTGTGCAGAGCTGCCATCTCTCCCCATCTGGCTGAGGTGCAGCACATGGCCAGTGACACACCCAGCTGGGATCAGTCTGTGGGCTGCCACATCCCAGGTTCCCTGGGAACAATTTAATCACTATTTGCAAACAAAGGATTAATGCAACAGAACAAACAAGTTTATTGACTCTGAGTTACATCCCTGCCTGTGCTTCTCTATGGCAGGGCACGGAGGTGCAGGGGAGGCTGTGTGGCACAGCTCAGGCACGAGCATCAAAGCACCTTCTCCTCCAAAGCACGTTTTCCAAGTCCAGCTTGTTCAGAAATAGCTCTCGGGTTTGTGGCAGTTTGGGGAAATTTTGTTGCAAGCCTTAGGTCCACAGCCCCAAAGAAATAAGTGAGGGCAGCCCATGCTCTAGAGCGTTGGCCTCAAAGCCAGTCAAATGCTCCTCCCTGCAACAGCAAAGAAAACCTCAGCATGGCAGAGAAAGACAGGCTTGCAAACAGCTCAGTCTGAATTCGTCACCAGCAAGAGGATATAGAAAACAACTTGGAGAAGCAGCCTCCAACCAGGTGTGGAGGCTGGGAGCAGCCAGTTCTTCCTAAGCTGTGCTCTGGGAGAGGTGGGACCTTGCTTTTGTAAAGGCTGGTATGGCTGGGAAGTGAGACACAGCCCTGATAAGGAACTGCCAGGCAAGAGAGTGATAAAATAACTGGGTTTCTTTAGCTGCTTGCATTCTTTTTAAAACAGGGTTATAATTTCTCTCCACAATTATGAGAATGAATAACTTTGATGTCTTGGATTCTGTTGTCTAGAAACAGCAAGAAAAATGTAGCTTATGAAAGAAGTCTTTTAAAAAGTAAGGCTTCCTTTTAACATTTGCAAGTTATCAGCATTGCCAGGATCCTGGTAACCGGTGAGCCATCCTGCAGGAGATGGATGGGCAATTGCTGAACAAAGGCTCCTGCAGTTTGTCTGAGTTAGTGGAAAGTTGGAAAAAAAAAAAGTTCAGTCGACACTGAGACCACCTCCAGGCATCCCTCTGAAAGTCCCAGGTGAGCACCATCCCTCATCCCAAAGGCAGGTAACCTTTATATTTCTCTCTGGTATTCAGTCTCTAGCCTTTAGAATTGCTGCTCTTCCGATCTTCCTCATGTAAATCATCACACTTCCCCTTTTTATGATATTCTAATTAAGAAAACTGTGATAACAGTAACTAATTATGTCCATAACACATTTTGAAGTGCTCTCTCCACCTGTCAACACTCAGAATGGGAGTCTAAACTTTGGCAAGGGTCCCAGCGCCAAAAAAGGGTCTGGAGCAAGATGCCACTAACCTCCTGTCATTAATCTCAGATAAAGAAGTTCCTATGAACAACTAGCAATTCATTTGCCATCAGACTCCAGAATCCTTGTTCAGCTTTTCTGCTACAGCTCAGTTACACTCTTCTAATTACTCACTCTCAAGCATACAGTCACAGTCATTTTACTATCTGATTTTCCTGAATAAATGATAGCTGCGTGGAAGGATTGTGAATTAGGATGGACTACAAAGCAGTAATTTGTCTTTTGGGAAATTCTGAACTATGCCAATCCTTTAAAAAAACAAACTACTAACAGATATGGGGAATTGAAGAGCTTCCCCAAATACACACAAACCTGTCACGTTTGGTCACCTCGATGTTTCAGCTGCAACATCTGTCTCCCAGCTCACAAAGCTGCTCAGTGCAGCACACGTGCACCAGAGGAAGCACAGTCTGGGGAGCCCCTCTTGCTATGGCCAGAAAGAAGAGCTTCCCAGAGCTCCAGGAGAAGCTAGGACAAGGATTTTCAAGGTTGAGGGAATACAATTTCATTTTAGGATCATGTGACAGCGAAGTTCTTGAGCCCATTTAACAGGTGGAGAAAACAAACACACACCTCTAAATTTCAGAAGTTCCAGCAATTAGCAGGGAGTCTCATACCTGCTTTGCTGGGACTTTACCAGAGAGGTGGTGGTCAATATACCTCGTGGGAGGCACCTCAAGGTACTGCCATTACTGACCAGCCTCCTCTGTCTCCAATTCCTCCATATCTTCCTCCACCAGCAACACGCTGGAGCTGTGACTTCAGCCTCCTCCCGAGCCAGTCCTAACTGGGACATCTGCCCCTGCTTCCCAGTGCCTTCCTCCCCCACCACAAAGCACTGCTGGCAGCTGGAGCCCTGAAGGCATCTCTGCCTCCACAGGGGATCTTTGTGTTTAAAATGATGGCAAACAGATTCCTGAGTGTCAAATAGGGGGTTCAAGTTCCCCTATAGCATCTCTGGCTAACATGTTTATACCATTTTTCCCCTTGGTTAAATTCCTGAGAAAATCATTTAACACTCTGGATTTCATATTGCTAAAAGAGATGTAAACTGTTTGAACGCCACAGCCCTGGGCTGGACCTGCAACATCAAAGGAAACCCATTTTGACAGATAAAGGATGAAATCTGCAGGTATCTGGCTGTCTAGATGGTAAGGGGTGCCTCTCTAGGGAGTTTTAATATTTTAGCCGTGTCAGGACTGTGAATTGCAGCTTTTTGCAGTGAGCAAATTGATTACGTAGATTCATATGATCTATAGGATCCATGATGTGCACAGAAGGTGACATAAATACATATTACAGTGCCAACAGCTTATTTTATTTCCATGCCTGACAGGTTACATCTGACATTGAAGAGAATAGTGATGAGCAGCCACTTTGTGGCTTCCTGTAAAAGGCGATTGCATCCAACAGTGGAACTGGTGGGACAGACCTCCACAGCTCCCAGCTAAACTGTTACGCTGGGGACTGGAGCTGTTCTACACTGTGGATTCAGAGAGTAGCTGGTAATCTGCTTTGTACTCTCCTGTGCTCGCTGCAATTAGAGATGACTTATCGGTCATTTCTTTTGGATAAACTTGTCTGTGCAACATAGCAGAGTCCTACCTCCCATTTAGAGAGCAAAATGTATTAAAAGAATGGGATAATGAGCCTATCAACCATGCTAATTTCATTTATGTTATCAGGGTTAAAGCCCACACAGCTATTGCCAAGCCCATGGGTGCAATTCCATGTCTGAGAAACAGCAAGTGTGAACTCAAAGAGCAGCCCCTGGGTCGATCAGGGCAGCCCAGCCCGGGGCTGCAGGTGGTCCCAACATCTTCCGTAACACACTTGCAGAACAACCCCCGTCCTTACGTGACATACAACACACCATGAAGAGCTGCAGACTCAGACCCCAGAACAGCCTGATTTGCCATGCTTGGATGGGGCCAATCCAGGCATCTCAATCATCTCATTACACTGAATGCTGTTCTGTGCCTACACATTGAAATCTCTGCCCACGGGCTGCAGCATTTGTGCGTAGAATGGAGACAACACTGAGAGGGAGACTGACCAACACTGACTTGCAAAGCAACAATGGAAATATATTAGCCATTGCAAAAATCATAGAGTCATTCAGGTTGAAGAAACCTCCTAAGATCATCAAGTTCAACCGTTAACTCAGCACTGCCAAGCCCACCACCAGACCCTGTCCCTGAGTGCTATGTCTTTTAAATTCCCCCAGGGATGGTGACTCCACCGCTTCCCTGGGCAGCCTGTTCCCACACTTCAACCCTTTTGGTGAAGAAACATTTCCTAATATCCAGCCTAAACCTCCCCTGGTATAACGAGGCCATTTCCTCTTGACCTGTCACTTTTCACCTGGGAGAAGAAGCTGACCCCCATCTGGCTACAACCTCCTCTCAGAGAGTTTTGGAGAGCAACAATGTTTCCCCTGAGCCTCCTTTTCTCCAGGCTGAACAAGGAGTGGTTATTTCCTGTTGATGCCACTTTGCACACACACTCATCTGTCATGGGAGGTTTTTTTACTTTTTTTATTCTATTCCATGGCAAAGCAAAAATAAAATGTTGCCAAGCTAGAACAGCAGCCACGTGCCCCATGTGACTACAGCAGGTTACACTCTGCTCAAGGAGTTTATAGCAGCAGTGGTGGCGCTGGGCTTCACCTGGAAAGATGGCAGTTTCGGGGGTTAAACCATGGCTGGGCTCACAGGGACAGTTTGGCACCACCAGCAAAGGTTGATTTGTTTCTGCACAACACACCTGGAGGTGTTTCACCACCTGATCCCAGCAACAAGAACAGGAAAGACTCTGTGGAGTCTCTCTCAGGGTAATTTTGCACTAGAATGCAAGTATCTCCTATAACAGTGTTGATGGGGGGCTAGTGGCCTGACTGGGAAAAGTGAAGGAAAAATTAAAAGAAAAAAATCTAGGCTTCAAAAGAAATGTACTTAATGATTAAAAGAAACTAAAGAAGAAAAAATTGTTTTCTTCTACTAAAAACAAACTAACCAACCAAAAAAATGCTTCAGAACTTTTTCATTTTGCAGACAGAAATTATTCTTACTTGTAGCGCTCTCTGCTTCTTCTGAGGAGCTAGAAGTTTGCAGAATGAGACAACTCTCTGAATTCTCACTTAATAGAAATGCAAAATGTTTGGGGATAAATAATTTCTGGGAGTTTTAACCATACAATGGGATGCAACACAGCATCTGCTCCTTTGGCAAACTATTCCCTCACATTTGTTTTGGTATATCAACAGTTTTATTCATTATTAAGGATTATTCACATGCCAAGGAGAGATTGGCATTTCTGAGAGATGCTCACAAAATTTCCGTGAGTTTTAGCACATGCCTCTTTATTCAGTTTACAGCAGAAATATGGCATCCACCATCCTCTTGTCCTTAAAAATATTTCTCTCATTCATCAGCGCATGGTTTAGATCAAAACCAGAAGGCAGGAACAATTCCAGTCAACAATCTCTGAGCAGTCCCTTGTCTGAAGGATACACATCCAGAAGTGATGAGTTGTTGATCACTCGGATAAAAAAAGAACAAACAACCCTGAAAACGCTTTGTAAATTAAGTGCTTATTGAGAAAGAGATCTAATTTGCAGCTCATCACCTGACTGTGTCAGCTCCACACTGATTGCTGCTACCACCTTGCTGGTGGATGGCACTTCTCCCTGAGACTGGTGTTGCTGTGATGATCCTGCTCCCTGCCCGGGGCCAGGGCGTGCACAGACTGGAGGTGTTTCCCTCAGCTTTGTGCACAGAGAGCTACAGCACAGGCAGAAAGATTATCAAACCAAAGATAAAACCAGACCTGCCCGTGGTCTGCAATGAACTGTACTTGAAATATGGGTGTTTCCTGACACAGCTGTCCTTGAACTCTTCTGTCACACCCAGAGAAAAGTCCAGCTCCTCTGTACACAAGTCTCTGCCTGCTGGTTCTTCAGGGTTGGGCAGGAACAGAGAGGTTTTGCCCAAACACCATCCCCATGCCTGCAAAAGACAAGACAGCACCACTGTCCCCAGGAAAACTTGGCCAAAAACACAGAGCAGATGTAACTCTTCCCAAGATGATAAGCAGCTGAGCTCCATAAAAGCCAGAATTGATCCAGAAAAGGCAATGAGAGACCCTCCATGAGCAAAGCACAGGGCTGACCCCTTTCACACAGGGTCCCAGAAGGCATTAATTGCCATAATAGTGCCCCGAGAATAATTTTTATCCACAATTTCACAGATCTTTTAAAACCATATACTTGAATATTTTCATGCATATAAAGGTCTGCTTCACTACTCTTGTAGGATAAGCCCGGTAACCAATAATCCCTACACATAAAATCTATCTGCTGGCTGCAGCATTCCCATTCCCTTGGCTGCTGTGGTATCTCAGGCATCTGTTGAGTGGCCACAGCTCCAAGCTCAGCAAATTGAGCCAAGTTGCATCAGCTGAGCAATAATGTGCTCATCTGCCCAGTGCAGCAGCTCTGTACAGCCAATTGAGATGTCTCTGCCTCTGGCAGAGGAAAAAATAAACCCTACAAAGCCACTGTTCGTGAGTTTCAGCCCAAGCACACACTTATATCAGGCTCTAAGTTAAATCACTGCAGGCAAGGGTAATCTTCTCCCCCTGCACATATATTGTCATATTCTCTCCCTCTAGTTACAAGGATGCTCTGCTTGCATCCCTCAGCCCCCGGATGTATCTTTTGCTAGGTTATCACCGTTTAGAAAGACCAGCACACTTTCCCTTTCATTGGGTCAAGCACAGGAGTTAACATTTATAAGCTTTCTCAGCCTTAAGACACCTAAAGTATCTTTCCATGACTATACAGGGAACAAAAGCCTTCTCCAGTTTGGATCATAGCCAGCAGTATCATGGTGGTTTTTTCATCAGACAGGCTTAAAGTCTGTATTCAACCCTACAGGCAGGGTTGCCAAGAGCTGAGACCCAGGGCAGTGGAGAAAAGATGCATGCGCTGTAAAGGCTGTAGGGGAAATCTCTGTGTTGATGACCACCTGCTGCTTTGCCTACCAGTTGTTTACATAAAGGGACATTTACTCAGAGGAGGCTCCTTTTTGGAGCAGTGCTACAGTATTTGCATACATACTTTATGTTACAAGCTGCTTTCAGCATTTTCTAGAAAACATCTTAAATGAGCTGCTTGAAGATACAATATTGCAAAGCCAAGGTTATTCATATCTATATCAGGAATCATTTACCCTTCAGAGGAAAATGTTTTACAGAGTCAAGGAAAAAAGTCACATGTAAGGTGAGGGTAGAATCTGTTGTGTATGAGACAGATTTCTGCAATGATTTGTCTGGGTAAAGGTTATTTAATTTAGTGAAATATGTTGCACTCAAGTGTTTAAATTAGAAACCTGCTCTGAGCTGAGGAACTTTGATTCAACAAAGAGAACAGTAATCACTTGGAGCACTGCATGCAAGGGGCAAGCAGCCACTCAGAATCCCTAATTTGTAACTTATTTATGCACTGCAGAGCCCACACACCTTAATGGTTTAGGTATTCTACTTCATGCCAAATGGCTAAACACTCCTCATGTGAGCAGACTGTCACTCACAGTCAGGTCATTTACCTTCCAAAAAAGCAACAGAGCAATCTTGTCCTCTCTGCTTGGAGGTCTCGAGACACAGGCATTTTGAGGTGGCTCGATTTCAGTATGGATCATTTGAGAACCTGCTGTGGACAAGTTCAACCAGGCAGAAAGTTGTAAAGGTGTTTATCCATATGCAAACTGTGATTGTTATTTTACGCTGTGAAAGAACCAACACATCACTGTGCACAGTGACCATGGGAGAGCTGCTTCTAGAAACACTGTAAGAACCCAACAACAGACCTCTATTTATATCACAGAATGGTTTGGGTTGGAAAGGATATTAAAGATCATCTAGTTCCAGCCCTCCTGCCATGGGCAGGGACACTTTCCACTAAATCAAGTTGCTCCAAGCCCCGTCCAACCTGGCCTTGAACACTTCCAGGGGCAGGGCATCCACATCTTCTCTGGGCAGCCTGTACCAGCACCTCAAGACCCTCAAAGGAAAGAGTTTCTTCCTGATATCCAGTCTAAACCTATTCTTTCAGTTTAAATCCATTCCCCCTTTCCCTATCACTATGTGCCCTTTAAGTAGGTTTTGTAAAATTATATAGGGTATGTGTGGAAAGCCTGAGCCAATGAGCTGCCTACTCAAATACATCAGGAAAAAGGCAGTGTCTCCCCTTCAGACACTTTAACCTGGCCTCTTTCGAACACAGTAACAGGAGCATGGGGCTTCTGACTTGTCTTTAAATCTAGATCTCTCTCTGGGGTTGAATTGCAGATGTTGGAGCTGTGAGCTTCTTTCCTTGGGCTCCAGCACTGGGCAATCAAGCCTACTTGCTGCAGGACCAGAGCCATTGCAGCAGGGGGGATGTACTTGGGCAGCCAGTGCAGGAGGATCACAGCCTGCAGCAGGCTCCAGGATGGGGTTCATCCTCCACAGCTTTACAAGAAACCCTCTGAAAGAGAGGTTTGAGGGTCACCATTCATAGTGTGGGCACCTCTGTCCTGTGCACTCGAGACCAGAGTCCCAGCAGCCTGCACTCCTTTCTCAAAGATAATTTCTCACTGTCTTATTCCAGAGGGAGAGGAGAAATGAAAAGCTACAAACACCTTCCTGTGAGGCCACACAGATACTGCTGTTATCTTTATAGCAGTTCTTAGTGGCATCAGCACATACCATGCTCAGCAGCACAGCTGAAATTAGTCGTGTCTGGGATCAGCAGACAGATCTTTGCCTGCTGTCTTTGCTGGTACATTAGCACTCCTCATATTAATTCATCAAATTAGGAGCCCTGCAGTAAAGCAAAGAAAACTTGTTGGGAAAAAAAAAGGCTTGTTAAATATTCCCCACAATTTTATTTTGGATGCTTCAACCAACAGCATCCCTACCCTGTGGTGCTGCAGTCACTCAACAGTCTCTAGGACAAAGTCTGTGTGTGGGGAGTCATAGAATAGTTTAGGTTGGAAGGGACCTCTGTCCTCATTGAATCCAACCTCTAACCCAGCACTGCCATGTTCACCATAAAACCATGTCCCTAAGTGCTAACATTCACATATTTTTTTGAACACTTTCAGGAGGGGAAACTCCACCACTGCCCTGGGCAGCCTGTTCCAATGCCTGACCATCCTTCCAGTGAGGAAACATTTCCTAATATCCAGTCTAAACCTCCTCTGGAGCAAATTCAGGCTGTTTCCTCTTGTCTTGTTACCTGGGAGAAGAGACTGACCCCCACCTGGCTACATTCTCCTTTCAGGGAGTTGTAGAGAATGAGAAGGTCCCCCCGAGCCTCCTTTTCTCCAGGCTGAGTTCCTCCAGACTCCTCAGCTGCTCCTCATCAAATTTGTGCTCCAGACCCTTCCCAGCCCCTCAATGTCCTTCTTGTAGTGAGGAGCCCAAAAGTGAACCCAGGATTTGAGGTGTGCCCTCACCAGTGCCGAGTACAAGGGGACAGTCACTGCCCTGGTCTCACTGGCCACATGACCAGGTCACTGTGAAGGCCCCCCATGACCAAAGATCACAAATGGGGCTGTGCCCTCCCTTGAAATCAGGTTCACACAGGGCATCTCCAGAACATCTGTTCTTGTAAAGATAAACCCTTTGTATCTTTGGACTCGTATTTCCAGACAGGCTCCTTACAGTCTCAGTCTTCCTTGCATCCCCAGGGAACCACTGACTAATGAAAAATTGAAATACATGATTTTGGAGCAGTCTCTCAGAGCTCACACCACATGAGCACTTGGCTCCCGCCACATGCACCTGTGGGGGGTGGGGGATGTCTGGAGAAGGAGCTGATGACTTTTCCATGGTAATTACCTTCAGCAAGGCGCAGTTACAATGCAGCAGAGTGTCACAGGCAAAATGGCAAAGCAGCAAGGCTCTGCTGTCATCGTGGCCCCCCTCCCTCCAAACTAATGGGCTATATTACAGTGGAGGATCTTCTGAGGAGAAAAAAAAAGAAAGGATATATATATAAAAAAAGTGGTGTGTGCCAGGAAAGTCCCAAACCCTCATGAAATATTTGGTACCCTTTGGGTACTAACTAGCAGGAAAGGAGAGAATAGAAATATTAAGTTATAAATAAGACTGGCTTTGTACTCTTTACACTCTCACTGGCAGTAAAGTAGTACTCAGCTCACAGATACTGAAAAAAGAAAAAAAAATTATTTTTCAAGGATCTTCCACCACAGATGCCAGTCACAGCTGCCTGTGGTGGGTGACAACCCTGCTCTCATTAGCATCAATACCAGAGACAAGAGGAATGACAAATGTGAGACTGGGTTTAAGAGAAAGCCTACTAAAGGTTAGGAGACCAGTACCTGCAAGCTGGGGAAAAGCTTTGTCAGGAACAGCAGCAGCAGGGAGGGACCAGGACGTCTCCTGGCAGAGAAAGGCACTGTCACACCAGCAGAATGATTGCCTACTCCATTTAGCAGCATTTTAATGCCAAAGGGCTTTTAACAAATCCCCTCTCCAAGGCACTTAAAGCTGCTAGGATGTCACAGGATGAGAAGGAGGATCCTTTAATGCATTAATAAATAGAGGGATGAAAAATCCAAACCCCATAAGACTAGGAATAAGCCCCAGTTTTTCAACAGAAAAGGAATGTATCCAGTGACTTGTACTGCTTACTGTAGTCATAAGTGGCCTAAAAAGTAATTTAGAAGCAAAATGGGGTTTTTAGGTGAGATAAGTCAGAATAGTGAAAACTGGAAGAGATTTTGTATGTGTATATGCACATAGAGATATTTTATATGTAGTATGTGTGTATTAGTAATTATATATTGTACATATTATATTGTAGCTTGTGTATAGATAAGTCAAAATATATCTTTTTAATAATCAATATATTTTATATACATACACAGGTCTACATAAGCTAATACCCTACCCTCTTTTCTACCTCCTTTCCCTGGGTACCAGGCTCCAGGGCAGATGTGGAGGGAGGCAGCACAGCAGCTTGTGGGGCTCCATAGGAGTATGTCAGCAGAAGCATCTTAGCAACAAGTTAAATACATTCCTTCAGAGCAAGCCAAGTGCCAAACCAACTGCCTGGGCTCCCTACGACCGCAGAAGCCAAACCCTCCCGTTCTACCCTGAGGCAGTACCAGCCCATCTCCACCCCAGCCCCAGCACGGGTCAGGCAGGCAGGGACAGCCACGACAGTTCCCAAAGAGACCCTGAGGGCAGCGTTTGCTTTTGAGTTGTTACAGAGACCTGAGATGTTGCAGCAATCGGTACACAACTGTTTCAATCCATTCGCTTTTTAGCTAAAGTTCAGGCTCTCCTCCATTACATTAACAAACTGGCTGCGTGCTTCAATTGATCTTAAGGCACCTCTTGGCCCCTATTAGCGCCTAGTACTCATTAGGACGCACACATCTAGCCAGGAATCTTGTTATGAAATTATTGTCAACAGCAAAATGCTCCCAGGTTGCAGCAGAGCACACAGACAGATCAAGTGGCTTCCAGCTCAAGGGGACAGTCCCACCTTTCCTAAGCTCTTGGTGCTTACAAAAAAACAACAACCAAAAAAAAACCAAACCAAAACAAAAAAACAACAATAACAAAAAAAACCCAAAACAAAAACAAAACAAAACAAAAAAAAGACCTGCCTGGACCTTTCTAAGGCTACCAGCATGCAAGGTTTGTGCTCAAGACAGCTACACAACTGAACTAAGTCATGGACACCAACAACCCTCCCATTTCCAATTAATACCAGCATTTATTTTCTGGTGTATTAACAGATGTCTAGTGCAAGGAGGTATTTCACATACCTTTGTGGCAGGACAAAACAGCTCTCCATCTGCTCAGCCTGGGAAGTCCAACACCCTGACCTCCCTCCCAAGAGCTCTGCAAAAAAGGGTGTTTTCCTTTTATCACAATTTATGAGCTGATTTGAAATATGCAGCAGCTGACAGCTCTCAGTTAAATGCCTGAGGAAGAGCTGCTAAACATTTCTCTGGGCTAGAAAAAAGGAGAGAACCAGAGCCAAAATATTCTCCTGTGAAGGCTCTGGTTATAACAGGTAGGGGTGGGGGCAGGGGCAGCAGGTGTGTCCAGAGCATGGCTGCCACCCACGAAAGCTACAAGCCGGTTTCCTTAGGAGTCCTTTGCCAGTATGTTACATGTATGCATGCAACAACGTAAAGAAAATGGTCCCTTGAGATTTCAAAAGTCTCCAGACTCTCTTAGCCTTCTTTCAAGTCCGAAGCCTGCTGTCCTGTTACATCAATGATCAAGGATCTCCTCCCACAGAGGAGGTGATTCCCCCTAGAACCTGCATCAGGCAGCACAAGCCTGCCTCTCTACTGCAACTCCGAGGTACTGCCTGCTTGTCGCAGGGCATCAGCAGACCCCAAACACCCACCCCAACACCCCCACCCCCACTTTGCACCCCCACACTACCCAGGCTGTGGGGCACCCTCTCCCTCCTTGGGGGGAAGCTCAGAGCACTATTACTCCTCAACCAGAGTCCAGCATCCTGGACACAACACAGCCTGCGAGCTTCTGGATGAATTCAGTCCCATGTGGAAGAGCTTTCCTTTTGAACTTTGTCATCCTCTAACAGGCAAAAGAAGTCTGGAATTCTGCAGTCTCAAGGGGTGGAATAAGTATTGGAGAAGAATTAAGCATTTTTCTTTTATTTGCTATGCTTACCCACTCCTTCCCTCACATATACTTGAGCACGCCCAGCAGTGCTTTGCCTCAGGCTGCATTCAGCAGAGGGCTTTAGGTGCTCATTAATTAATGCTTAATTTGTGTGGGCCTCTGCTTACAATTCTTACGCAAATCCTTATCAAATTGCTTTCTGTTTTCAGCTGAGCTGGATCTAAGCCCTAAAAAGCTAAAAGAGGAAAGACAAATGGAGGAGTATATGTGCAGGTAATAAAGTCTTTCTTGTCCTCAGAGGCTTTGCAGTAACCTTGGGTCATGTGTACTACAAGCATAAATTTAGAGGAGAAATAAAGAGCTCTGTAATGGCTGAGTCTTGCAGAATGTGCAAGAGCTGCTGTTGGAAAGCAGCTACCAATAAATACTTACTGATGTGTTGGTTATTAATGTGATGTTTTTATATAGATGCTTCTTCCCCTAGAAAGAAGATAGACTTTTACCCGAGGAGAAAAAATTAGCTTTTTCTGTATAATTTAATCACTGTGTATGTTCCCTGGTACTAACACAGCATTTGAAAAAGCCACATATAGTATAATCTGTTTTTAATTTGTGCTCTTTATTACAGTTTGTTGTATCTACCTAATTAAAATTTGTCAGGAAAGTAATCAGCCTTATTTCTGCAGTGAGATCAGTTTATTAAGAAGGTAATTTTGCAATTTGTTTTCATTAATTAATTAGGCAAAACCCTATATAATCCACATAGTGGCATATAAACCCAGGAAAGCCATGACACTAGCTACGATGTCCTAAGGAAAAAGGGATATTTACCTGTGGATATTCTATCCCCAGTGTGGTTTTTGCCCCTGCCAGCTTCAGAGAAAAAAGCTGTCATATAATGGTTAACCTGGATGTGTCTGCTAGTGCAGGTTTTCTTCAAACAAAATGCTCAAAATGCTCAAAAGAGCATTATGTGGAGATGGAGGCAGAACAACTGGATCAAGAAAAATGCACCAGCAAATGCAGGAAATGGGTCAGCATCTGTACAGAGGCTTCCTCCAACAGTCCCAGATGTTGAAGTAAAGATGCCAAAGTAAACAAATCTCATACTCCTAGGAAAACAAATCAGAGAAATAGTGGGAAGGCTGTCTGGACAATGGCTGGAGGAGGAGGAGGAGGAAGGGTCTCAGGGTTGGGTTGTAGATATTTCTGCTTGTCCCTGCTGTAAGAGTACTTAGACAGTTCCCAGTACTGCCTAGCTTCATTTTCCAAACTCGAGCAGAGACCTGGCATCCATCAATTTATCCAGTCAAAGCTGCCTTTCCAGAGAGCTCCTTTTTCAGTTTGTAACATTGACTAATGCTTAACAAGGCTCCTGGTAATAACACACAGCAAGACAAAACTCACCAAAATCATCTGCCATGATGCTTGTTCTCCTTTGCTCCAGTGATGCTTGAGTGCCCAGAAGCCAACCAGCTTCTGTGTGCGAGAGGTTGCAGGAGTGGAAGAGCTCCTGGTATTCTGTACATCATTTAGTGATCATCTCAGAACAATCAGAGGCTTGATTTTGCCCACCGAAGAGCTTCTGCATCTGTTTGGGCTGCTGGTTTTACTGGAGGGGTAGAAACTTGCCCACCTGAGGAGCTGCTTCCCTCCACTTGAGAGGTCCTGCCCTCTCACTGATTCCAGCAGCAGCTTCCCGGGAGCATGTGCCATGTTTTGTACTTCTCTACACATCAAGATCCAGCAGATAGCAGCCAAGAAAGAAGAATCATGACAAGGGAAATAAAAGGAAGAGGAAATCACAAATGGAAATTGGTCCCTTGGTTCCAGGGTTTGCCCTACAGGTGTCAGAAATGTGAGGGTGCCACCCATCACTGCAAGAGGCTGCAGCTCATGCTGCCATTGAGTGAGAGACATCTTAGGCATCGGGGTCCCTCCCTGCCCAGAGGCCCTCAGTACTCCAGGTCCTGTTTAAGACTCAGTGGATCTTTGACAAACAATCACACACATTTGTTATAAACCCAAATTTGTTATAAACCCGTTTTGTCCCAGAGGCTGTTGAACATTATTTGCTGTTTACCTTTGCTGGATGAGGGCTATAAACACTTAAACAGGGGGGACGGAAGAGCAGGTGAGCAAAGTGAGGAGACACAGCTTCACTGGAAACCTTGTAAACCATGGACTGCAAAAGTCAATGCAGGATTAAAAGCTGTCAATTCAAAAAGCCATAAACCACCACCTCTTCTACATCTATCTTCCCTGACTGAGCTTGCAACGAAGAGATTTTATTTTTTCAAGAGACATTTCAGAGCGCTCCTTTGAGGCTCACAAGTTATCACACTGCAGAGAACATAATTCTGGGACAAAGCTTTTCATCTGCTCTTTGTGAGCTCCTAGGGGGTTGCACCATGTAGCATCTTTCCAACACTGCTGGAGAAGTCATTCCAACACTCCTGGAGAAGGTTTTCCTACCATGTAGCCACAATTTAACCACTTCCTTGGCAGGCTACAATGCAAACCTCTACCTCTCTCTGCGAAGAAACCTGCTGCAATAACCATTTGAGTGGATGTAGCTGCTGAGAAGCTTTCATGGGCCAGGACACATGGCAGCACTGAGGTGGGGTGTGCAACTCAGATACTTCAAAAGTGTATGCACCAAGGGCAAGTTTAAACTTATATGAAAAAGTAACTCAGCACTTACTCTGAGGGAGGAAGAGACAGGGAAAACATGTCTCAGACTGCAGGGTCTGCTTACTGAAGGCACAGTTACATCAAGACAGTTTAAAAATATATTTCTCTTCCCTGAAAGACTTACGAAAAATTGTACATACAGTGTGGGTGGCCCTGGGCTCCCAGAAGAAAGTTCAACATGCAAAGCCCTGCCCTGACTCACCTTCTCAAAGTCAGTGCACTGCGATGTGAGAGTTCCCCTGCAATCTGTGAGAGCCCCTCAGAGATTAGACAAAACTAGATTTTAAAAACTTCCCAAGTTGAGCAGGCCAAAGAGTTAAGGCCAGATACAGAGTAAGAAGTCATGGGGAGAAACTGTAGGTGTGCTAATTAAAGTATGAGAATGAGCCTGCCTTCCTGAGCTGGTATTTGGAAATGGAAGCTGAAGATCTGGGGCTGAAATTCTCCCTGACCCTCATTTCTCCTCTGGCAGTCATCTGAAAGCTCATGTAACTGCAGAGATGATTCAGACTTTGCAGAACGGAACTTAAAGCTTAGATCCAAAGTCTACAGAATCTCCCAAGGTTCATACCTGAACACTCTCACAGCACAAATCCCAACACAACCCCAAGCACACAGAGGTCAGGTCTTGACTGGCTACTTCATGCCACTTCCACTTCTGAAGGTATCAGATACTGACATGATGTTCTCACTTGCTGAGGCAGAGGAACATGCAGATTTCATCAATTCAGCTGCTGCTCACTCCTTAGCACTTGCTGGGCTCTGCTGAGAAATCAATGATGAACTCTCTTTGCTTCCAACAGGAGTAAGCTAGGAACCAAATAAAACACAACAGTAGCCTTTTAAGCAAACTTACAGCCAGCTCCCTGAGTATGCAGCCAGACGTGCTGTCTGCACCAGATCAGCTTCAAAGCCACTAGCTGAGTGCTCAGGGCAGCCACAAATAGTCTGAGTTAATAAAAGAGCACCTTCCACAGTCAAGCTGCAAACTTCTGCCTACTCCTAACTAAAAGGAGATGCTGGGGCTCTTCCAAATACATCCTTCTGCTTTTGAGTATCAGGTGGGACTTTCAAGAACTGATGCAGATTAAGCCTCGCACCTCCCATTCATGTTGAGGCCAACAGCTAGCCTGAAGACTTCACAGACCTTGACTTGGATATGGTTAGCTTCTATTAGTGAGAAAAGCCCCTGAGAAGAAAAACAATTAGCTTCTATCCATGAAAATGTAGTATCAACAGAAGCAAGGAATCTAAACAATAGAAGGAGAAAAACAGCAACATAGCCTGCACCTGTTATTTTTCTGAATGCTTGTACGCTTACACTGTAGGTGTCCAATGGCAGTATATTGTAGTTAATATAGCCAATGAGTCTATTGTAGTAATTCAGCAGCCAATGAATATGTAACACCAATGATAACATACAAAGGTGTATAAAAAGAGACTGCTTCCTGAATAAACGGCTTTTTGCCCTTGTCCGAGGCACTGCCCGTGTGTGTCATGGCCACCCCAACAGCGACACATTCACTTTGTTCAGAAACTCTTGCAGAAACCATCACAGTACCTCTTGGTTTCTGTGTGAGGAGCCCAGTGTAGGCTGGAATCCAGCTCTGCTACAGGTGCTCAGCAAGGTACTTGGTTTTTCTGTGCCTCTGATTCCTTCCCTGCCTTTTTAATGTCTTTGCTATTGAGTTGTTCAGGAATTGCTTCTTACTTTGAATTTTCACTGTGCTTAGCACAAGGGGCTTTTGATCCAAGCCAGGGACTCAGGATGTTGCTCACAATACACTGAACTGGGATAAAAAGGGTTTGCACATGATGAGATGACAGAGCGAACTGATCTGATAAAAGGCTCTTAAGTCATTAATTCAAGTTGTGCAAGATTTAGAAACATTTCAGCAATAACAAAAACTCCGTTGGAGCCTTAGCAATTTCAAAGAACTTTTTCTTAATTGGCTTCATAATATTTTTCCTTTCAGTCTTTTTTTTTGGAACAGAGAGATATTAGGAAATTTATGCTTCCAGCATCACCGGTGGCTCCCAAACAATCTTTTCAGGGCTGTGCTGTGTTTTCTTTGCTTTAGTAATGGGAAAGCTACCTAGAGACTCACATTCAATCCATCTTTCTACCCCATAAAAGGAGCATCAGCTGATATTTTAAGCTTTCACAAATCTACCTGGCCAAAAACCAAGGGGACGGGGAAAGAGGCTGAATGACATGGGGGACACAGTATCCGTGGTAAACTGTGATACCAGCATGGATGATCCCACCTCTGGGAGGCTTGATGGGCACCCCATGGAAGCAGTCATCCTCACAGCACTGGGACAACAGTCTCTCAGCAAGGGGATGCGCTGGAGGGACATGTCCATGAGCAAACAGACAGAAACACTACATGTTGGCTTTGTCACTTCTTGCCACAGGCTGGATACTGCCAGTTCTTGCAACCTGTCATCATAGAATGGGCTTTGCTAACATGAGGTTTTATTTGCAGTAGGACCAGTTGTGAATGTTTAGCCTCCAGACCAAGCCATGCCCTGGCTGAGGTCCAAACCCAGCACCTTACCTGCTGGGCTTCATTTCAAAACCCACCACATCCATTTGCATTTCTTCTTTCAGCTCCATCTCACGCTGCACAGGCACAGACCTTCCTTCTCCAAACAATTGGCTGCTGGTCTTCTACTGTAGTCTTTCCTTCACATCAAAATCCATCACAAAACATCCTTTTAGCTCCTGGAAACACTAAGAGCCTTTTTATGTCAAGGAGTTAAATCTCATTACTCAGCTGGCATTAATTTCCCTCTTTTAACACCAGAGGGTTTGATCCCTTCCTGTTAGAAATTCATGCACCAAAGCTAAATCATTCTTGTCTTCTCCTTTTCAGCCAAGGAAGAAGAAAAAATTAAAAAGGCTCCAATGTTGTGCTGGCTTGTTCATCTTGGTAGACTCTTACTAAATCCTTACAGAGGCTGTTCTGTTCCTGGGGTGTGAAACCGCTTTTTGTGTCCCAAAGGGATGTCACAGTGGGATAAATGTTGGCTCTGAGCCAGGACCTTGTAGGTAGGAATCAAACCAAATATTAGGATGATGAACATTTAATCTGAGGCTCTGGCCCTAACCAATATCACTCCGTTCCAATACAAACAATTTATCGGCCACCCTTTTTTCCCTGATCTGGATCATCTCTTATCTGGTTTCTGCTTTTCACATTTTCATGGAATGGCAGATTCAGCTGGCTGGCATGTTTGGGTCATTCCCTGGTCATACAAACAGCACTGTCAAAGATGCCCTGCAAATGCTGGACTTGAAATTCCTTCCATTGTGATCTCTAAACGAAGAGAGCACTTGGAGGAGGAAATAAAAGTAAAAAAATGCTCCCCTCAGCAGGGTTAATGGTGGGGTGGAAACCACACAGACTAAAATCAATGTTTACCTAAGACTGCAACGGATTTTGTAGTCATTGCCCATTGTGAAACCCATCACTGGTAATGCCCTGCTCAGGGCTGAAGCCCCCCGGGGTAACTGGAAGAGCCCGGGGAGCTGGGCAGCCCTGCCTCGAGGGATGGGACTGCACATTTTGGCAGCTGTCTCTCCATCCTCTCCCACACTATTGTAGGGAGAGGATGGAGAGGTCTGGGAGAGCATGGGCTGTCTTTCCCTGGCATTAAACTGGGCTGGGGGTTGCCCCCAGCTGTTAACTGGTCTTGGACCCAGCAGGAGCCAGTCACTCACTCTCCCAAAGCACAAATGTAGTGGACACAAATCCCTGAGCACCAACTTCATGGAGTGTTTCGAGAGAGGAGTAAGTTCAGCCAGGTTTGGACACGACTTTATTCCGTTTAAAAGGGACCAGCACAGGGTATCCAGGCACACAGTGGTATCTCTGTGTGTAGCCCCCCCATGCTTTCCTCATACAGTGCCAAGCCATTTCTTCTTTAAAATCACAGATCATTTTGTGGTTTTCACATTTTTGATCTCCTGCAGCAGGTCGGACATTAAAGTGAGACTGACTAACAAGATCATGAAATCTTCAAAATCAATTTTGTTCTCTGACTCCTCATCCAAGGAAGAAATTATTTCCTGGTACTTTGGTTTGTTTTCTTGGCCCTATGGAGGATTTTAAATGAAAAAAAAAATTAAGCATGAACTTCCTTTTTTATTGCATCATTAGGAAAAAAAAAAAGACATCTACCTATGTAAATATTAATGTATTTTTCAATTTTCCCATTCAGGTTGTTATGTCCACATTCATATTAGTTTTTCTAAAGGTATCCAAAGACATTCAAACAGAAATATTATTGCAATCAGAAAGGAGAACAACCAGTCCTCAAAGTTTCCACCAGAATCCAGAATATATCTTTTAAAAGACACCTAATCATGACTGAAAATCTGACAATGATGATGATATAGCTGGTAACTGCTGGGAAAAAAGGGAGTCCTGTGTCTTGATAAAACTGGAAGGAGGAAACAACCAACCAACCAACCCTCCTAAATTTAATATTCAAATACATACAAATATATATTGTGAAGGTCTCAGAAACTGTTGATTTTACTGGCATAAGTTTAGTACTGCTACTCTTGGTCCTGTTGGGCATTCCTGTTGGAATGAATTATTAAAATTCTGTAACATATCTATTATTCGTATTTCCTTACAAAAAAAACCTTGCTAGAGTTCCAGGACAGTTTTTTAGCTTAATAATTTTCAAACCATCTCAGGATCCCAAGTTTAATTGGCTAGTGATATTTTCAATTCTTTTTCAATAAGGTGCCCAGTTTCTAATTTGGTCACAATTTCCCCTCCCCAACCAGTCATGTGATTTTGTTATTTTTGGAACAAAAGGTATTACCTCTCTCATTTACTTAGTTGAGCTCTTTTTTATTAGTCCCATATAGCTCTTCCTACCACTTGATAAAATGGGGGGATTTTTGTTATGCTTTTGGTGTTTGTTTTTTTTTTTTTTAAATTTAGGGAGGAGAAAAAAAAAGCCCTGCAGGAAGCTTACCGCCACAAGTGATGCTATGGCTGTTTTTCACCATACCCAGCCAGGTGGATGAGGGCTTTCTGCCCCCCTCTCCCAGGAACCCCACCAGTGACCACAGTCACTGTGGCTCTGTGGCACAGGGCTGGCTCTCAGTACTGGGTCAGTGCTCTGGCAAACCACTGAATATCTCATTAAATGCCACGGGTTTCTTCTCTTCATAAATACAGCCTCTTGTCATCATCCAAGGATTTTTATTTGGTTGGTTGGTTGGTTGGTTGGGGGTTTTTTTGCAATTGCCCTTTCTTTAAGCAAATTCAAGCAGGCATCAGCTGTGGTTTATTGCTGTCCCCCCCTTTGGCCCTGTGTTAGACCCAGGCTCAGCATAAAGCAGCTAAGTCACTGAATATGTTTGTACCAAATCCCTAAGGTCTCACTTGGGATTACCCCATGGACTGATGTTTGCCCAGCTGCAGGACAGAGCCTGAGCTGCCATTCCTGCACCCAAACTGCCCGGCCAGGGCTGTCCCAGTGCCACCCACTCAGCAAACCCCCTCACCTGTATGACATGCCAAAACTGGGATTGCAGTAAGCTCTTGGTTTCAGCTTTGCTGAGCTTGCCCTCGGGGTCAGCATAGTTGTTATACACCAAAGCTGCTGTAGCAAAAGCCTTTTCAAGGTCTGAGCCTTTTCTTAGAGCTGGAGGGAGGAAAAGTTTATCCAAAAAAAAAAAAACAACTTTTGAGATATAATTGAAATGAATCCGTTAGAACCATCCTGGGTGGGTGGAAATCTGTGTAGTTTCATTAAAGTTAATGAGACTGAAACTGTTTATATCCACAGAGGACCTGGCACAGATTTTATTTGGAGTGGGCCAGCAACATGCCTCATGTCCCATGGAATCACACCCTGAAGGAAGCTGTGACACGGCACGGGCCTTGAGACCCATCTGGTCTATCCTGACCCTGCGCATCCAGCAAGGACCTGCCACACCATGGGGACAGGTGACCATCTCCTGGATGCATTTGGACTCCCAGAGAGCTGTATCAGGGAAAACATGGCCCATTTGGGAAGCTGGCTGCACAGGAATGTCCGTGTCTGAGCATCAGTGCTGCACTTCAGCATTATGGCATACTCAGGATTTTGGTCGGATTCATTCCCCCCACTCATGCATGACTCTGAAAGACTGCATGTTCACAAGCCTCTGTTAGCAGAGGTTATACAGATGATTTATGTTGTGATTTTTAATGAAAAGGCAAGCAGGAGAGGAGATGTGACAACACAGGAGCACCTGGCACAGGACCCATGACACTCTCTTGACTTGCATCAGCTGAGGATTTGCACAGCCTCTGCAGCCCTGTGACATCACCAGAATTTTCTGCACGTGGGCTGTGAAAGAACTGAACCCGAAAGGGGCAATGAAGGGGTCTCTTACCTTGTATTGATGCCAGCTGCTTGGCTATGTGTACGCTGGTGGTGAGAAAGCAGAGAAGCACAATTGTCACTTGGTAAATTGTGTTGGGTATTTAATTTCCCCATGAATGAGCTTGCTCATTTCTGTTTTATTTAATCCCCCAGGAACTCAGAGCTTCCCAAGGAAGACTGCCTTTCCTTCACAGTGGAAAGGAACATGGCCTCTACAAGCAGCATAAGAACATCACACAGCTTCTAATTCCTCACCTAAGTGAGTAGCCTGGAGTTGTTACTATAGCTGATTATTAATTTTAAGAGGGGGACATTGCAACATACTTCATGTAATTTCTTCGGAACATGAAAGAGGTCCCAGAAGTTTCTCAGTTTTACATCCATTCCCAGGAAAGTGCAGAGGGGTCTGCCATCCCCTCCTCACCAGTGCTCTCAGTTTGGAGCAGGCACATAGCTTTTATTTCCAGCAGGACTCACATTTGTGAGAAGCACCTCCCAGCTTTCAATCAAACCCTAAAACCTGCTTACCTTGTGCTGAATTGCTAGAAACTAATTACAGAGTATGTGACAGAGACAAATGCATCCAGATAATGAGTTCCAAGACAAATGGCAGATCACCCAGATGCCAGAACAAAGTGATGACTTACCCCTTGGGCATACCTGCAGCAGCCAGAGGGCCTTTTCTGGTGGAAGCAGGAGCTGGCTGATTGACTGAGTACTGTTTAGTACTGGGAACACTTGTTCTGCAGCCACACATCTCGAGGCCGGGGTGTTTGTGATCTCCAAGCAACTGGAGTAAAAGCAAGCAGGTGGATTGAAGCTCTGCCCCGTGGAAGCAGCCTGCTTGTAGCCATGCCTATCAATAATGTAAACACTACCTGGGAATCATGGAGCCAGCTAAATACAGCAGTCTACAGCAGCCCCTGGAAGGTACTTCTGGGCTGGCAAGTAGTGGGGCTTGTATTTTACAGAAGAATTTGCCAGAAACAAACCAAACTCATAATGGAACCTGGATCCTCTTAGACCTGTGGGGATGTTACTTTGCATCAGGAATAACTTCAACACTGCATCCATTCATCTATACAAATTATAATTTTAATGAGAAACTTTCCTGGTGTGGGATAACGTGCCTCAAGTTATAAACTGAATTATTCCTACAGCCAGAGTCAGAATCCAAGCATTTCCCAGTTCCTGATCCAGCATTTATCTCAGGTGAGCCCACTCCTACTTTAATATTTATTCTATTTCCTCATCACAGTGCAAAGAGACCTGCTCTGCCTCCAAACCAGTTGCAACGCAGCATCCAGCACGGAGCCTCTGCTGTGGTTCCTACCTGAACAGAGAGTGCCTGCTTCCAAAAGCAGCACGGAGCCATATGGCAGAGTAGTCGCACATGAGAGGAACTGGAAAGGCTCCGATGAACTTTGTTATTTATTGGCATGGATATCGCTATTAGAAAGCACAGCTTGTCACACTGCCTATCTCATGCACGGGCTCCTCTCTGCGGATCGTTTGCCTAGAGGTGTCTAGACAGGATAACTTCCATTTAAAAGACCAAGCAGCTGCTTTAATCCCAGGGTGGTCTCTTAATAGGTAGTCACTTCAATTACCTCATCCAGCTCATCATTCCTGGTGAAAGGATACAATACTGATGTTAAAACTATCCATGATGAGACTTTATGTAACAGGACACACAAAGGAGACTGCAACAGATGGCCTGGAGAATTAAAATGTTTTCCTCATTTAGTAGAAGCTAAATTACTGAAGGCTAATGAATAAGGATGTTCACCATCTTACCATTCCTAGATTTTAATTATTTTAAAAAGCATGGGAAAAGAGAACCTTTAATTTTCCATCTAAGAGTGTCATTACTCAAACAATTCAGAGCCTTTTTCTGAGAGGTTTAAGCTGTCTTAGATCTCTAGTGCATTCTTTAGGACTGGCTCATGAATAAAACAGAGCCTGTAATTGCAATGAGAAGCCAAAACACATATAATCAATGCTCATTATCCCATCAATTAACACACTAAAATGAAACAAGAATTCAGGCTTAGTAATCTGCCATCAGCTAAAAAAAAAAAAAGTCTTGATACCATGGTTGAAGTGATAATTCCCTTTCACATCTGTTGAACCATACAACGAGGCATGAAAAGCCTTACATCCTGGTTAATCCGTGGAATGGGTATGTTTGGTCTTAGTGTCCAAGGTAAAAAATGAGAGTGAGAAACAGACTCAGTTGCCCGTTTATCAGTGGCAGGCAGTACTGTGAGCAGGTTGGCAAAACCAGCCCTCTGTGTTTTGGGATCTTTCCACCGTAGATCAGATTTCAGCTCACAGTTGTTGTTTGAGAGCCTAAGCTCTAGAACAGGTGATTTGCTTTGTTGCGGTAGTAACAAGCTCAAACAAACTGGGGTTCATTATCACTGTAGGATACACTAATTAGTGTATGCAGGAGCGTTTGTGCCTGACAGATAAAGGGTAGCACGAGGATAACCCTTGCCTTTGCAGATGATCAGCTTTGAAGACTGAAATTTTGGCTCTGTGTGTGTTGCTCGAGTATTCTGGTCAGCAAGGTGTGTGGGGAGCCAGGCCATCTGCTCTGTAGCTATTTTGATACACACTATTTATGTTTGAAATATCCAGGTGCTTTTATCGGTGAATTTTTAGCATGTTTCACACATTAACAATCTTGTCTGCACAAAATAAGCAACCTGCCACTTCAAACTGCAAAATCTTTACAGGCAGTTCACTTAAAATAATTGCCACTGCAAAAAGTCACAGCCTCTGCTTCACTTTTGGTATTTTCCCAGAGTTTTCCCCTCCTTTTTTAAGGAAATGCTTTTTACATTTCAAGAAGGCTGATGATGTGAAACGTGTGTGTGCGTGACAGAGCCCTGACTCCCTTAGAGATGACCCTGGGCAGGGCAGGATCCGAGGGACACAGGCACAAGGAAATACCTGAAACAGGAGATGCACCTCCTGGCCTCTCAGACTTCATTTCACCAGCAAATCCTTCAGGAGATGCAGGAGAAGAGCTGCTAACTTGCATCCAGGCAGGTAATAGCTTGAACTCTTCACCTGGAGAAGTTGTGGCTGTCTCATCCCTGGAAGCATTCAAGGCCAGGCTGGATAGGGCTTTGAGCAACCTGGTCTAGTGGAAGGTGTCCCTGCTCATGGCAGGGGGGATGGAACTAGATGATCTTTAATCCTGAAAATACTATTGCCAAGTAATTTTTCCTCCGAGAAGTGTTTCATTATAGGACATTTAGACTTTAGAAAGGCAGCTATATTCTTAAAAACCTAAAATCTCATTGAAGGGGGACACAACAATAAAAATGTAAGAACAGAAACTAAATGCAACAAATGGGATACCTTCCCACTGAACTATTAAAATTTCATATTGAAATGCTAAGATCTTCATAATAACGATAGATGGCATTGACAAACAATGGGATAATCAGCATCAGATACTAATAGCAAAATACAAATTATTGCTGATGTTAGAGAATTCCTAAAGGAAAAGCTCTTGGGTTTAGCAGAAGCAGGGAATAAAAAGAAATCCTAAGAAAGAATAGTTAACTTAGGGAGGGTACAAGCTAAGTAGACCATTGATTTACATACATAAGGAATTTTGACTCAAATCTATTTTAGAACTAGTGGACAAAGGACTAAATGCTTGTGACATGATATGGCATAAGATAAGAAGAACTTTTTCAGAAAAGGATGCAATAATATGTGGCAGTTTTTACTCAGTAGTTCTTAATCTGTCTGCCATATTAACTGTGAAACTCTGGAGATATTGTCAGGAGCAGACTACAGGGAGGTGCTCTTTCATCAGCACATCACGGCTTCAGCCAAGATTGATTCAGGGCTACAGCCTGGATTGCTCATTCAATTTGAGAGCATATAAAGATTGGAAATAATAATCAGGTCAGGCAATTGCAACATGAATTCATGCAACAGGAGGACAAACTTCCTCCAAGTCTTAGCCATCACTGAGGCTCTGTTATGTGCAGCTCAATGGCTACAATGAAAGAGATTTGGTCATCAGGAAAAATATCACGCACAAAAACCCCAACCCCATCAAGTCAGGGCAGAGTGTTTGCATCTGAACTCATCCTTGACTCCTTGATGGGCTGGGCAGGAAGTGAAGCAGGCTGCAGAGCCAGTGGTACCCAGAATCACCTTCCCTGCCCTCTCCAGCACCTTCCTATGGAGGGCATTGATGCTCCAGCTCTGCAAAGTGCATCCCCTCCCCAGCCAAGAGCAATGGGGGAAGCCCCAAACCAGCAGGTGAATGTGCCCCTTCCTTGGCCTCTGAGGCACCTGGAAAGTCCTGTGCTCCCCCCTCTCCACTACACTCACCAGATGTACCTCCCTCTCCCCCATAGCTTCACACTTGGTAATGCAAACATGCTCCTAACTTGGGCAGCTAAGAAATGGGCTATAAAGAGAAACACATGGGAAAACAGGAGGGACAGCACAGAAGATCAAGGAGCACGTTTTTTTTTCCCCCAGGCTGACCTAGTTATTTAACTAACTGGCAGATACTCACTAATGATGAAGTAGGAGAGCAACGAGGCTGCCAGCAGCAGTTTCACAAAGGATGCTCAAGTTTACTTTGCTATTTGTCTTAAATCCAGGTAACATCAAATGTAGTCTTTTTCATCAGCTGCTCAACCCTTGGCTATGCAGTCACTATCCCCAGTTGAAATAAACTTTCAATTTCTCAACAACTGCAAAGGGATGTGATAAGACTCAAATTCACAGGCAGACTGAGGAAATATTCAAATACATTTTCTTACATAACACAGACAAGCGCACACATAATTTTTGTTTTCGTTTTTGCTGCTGCCATACTTTATTAATCTGAGTAGCTATAGATGAAGAGATTTTTCTTCCCTCCTAATTCAGAGTAAAGATTGCAGTCCCCAAATGGTAACAGCCAGCTCAACTGTTCTGTACAGCAGCAAGGAGCTGAGGTGCCTGTGAAGATCTGGCCAGCTGGGTAAAGCAAAGGGCAAGTCTTCCATGAAAACATGTGCCTCTTACACTACTTTTGTCAACTCTTCCACCAGCCCTGCCCTTCATGAGAAAACCTTAGACCTGGAGTTACGCAAATAGTACCCAAAATATGACATAATCTTAATTCTGTTCCCAGCCTTGTATTAGAAACTGCCCTTTCTCCAGGGGTATGAACTCCAGAAAGCTGCATTCCTGTGCTCACATGGTTACACAAGAATTTCATCTGGTTTGAAATGCAAGAATAAACCGAAGTAAAACTCATTTCCATCCCTCAGCATTGGATAGAAAAGTTTGGGAATGGGACCCTGCTGATTGGGGTGGAAAAGTTCATGAAGAGAAAGCTAGTTGACGCAAAAATTATTTCTAGTGAAGAAGCTTAGACATGGGAGCTTAGTTTGGGATATTCCTCATCAACCAATACAAAGGGAATTTAAAAGAACAACAATAAGAATAAAAAAAAAGAATAGAAGCAGGACTATGTGGGAGCAGATATGAAGAGCATACATCCCATCACACTCCTTGCCATACACACAGATTTCACTTTCTTCTGACTTGCCAATATCTAACTTTTTTCCAAACTTAAGAAAAACAACCAACCCACCAACAAAACAGCCCCCCATAAAACCATCCAACAACCCCCCAAACCAAAAAACCAACCAACCACCTAAACCAAAAAACACCAAACAAATTAACTAAGAGCCAAAATAAAATTTTTCATTAACCCAGAAAATTGTATTTTGCTCTCATTTGGAACAGGAGAACATTTAGATATTCCAGTTTGTTTTCTCTACAACTCACACATGGCTTTCCAGCAATCCTCAGAACTGGGATGGTTAGCACAGTACTGGGCTTGTCCTACTGACAGTGGAAAGAGAGGTAAAGAGGCAGGCAGGTATTAAACCGCATGCTTTTAATTTTTTAAAAAAACTTGTGCTACTGACCTTTAATGACCGATGTCTGCAGAAGTGTCATACTCTACTGTACATTAAAATAATCCCCATAGAAGTGTTGGAAAGTAGTAAGAATACGACCAATAAGGTCAGGCATAAGAATAGTTCTTTTACTTTAATAGTTACCTTTGTCATTTGGCGGTGACATTTCAATATTAACATACTCTGAAAACATGCATTGTATGCAATAACTTTATTAGGGTCAAATAGATATCACAATATAGATTCATCCACCAAGTAGCCATAAATTGGTTAAAACAATCATAGAAGAGACTAAGCTGTTTTAAGCTAAGATGCTTTCAACATTACATCTCATACAGTAAGATTATATACTGATACACTTTGATCTAGAAATGCAGATGATCAGTTTTGATTAGTACATTGTGCTTCAGGCTTTCATTTGTATCCCATATGCTGTAGTGAGGGAGGGTTGAATTTCCCAGGGAGGAATCCCAACAGGCTACAAGTCTGGCTCTGGCTCTTTTAGGATGAGCTCCTCTGAGCCTGGGTTATTTGGTCAATCCAGTTACATTCTCCAGCAGCACCAAGCTAGCGCTCAGAGCGGCAACCTAACAGAGAGATATCTAACAATCTTGAAACAGCACAGACAGAAAGGTTTTCTTCTCGTAAGAGGGCATAAAGGAACATTTATGCTTTGTAAGGTCACAACAACACGTGCGGTTTTCATGTTGCTGTATCAAGCAACAGGGGATTTTCACAAGATTTTGTATACTGATATCTGCACCTCTGTTATCTTAGTTAAATAAATACCTTTGTAAACATATAACACAGTTACTTGGTCCTTATTCTCCACAGCTCACGTTAAAAGATTCACAAAACATCCATAGAAATAGTAATTCATAGAAGGAATACTTAGCTGAGTTAAATGGAATAAACATTGGTCAGGTACCATATATACTACTGAATGCCATTTCAAGGAAAAATAGTTTAGTTACAAAGCATTCAGAACTTGGGTAAGCCATATATTCAACTCTGCAAAATATATATAAAAGATGCATACTTCTTTTAAACAGACATTTAACAAAACGTAGTGGCAGAAGTCAAGAAGTTCCATTTACACAGCCCAGACATTTGGTAGTATGAAACTGCTTATCCATGCACTAAATTACAGATGGATAACTCAGTTAACTGAAATAATAGTAAAATCTTCTGAAACAAAAAGGTATAACCAAAACAAACACTCTAAATAGTTGCAGACAGGCAGTTTTGAAAATTTAGGTGCAATGTTACATGCATGGATATAACAGAATAATCTGTAGAAATCATAGTAAAACACTTCCGTTTTTCACCAAAATGCAGAAGGAAATTCAATTATATTATGCATATTAAATACTACAGACTTGAGGCTACAAAATGCTTCTACCATCTTAACACATACAAAACTACCATAAAGTTATCGCTACAGTACATACTACAACAGCAACTCCAGGTCACCAGCGAGGAGCACATCCCCCGCATCTGACTAGTCAGGAAAAAAAAGGCCAACTCCAGCCCACTGGCTACCTCCCATCTGCCAAACGAGGTGGGCTTAGACCTTCAATGGACATTAAACACCATGTTGTAGTATTAATTTATGTAGAACCCTTAAAAATCTGGCGCCACTGAAACTTGAGACCTGTTAAACTCTCTACATGTGAGGGACGCAAGAGTTTGTGCTGTGTGAACCCTAAATTTGATTAGAGAAGGAGGTTGGCCCACTCTGCCCGTAGCTCTGGGACTGGCCATATTCACCCACCTGGCCATAGGAGCCTGGCTGGTTGTAGCCACCAGGTGGCCCGTAGCTGTCTTGGTTGTAGCCACCTTGGTTATAGCCGCCAGGCTGCTTCTCCATGGTGTCTGCAGGGTGCCGCTGGCCTGAGGAATGCCAGCCCGTCTCCTTAAACACAAACCAAATGTTGCCTGCCCAGAGGATAAAGTTCAAGTAGCCAAAGACCTGGGTGGGAAGAAGAGGAGCTCGTCACCAGCAGCCATGGTCTCACAGCTCAACCTAACGTTAGGGACCTTGCATGGTCCTGAGAGAAGGCAAAGCTGCTCCCAACCCCTCCTTCCCACGGACAAGAGGAAATGGCCTCAAGCTGTGCAAGAGGAGGCTCAGATTGGTTATTAGAAAAAAATCTCTTCACTGAAACAATTGTCAAGCACCAGAACAGGCTGCCCAGGGAAGTGGTGAGGTCACCATCCATGGGGATAAGTGTCGATGTGGCAACTGGGGACATGGTTTAGTGCTGGACTTGGCAGTGCTGGGTTAGTGGTTGGACTCCATGATCTTAGAGACCTTTTCCAAACTAAATGATTCTATGATTCTCCCAAAACCCAATGGAAAAATTTCTCAGCTTTGGAGCCAATTCCCAAATTCACCTCCCCTTAGTTGTAGCTCACAAGGTGTCTGCTTCACTTTTTGTTTCCAAAAAAGGTTGAGTTTTTAGACCAAAATTTTTTTTTTGTTTGAAAACAAAATTTAGTTTAAAGATATTGTGGAAAGATAAAATTGAAAGAAACTAATTAAAAAGAGAGATCTTAATTGGTCAGCTGGCCTGGAGGAGTTTTTTTTGTGTTCTTTTTTTTTTAACATTCTGAAGTCCAATTTTTTATTGTTTTTTTGAGGATTTTTAAAGGAATCTGTAAGGCACAAACCTTTCTTTCCTAAAGGAGCACACAGACTCCTTTTCAAAAGTGTTGCAGTGAGCAAGTTAAAAGCAGAGGGGCAAACAACGCACTTGGACAGACACTTTGCCTTCTCCCTCTCCCAACCCTGCACACTCATCCTGCTCCTGCTCCAGCAGAGCTGCTGTGAGTCACAGCCTGCCTTTCCCTGCAGCAAGACTGCATTTCCAATTAAATCATGTCAGCTAACTGGTTTACACCAGTCAATTTAGGTCAATACACGGGTAAAAGATGAAAACACATTGCAAGGTAAGGGTGAACAGCAGTAATCAAAGTCACTTACAACCGAAGTGTTGAGGCTTGACATAACAGGGCTGCGAACAGGCAAGCATTTGTTGGACTGCTGTTTGCAGGCAGACATTAGCAGCAGCACTTCATCAGGGTCAGTTGCAACCTTTACATCTGACAGTCCTTTAGCCCAAGCAGATGAGCTCACTAGCCACAAGAATGAGAAGACCACTGTCACGATGAAATCCTAAAAGACAATTAGTTAGAAGCATTATATTGGTGTGTCCACTGGAAAGGGAAAAATATTAAAAATCACCAGAAAACTGAAAGCTTCTGTCAGAGGATAGAAATACCAAGAGCTTGTTACTTAGTGGAAGGTTGTCATCTGTTACTGTCATCACCCACAGAGCTAATTTTCAGAAGTGCTTGACATGCCTAATGGGGCAGAGCCCCTTGGCTGACATTGGCACCTCTGGCCTTGAGGCAAGATTCCCACAAACACGTGGCTGGTACCCAGGATGCTGAGCTGCCTTGAAAATGTGGTTGTTCACAGCTGATACATTGGGATGAATTACAAAATACACATGCCTGTAAAGAAGCTGGGCCCTCCTGAGGGCTGGATCTAGCCCTGGGTAGTCCTACAGACAGTCAGGGTGGGTTTCCAACAGGAATTGTTTCTATCTCAGGGAGAACCTGAAATTGGCTAATCCTCAGGTACCAGATGAGGAGTTTTCTCACCAGCCACAGGTAAGGCCAAATGTCCCTGCTGCATGAGCCAAGCAACCACTAATTACCATGAGTGAGCAAGTAAACAGCAAGACTTGCCAAGCAGAGACTCCTCTCTGGCCCAGTAAAGCACTGGTTCCTGATTCCCATCCACGTGAAAAGAAGAGAGAAAGTGTGGTGGTCCCTCCAGGTTCCAGTGCCTCGAGCAGCTCTGCTCTGATCCACTCTGCTCACTTTCCCCTTGAAAGACTTTCGGGAGCATGCTCAGGCATAAACTTCTCCTTGCCTTAGCCAGAACAAGTGGCCAAGTGACACTGTTGTTGTGTGGGTTTGGGGGGAAAGGAGGGAGGAGGTGTGATTTTTCAAGCTTTCTTGTGTCTTGCTAAAACAGAAGAGCCTTTCTGCTGTCATATTTCATCCCATCTGTCAGCCCACAACAGATGGCAGAGGTGCCAAAGTCTAACATACCACTAACTGCATCGCTGCGTCTTGATATCCCACCTCCCAAGGGGCTGCTTCCCCTTCCCCCCTGCAAAATAAAGGTGTGCATGGAAGGAAGGGAAAACATTCATTAAGAACCCAGTGTTTCAGGCTGCTTCTCAAAGAAATAAGCAATCCCTAGGAAACACCATTCTCATCTACAAGCACACCTGACATTTGGGGAAGGAGCTCTCCATGGCAACACAGGGGTGGAGGGTGCGAGCCTCCATCACGACAGAAGAGGCACCAGTCGATAAAGCCGCCGCACAAGCGAGCCATGAACAAAGGATGTCTCCACTGACGCAGATGGGATTAAATTAACTGTGCTTGGATGCTTTCCCGAAGGATACATCCTCCTCTTTTAACAATTTGTTTTCTGCAGGCCTGTGTCTGCCACTGAGCTCTGAGTTCCTTTGACCTCCTTCATGCTGCCCAAATGGGCTCTCTTGAAGAGCGTGAATCCCAGGAGCTGACAACTCTCTTAACACCCAAAGAGACTCCGTGGGGGCAGAGGCATATAGCCCAGAGTAATTCTTCTTCTCAGGCAGATTTCCAGCAAAAGAAATTCTTGTATCTCATGTGTCTTAGCAGTGAAGGAGAAACAGATTCCTAGAGGCAACAGTTCAATTGCAAACATTTCCTAAAAATTCCAGCTGGTAGAAACACCAAAAACCTGCTGAGCTGTGGATGATGATGGGAGATGCTCTTTATTTGCTGTGAGGTTTGACATGCTATCGACCCAGATGCCAAGCCCCCATGCAGGTTCTGACTAACACAAGAGATGGGGCCACAGCAGAGTTTTGGGGAACGTATTTTTTAAATGACAAGCAACCATCTCCCAATGTCACCACACTTGAAGCCTTTGCAAACTAAATCCAGCTCTGTAATCAGCGCACTGGCAATACCAATTAAAGAAATGCATAACAGCAGGTAAAAATTTGATGTAAACAGAGACAAACTGACTAAAACTAATGCAACACAGGAGATTAAACTAGCTAAAAAGAGAGAAATTTTAAAAGTGAGCAAAGTTCTTGAAGCAGGTGACAGCAGCAGGGGTACAGACCTGCTGTTGAGCTCACAGGCCCTTGACCCCATGTTGGTGAGGCTCATTGCATAAATGACTGCATCTGCATGAGCCCCTCACTCTGACTGCTGGTGGCATGTCCTGGGCTGCAAGTCCTTCTAAGAACATCCCATGGCACTGTGCAGTTGAGGGGATGGCCCTAAAGGCACTAAGTATTTCACGTTATTTCTCAGGTCTTGTCTTCCCCATCATACCTCATGCTCCAGCCTTCTCCTGACTTCCTCTGCTCCCCCGTACCGGGGTGTTCACAAAGCCTAAAATGCTGCCCTCTCTGCTACAAACTCCTGTATTTCAGAGCAGGTCAGAGCCTTGGGGAAAGGGTTCTTGCTCCTGAGGTGCCAGGATCAACTCTTGTATAGAGGAACTCCCTAAAACTGTAAAGGCTGGCTGGGTGCAAGAAACACACGGAGCCAGAAGTGAAAGATGACACTTGAAGAGGAAACCATGCAGCCTGTCCACCAGCCGGCCAACAGCTGGCCAAGGAGACAGGACAGAAAGGCTACTGGAACACTGGGATTTTTTCAGTAGGTGTTCTCATCAAGGCTACATGGCCAGACTCAGGCTCCTGGAGTACTTTTTCTGCCGCCTCTGCACAATGCAAGGAACAAAAAGTATGATTCTATGACTAGAGCGAACTTGCATCTTCCTATTTATTTTGAATCTTTGCGAACCTTCAGCTTTGGCTGGAACTTGAACTCTCTTGTTTTCAAGTGGGTTTGCATTTCTGGCTGAACATTTTCACAGCTCTGGCTGGAACAGAGTTACAAGATAATGACATGCTGAAAATAAAAGTGAATTTCAAGCTAAGCTGTTCTGTGGCTTAACGTCTATCTGGGGAATTTCTCCTTGGTAATTAAGGCCAGAGTGCCTGCACACTAAAACAAATCTTGCACTTCAATGTTTAATATCCCTATAGCATGGGTGAATATTTTTTTCCTTTGGAACAAAGTAATTTTTTGTAGTTGCTCTCTTAAAGTGGTGTCTACAGATCTCTTCAGTGTGTATTGTTGTATGATTACACTACACTCCTAATTGCCAAGTTTCTCTCTCACATCTCAGCTGAGATACTTCGCTCTGCCTACAGGTGCCATTGGGAAGGAAGGAAAATAGGGACTTGTAAAGAAAGACAAAAACCGAAATTTAAAATACTCTGAATATCCAAGGAGGGACTTTTTAAGATCCTGAAGTATGTGAAAGAAAAAAAAAAAAAAAAAAAAAAAAAAAAAAAAAAAAAAAATCTTGCTGCCTTTTTCAAGTTGAAACTTGTTATTACTGAGTTTGCCAAAAATGCCTACTTGGAACAATTTTATATATTATACATTTTAGAATAGAACTGTGAATGCCTTTTCTTTTCATGATAATTGAAATATTTCTCCTTGCTATTAAGCTACAGGTTTTTGCAAAATGTTCCTCTTTGAAAGGGGCAGTCACTTAAGCCTCCTGAGCAAAGTTTTGGATTGCCCAGTGTCTGGCACAACCTCACCCAGCCAAGAGCCTCTGCAGAAGCTGCTTGCTCACTCAGAAAGGGGATGTGTTTCATCTACTCCAAGCTGGTCAGTGGCTTCATCAGCCCCTGAAGGCTGTGACACATGTCCCTGCATGCACTCGGTGCCCTGCTCTCCCTCCCAGCCAAGTCTGGCAGGATGGTCTTGGGCTGTCACGGCTGGACACAGGCAAAACCTCAGCTCTGGCCTGGCCAGAGGGCTCCTGGCATCCTTCCTCCCTCATAGAGCCGCAGCTGCTGCCTTGTAACTGGCTTCCATGTAGGGCTCATGCTACAAAACCTTTCCATTCAGGAAAACCCTCTCACACAAGGGAGCAACTCCTCAAATGCTGAAGTCCATAAACCCTCCCAGTCAGAGCCTGTCTAGCACTGCCAACAGGTTTCATGGCCAGCCACACAGGAGCAGAGGGAGATTTCTTTACCCAGCAGAGGCAAACCACTCAGAGGATTTGCTTTCACAGTCACAACCAACCTAAAAATTCAAGAACTACCCCAGCAAGAGCCACAGCCCAGGTCCCAGCCAGGAAAGTGCAGAGTGCCACAGGCAGCAAACGCCCTACAGTAGCATTTTAGCTCTTTTTTGGTTTGAACGAGGTCCCACCCCAGATTTTCTGCTGAATGAAGCTTTGAAAGAATTACATGCTTCTTGCAATAGTGTAAGGCCTTGCAAGCTTGCTTCTGGCAGGGAAGTGCAGAGCCCTTTGGGAGGCACCAGCATGTACAGCAAGGTCACCCTGGCTTGTGCTTCAAAAGCAGATGACAACAGCATGCTGAAACAGCTCTTAGAAATGCAAAGAAATATTCAGGTTCTTCCTAACTTCATTTTTCAGCTGTAAAGGATTCAGTCTTTGTTTTTATAGATGGCTCTTTATTCTTTTCCTCTCTATTTTCTAGACAGCTGGACACAGGTGAGGAAGCACAACATGTTTAATCAAAGAGGTGTCTGAAGAGCAGACCAGGGTGTACTTAATTCATGCGATCTGCAATGTATGTAAGGAACCAAATACCCTTCTGCATAATGTGATTATTCACGGGACTCCAGATGCAAAGGAAAGATCTCATCTTCTTAAGATTTAAGCATCTTTATGCACCACAAGAATGAGATTATCAAGTGATCACTACAAAAATGACTATCTCTTTTCAGAGCTATGTCAGTCACCTTTCTTGGCTGAATAAGTTCATGCTTTTATATGAATTGACTGGAATATTAATAAAGTGATTTACATTTATAGGTGAATGCATGTGATTCCTCATGGCCAAGCTATAACTCCCCAAAGACAAACCTGAAGGCACAAGGTTGTCAGCACATGGATTTTAAATGGAGCACATATAGGGTAAAGAAACCATAGGAAAAGTACGAAGTCTGATGGGGACTGCTACACATTGACTGTGACTATTCTTTATTTTCTGAGAGACACATGGAAGCATCCTATCCCTGATCCCCTAAAACTTCTGGACAGCTGGGTTGGTTACTCTCTGCTTGCAAGAAGCTCCAAATGTATAGACCTGAAGCAGAGCATCAATACAGGTGCCTGGGCTGGCAGTCCCAGGGTGCAGCTCTGCTCTCATCACAAACCAGCAGTGCCTCCCCGGGTATGTGGTGTTAAATGAGTGGAAACCAGCTTAGGTTGGTTTGGTCTGAGAGATGGGGATATACTGAAAACTGGTGGCATTTTGTACATCGCATTCTTTAAACTCTAAGTCACCGCCTCCGATTAATTTCTTTTAAAAGTTTCTGGCTCTTGCGCACTAGTCAGTCACTTTAGAAGCTGCCTTGCCTTTGCTGCACCCACCAAGGTGAGCCCCCAGCTCCTCGGTGCACATGTGCACCATGTGGGAGTTCGCAACGGAATGAAAATCACAGCTGTGGTTTGCAGAGCTCAGAAACACACAGCACATATCTACGAGGTATTGAACCCCTGGTAACCTGCTCCTTGTTCCTTCAGAAACCAGGAATCTAAGGTCCTGTCTTAGGTTCACCTACCTGTATGAACCCCCTCAGATGATCCCTCACGGAGCCAGCAAGGGAGGCAGAGGGCGAATAGTGCAAGGACTCACTGCTGCCAGAGCTGTGGGAATGGATGAGTAACACAACCAGGGCCCTGTGCGACCAAAAGGAAGACTTTCATCCCCAAAACCTGACAGGCACTGTTAGCAACAGGAATGGCTTACTGCCTAGTGAATAAACACACCGCTGCCATCCAAACAGCCAGGGAAGGAGTTAACTGCTTCTCCCACTGGAAATATTTCCTTGCTATCATGCCCACTCCACACTGAACGCTAAAATATTTTTCCATAGTTAAAGTGATGCTTCGCTGAGATCTCAGCACATGCAGTTAATTTCCCTGTATCTGTATAAACAAAGTAAACTTGAAACATTTGTGACTGAAATTTCCCCTGCAAGTTTCTTGTGACTTAATGGTCATTAAATTCCTTGTAATCGTATCTTCTGCACCCAGTCAGGCTTTTGTAATTTGGTAATGCATTGATGGTGTTCTGACTGCCTGTGCAGGGGCTTTTTGAAAAAATATTTTAAAATTTCAAGTGAAAGGGTTCTTTTCCTCTCTCGACTTCTCCTGTCATACTCATTTTTCAAATCCTGAAAATTTGCCAGGAGAAAAGGCAGCTTCTGAGAGGGTGCTGCTTAAAGGCAGATGTCATCCCAGACAGAGAAAATATGAAGCCAAGAGGAAGTACAAGGCTTAAAACAGGAATGGTTTTAACTATGAAATTGTGATCAGGCACTGCAGCAGAAGTAAGGATGGATGAAACTATAATCTTCAAACTCTTCACTAAGAAGGAAAAAACTGGTAGTCTGGAAATGGTGCCTGATGCACTGATCCTGCCTGGCGATGAAACAGAGCGAGGGCTGCTCTGCCTCCTGCACCAACACGTGCTGGGGACTGCTGCTGCACCACAGATTTCTACAGCACTTTTCTTTGGAAGGAAAATTCTCAGGGATGAGACATACTCACACATCTGATCTGATACACGTCAGTTCAGAGCAGCATCTGCTTGGAGCTGGAGGATACATTGCCTGTCTCCTTCACAGAGTGTGTGACATCCCTTAGGTGAGCACTGCAGCCTCAAGAAGCTGGTTTTCACTCCAAGTTTTCTTTTTCCTTCATCCCAGAATTCCTCCTGGCTACAGCTGCCAGCTTTTTCTCTGGCTGGGGCTCTGCACGTTCCCTACAACTCCACTGCACAGAGGGACCTGTCCTCAGTCAGGCTGTGGTGCTGCAATCATCGCACTGCACAGTGTCCACGGACACTACCAAGGATGTGCTCCAGGCAAAAAAGGTTGTTTTTTTTTTAAAATACCAAATACAACAGAGGTTGCAGTGCACAGGAGCTGCAGGAGCATTTGGCTGGGGAAGATGGGACTCTCCTCCTGGCAGGCATAACATGACCATAACCCTCAGCCACTTCCCAGAACCACTCACCAGCAGGAGCTGCATTTGCTGTAGGACAAACTCAAAAGCATCTTTATATGCTGAACAAATAAGGTCATATAGCCTTGGTTTAAATACTGGGAAATTGCCAAGTGAGGCTTTGGTAACAGACACTGGTTAAATTTAACCTGTAGATTCAATTACAATCCATCACACAGAACAAATTAAGTCAATGTGACGTTAACGCTGTAGTGGATTCCACTGTGCATCCTGTGACAGACACGACGGCAGCAGCTGTTTCAGGAAAGTCCTGGACAAAGGCAAGTGGCCACATCATAATGTGACATATTAGTACTATGGTTTCTCTGTCCTTTTTCTGTTGCTACAGAGGATAATGTGGTTGGTCAAAAGCAAGAATTATTTACCGCAAGAAAATTAAGATGGCAGAATTCTGTAACTAATCCTTTGATGAGACAGCTTGAAATGAGATCTAACTTGATATCAAGAAGAAATAACGCATTTTATTTATTTACTCTTTCTGTAGGGTCCCCTTTATTTTGCCTGCTCTTCATCTCCTCTGTGAGGATTTCCTCATATTTCCTCACCATTTTATAGGGCAGGAAAGGTCCCAAGAACGCCCAAATGAAGAGGATTCATTTCCTTTAATATGGAAGGAGAATTTTTTTTAGTAGAAGTTCATCAGTTTTGAATTATGCGAACTCAAAGAAAACAGTTCACATCTCCTTGCAGCAGGAAAATCTTTCCCTCAAACCCCCATGATGCTAAGTTTACCTTGCTACAGTTTAATCTTTTGCTGTTATTGTAGTTATTTCCTTTAATAGATTCAGCTTTTCTGCACCAGCAATTTTTTTTTTTTTCCTGCTAGATATTTCTGATATACTTTACTAGTGGTTTTTAGCTACTTAAGTCTCAGCAAAATGTCTGGTTTCTGTCAGTCCTAAACTTTAGATTTTTCTGAAATCCAGAACTAACTTCTTCCTTACATGGGTCCTTGATAAACTCTCCCCACCTTCACACCAAGACTTCAGAGAAGTATTTTCTCTGCCTTAGTAACCTTCTCCTTGCAGTCATGAGGGAGAGGGTTGTCCATAAAAGGGAGATCGTGCTGCAACCCTACAGTCCACAGATGCAGAGACCTGACCCAAATGCAGGTGAGGGTCAGCACCCAGCGCTTGGCAGCCCAGCAAGACCATGGGGTGCACCATGGGCCATGATGCATTGACAGGCAACAGACACCTGGACCAAAACAGCCCTCACTGGCTTTACAGTCTCAACTGATGAGAAAATATATGCATGGTAGCAATTGCTTTTTATCACAAGCCTTCAGGAATCAGTAAAAAGAAAAATAAAGGCATCAACAGCCACACCTTGATGGGTGCAGACAGTGATAACTGGAAGGCTCATAAACCAGTGTGGAGACACAAACATGCTAGGTGCTCAGTGTCATGCTAGAAGAACATCCACATAATTCTCCAAAGCAAAGTAATTTGGCTTAACCCTGCACTAATTAGCAAGAAGCAATCTCCCTGGCTAGGCTTTGATCAGGGGCATGGTTTCATCTGTCTGCTAGGACAATGCCTAAGATCTCCTCTTCCCTTTTTTCCCCACCAATGAAGCTCTGCTGTCACAGACATAGGACTGAGACCCCAATCCTGCTACCACTCAGCTACATGTTCGTTATTTGTGTGATCATCATCACTGTGGGCAGTGGGAGAGAAGCACAGAATTTCACAAGTACATACAGGACCAAACTCCTCCTGCATATGGCCTCCATTACCCTTGGTGTTAAAATATTAAATCACCGTTAAGATAAAAAAGCAGGTGAATGTAGAGATGCTTTGGGCAGTGGGACACCTGGATCTCCCAGACCATGACAAAACTTCAATAACCAAAAAGCAAGAGGTGAAGACCTACACTTGAAAACACTGCAAATGCTGTAAACACTTACAACTAAAGGCCCTCTGTTGTTTTCACGGTACTTGTTCTGGAAGAAGATATAAACCACGGTGGCAGCCAGTGAGTAGAGGAAGGCAAAGACCGCGATGGTGACGAAGAACTCCGCCGAAGAGGAGAAGTCCCCTATCAAGGCAAGCGTTTCCCGGCGCTTGCCTTCACAAGTGGGAGCCTCGAAATTCACTTGATGCAACCTGGAAAACATCCCAAAGAGCAGCAGGTGAAGTACAGAAAATGGAAACGGTTATCTGAATAAAGAGGAATACATTTGCTCTGTCTCACTCCTGATGTGCACTGATCCCTGTGAATAACTGGCAGCTGTGAGCTGTGCTCCTCAGAGCTGCTTGTACACATGAGGTTACTTGCCTGTGATGAGACTGAGCACATGAACACATCTTTTAATCAATCCCAGAGAAAAGTTTATGTTCCAGTGGTTTGGTATAACCCTCCCTGTCCTCTCTGGGGTTTTGCCATGGCAGCAACTGAAAAAGGATAACATGAGAAACAATTTGATTCTTCAATTCTTACAATCCAGGCAGCAGAAAACAGGTCTTATCCTCAGTACTAAGCCCATGGGATACTCATGTTTGGACGTTCACAAATTCGTTGCATAAAACTGTCTAGTGCAGAGCTACCTGTGGCTGTTAGCCCATAGGGCTGCAAGCCACACAGTGCTTCTACATTAAAAGCTTTTAAAATCAAGCTGCAGCAGAAATACACAACTTGGATCAAAGAAAAAGTCCACATGCTCTGGTTTAAGCAACCTAAGCCTTAACTTTATACTCATGCACTGTTTATCAGTAACTGAGCTGAGCTAACAGATTTGTAGTTCTGTCTGGAAGCTCCTGCAAGACCATTTTTTTCTGTAATAATTTAAATTTCTGATTCAGAAAAAGAAAGAGGATACATGGAGGGGTCATTTTGGCAGGTCCTGTTGCATGGCCTAGATTCACATCAGTGGGGACATGGAGCCCAACAAGGGATCACGTTGTTCTGCTCCACGCAGGGTGAACGGAGGGGATGAAGCCAGCAGCAATTAAAGAACTGATGATCTGGTGCTGAGAAAGGATTAGGCCTTCTGGGAGACATTCCTCTTCTCAAGGGCAATTAATGTGTGCAACAGCAAGCCAATGGCAGCAGCAGCCGTAACTATATTTGGCTAAGTAAAAAGTTAATTCCCCAGAGGAAAACAAAATACCCACAGCAGAAATCACAGAAGCCGGATTAATGGACATTGGAGGATTGGATGATTTTTCGCTTTTGCTGTCCAGACTAAATGTACCCAAACATGTAGGCAAGGCCTTTTCACCTGCAGCTGATGATTAATGCCAGTTATCTGCCCCAGAAATTTTATTCCCTGTCATTGGTAGTAGTGGTGGGATGAAAACAAAAACCAAGTCTGAGCAGATTGCAGATCTGAGCAGTGGCTGAATCGCCTTTCCTGCATAAAGCTAGCAAAGCTTGATGAAATCTGAACACATGAGAGAGATCCTAATGCTCATGATTGGTTTCCTGACTTCACGGTTTCCTGACTTCACTGTTTCCTGGCATCACCGAGCACACACTTCTCATCAGGGATTATTGTTCTTTTCTAAAATTGGGGGATAAAAGGAGAAGTAAGATTTCCTAGTGCCTGTCATGCCAATTTTGCAGTCTGGAGAGAAAGTGGTATTGTTTTAACCATCACCACAACAATGGAAAGATTTGAAATGCATGATTTGCATGGTCTAAAAAGGAAGCTTTCTCTGCTTTCCTCTGCACAGCTGTATTGATACAGAATGAAACTGTGTTTCAAAGCACCTTGAAAACTGCGGAAGGCTCTGTAGGGCTCTGGATCAGTCAAGAAAGGTGGCCCAGCCCTTCTTCCCCAGGGGAATGCAGTGCTGTGCAGCCAAAGACTGTCCTCACAGTCCTCATCAGAGCTCAAGGCCAGGTTCAAGCCAGGTTTCACATCCCACTCAGCCCATGGAGTTGCAGTCTGGGGCGGGAAGGACACCAGCAGTGTTGTGCAGAGCCAGAGGCGGGCAGCGCTGTCTGCTCTTGCCCACTAGCAGGTCAAGGATCTCCTTGTCAGCCCAGGCTGCAACTCAATGCTCAAGGCTAGGAGGGTTTTCTTTTGCTCGTTGTTGTTGTTGGTCCAAACCTCCAAACTTCTGGTTCTTCAATAACTCATGACATTTGCTGTGTTTGAAGGGCCACACTCAGGTACCTTGGCTGCTGTTTTAGGGCCCTGCTGCAGGATGTGGGATCTGTTTGTCCAGCTGAGTCCAGCAAAAGCCAGGCTTTGCTGCAGTGAGGGTAGCTATGGTTTTGTTACCATCTCCCCTCACATCACTTGCACAAGCACTGTGAAATTGGGCTGAGCTACATTAAATATAATCCAAGTGCTTTGGGGAAAAGGGAAAGAACAAGGCAATTCTGCATGCGTTTTATTGTGTACAACACGCCTTTATAGCGGAGTTTTTTTCCCCACCCCAGGAGTCCTGAAACACAGACTGGACAACACGTGGTGTTGCAAGTAGCAGCTCAAACTCCTGTGCATACCAAAGAGGAAATAACTTAGGGAGTATTTCTATCAAGATTCAGACTGGGAGTTGCTGCCCACCCCTGCCCCTCTTACTGTCCACAGTCAACATAGCCCAGTCTCATCATCAACAACCACCAGCCTTTACAAAACATTGTAAAGCAACTGAGACCATTTTCCTTTTCTATTTTCTGTTTTCCTCACTGAACCTTATTTCTGAATCATAAGCAAGAAAAAAAAGTTCATATATTAACATATATATTCACATATATATATATATATGTATGTTCATATATAACATATATATTAACATATATAACTTGTACCTTCCCACCAGTGCTTTTGTGGCCAGGCCACTGTCAGGGATATGAGATCACAGAAACCTTCTTCTATCAAGTTATTTTTATTCACTTGCTCTTCTTTTTAGATTTCCTTGGCCTCTAAGAGGATGTGCAGTAATTGGTGCCTCTTGTGTACACCTCACCTCTGCCAAAAGAACTGAGATCTCTGTTGTGCAAAGGGCCCCAAAACAGACCATGATTCAGACCTGGGAAGAGGAGATGTGGCAGGGAAGAGAAGTGAGGGAGCTAAGCCCTGTGGTGGTTAGATTGGATGCTGACTTTACATGATACAGCTGAAAAGTTTCTTTAAGGCAGGGGAGGATCAGTGACAGAAAATTCAGCTTCACTAACTGAAACTTCATTGATCTGGAATGGCATCTTTGAGAGAAAACAGATTTTTTTTTCCACTGATGTTGCTGAGTCAGACTTTCTGGGGACAGGATGGTTTGGTGATGACTCACAAAACATCAGTTGCCTCTGCTGCCCACTTTTGATATAATTCTACCTGTTCTGTCTCTTACTTCCTCTTCTTACTCTTCTTTCATCTTCTCTCTCATTGTTTACACCCCACCTTTTCCTTCAAGTCACCCTTGGCCAGTGTCTTCCTTCTGCTGCTTTTCCAATTTCCAGCACCACCTCTCCATTCCACTTTTGACTCTCCATTTGCTAAACAAAATCAGGAGCCCCAAGAGTGACCCTTTGCAATCACACCCTCTGCACTTGTGTTGTTAACATCTGTTAGGCTGCATTAACAGGAGTGATTTTCACTGATTGATGGACAATGCAAATAAGGAACACAACAGTAATGAATTTACTTAATTAGGGAAACCTTTCCCCCTGTAAGTTCCTCCAGGGGTTTTTGCCTTGTACTGCCCTGAGTATTGCTATTAATTCAGAAATAAAGCTCCTGCCTTTGGAATGTGACCTTGCACCCCACACTCAGCAGAGCTGCACTGAAGTCATCCTTGCTGCCCATCGTTACCAGCACCATCCCCTTTGTTAACAGCAACTGCCATGGCCAAGCCATCCAGGCCCAAATTCCCTCAAATTCACTTCAATCTGAAGCAAGTCCATCAAAGGCAGTCAAATTTCACTGATGAAGTCACAGTAATTAAGGGCTTCTGAGGTTTCTTCCACCACTTGGCAAACTTTCCATTGCTGTGGGAAATACGATGACAGGACAGCGACAGGATAGCTAAATTGTCTAGCTTGACAAGATCAAAAGAGAGCAGGAATGTTTTACAGTGAAAAAAGGGATTTTTACATTGTTCCACAATAGCAAAGAGCAATTACATTTTCCGATACTAATTACCCTTGCTCTGAAAACAATACATGAACAACACATTGAACAAAGCTACAGCTGTTACATGTGCATGGGGGAGCAGAAGTTGCGCTCTCTCCACGTGAATATGAAGTTGCCTCTTCTTCCTGAACTTCCTCAGTACAATATTCAAGCCACAGCTTTCTTTTAATCATAGCCCACCATTTTTTTAGCAGCTTAGTTCCCCTGATGATCCTTGAGCATGAAAATCATCAGAGCCAACTGCCCCAAAGACCTGTCTCACTCCACCAGCAGACACAGAAGACCCCAAGCAGAAGAGTGAGTGATCTAATCTTGTCTGATTCACCTCCTTTAACAATGCACACGAGGCTTAGACTTGAAGCCAACAGAACATGCAATTAACACAAGAATGTGCTCAAATGTTATTTCCTCTCCTGGGCTTTGATCAGTGTGTGGATTAATAAATAACAGATAACGTTCTGCTTCCAAAAATTCTCAATGGGGGTTAGTGTTTCTCCATTCCTTTACTAGAATCTAGTGAAAAACAGGCAAAAAAAAGCTCTCTGTTTTGGCAGGTTGTCCTATTTTCTGAAAATAGCATCTTGTAATCCACCCTCCAACCTGTCTACAACATGCTGGAACAAAATCTGCAACACCCACACACATGCTTGCAAAAACCCAGAGATCCATTATCTTTTCATTGGGCTGTATTTCCCCCCAACTTGTTTCTGGCAGTCAAACTGTCAATTGTCTTTACTGTCTATAAATCCCTGAGAGAAATACATCACTAGAAATGAATTATTACAGTAGTGCTTGTGGAGGGGTTTCTTGGGAAATGTTTATCCTGGCTGATAATCTCCAAAATGAGGGGAAAATGAAATTTCAAAATACAGTAGTGAAATGCTGACAAGCACAGAGCCCCTCAGCAAGTCAAACTTCTCTGTTGAGGCACAAAAACGTGACAAGGGTCTACATCTTCCTTTCTCTGGGATAGAGAGTAAAGACATTTCTTTTAGTTAGCCCTGAAAACACTGGAGTTCCCTCATTTCAGAGGACTATGCTGGTGTGCTTTGACACCAGTGCCTCCAGCCAGGCAGTCCCTGGGCAAATGTACCTTTTTGAAGTGCCAAATATGGAATTTTTGTAGGTTTAGTGAAGTTTTTTTCACTTTGAAAGTCATCTCTAAATAGTCAGGTGAAAGTAGAAATCTGCAAATGAAAAGACTTTTCTTTAATGAAATTGGGGTCCACTGACTCTTCCAACACTCTTCACAGCCTGTTCTTCTCACTGCAAAGAATGCTTCCCCGAGTGCTGGGCATTCCTGAGTGCTTGGTGCTAAATCCTGGCTATCTGCAAGGCTGCTCACACAGCAAGGAACAGGCTTCCTTCCAGTCTTCGGGACGATGGATGGAGAGAGCTCTGCAGCTTTCACCTCCTCCTCCTCCCCCCAGATCTGCTCTCCAAGGACAAACTTCTGAGGGGGGGGACCCTATAGCATCAAAACCATTATCCACCAATTCCTATAGGATCTGAATCTTTGCACTCAGGCATCCAAGAGCTGCTGAAGTTAGGCAGGCAGCCTGTTAATACCACATCTGAACACCTTTAAGCCATTAATGCTGAAAGTTCTCTCCAGCCCTTCGAAGTCAAATAGCTGAGATGTTACTCAAGCCCTGGACAACTGTGGGGATGAGATGGGGTTTGCCCAGCAGCAGGACAGCAGCTACCATGGAGGTGACTGCTCCCTGGCCCTTTTGCACCTGTGCTATTCTGGTAAAATCAGAGGTTTCTACCCTTTTGCTAACAATGTTAAGACTGTTTCTCACCCCAAGCTGCTCTCCAACAGCTCTTTTCCCAAGCTGAAGAAATTACCATTTACTCAAGTATTCCCATCCCTTACCTTTTCACTGCCCATCTGCCATGATGCACATCCCAGTGCTGCCTGCATATACCACAGTCTTTCAAAACTGTGAGAGGCTTTTCATCCTTCCTAACTATCCCAGCACTTTTCCATACCTCACTCTACCAGCTGTCCCAAAAAACACCACCCTTCCAGACTCCCCAGCACCCAAAGGTGCCTTCAGTACCCTCCTGCCCTACAGAGCAGCAGCACATTCATTTCTATCACATACCTGCCCCTACAAAATCAGTTCATTTTTCTCTGGAGATAGAAAGCAAGATTAAAATTCGCCATCTAACTCCACAATCCAAGCCTGGTCTTTTGTTTCTTTCCTTTCTAGAGGAAGAAATAATAGAGCTGGCTGATCAAAGAGTATTTGAAAATATTTCACTTTGAACCTCTGTCCGCTCAATAAAACGTCTCCATTTATTACAAAAAAATAAATTCCAAAGCCCACATTACTCTAGAGTTATTCAACACTACTAGTCATTTCACACAAATACATACAACACCTTGCAAACATCTATTACTAGCTCCTGTCCTGGACATTGGAACATTCTAAAGATCTCCCCTTTGTCACAGCTGACTTAAGTGGCTTATACCCATCCAAATCCATGTCCAGAGCAGCACAATGAAAAAAAACCTAGAAGGTGCTGCTGAGAAGCTAACCAGGAAAGCTGTAGCAACCCACACTCTTTTCTGGTTTATGTCCAGTCAAAATAATGGAAAATATTTCCCTCCGCATACTTCCAATTTCTCAGCTTGAGAGGTTCCCAGCCCTCACCAGCACATAGCTGTGCTGCAGATGTTTGCCCAGCACTATTTTCCTACAGTACAGGTTTATCAGGACAAGATGCCAGGCACAGCTGCTGTCCCAGCACACCACACTGTGTGCTGTACTGAGACAGGGGCAATTCCCCCAGTGCAGGCAGCTCAGAGCAGGTTCACCACGATGCCTACCCAGAGCTGGGCACCACATGGGTCCCTCTGCTCCATCCCTCTCCCCTTCATTTCATTTCTCCTGTTAAGACAGTGAGTCTGAGACCCTCTGAGGTGCCCAGGCCTCCAGGAAGACAAGCTACACAACCCTTTTGAGAATGGGGTCTGAAGACATTGGAACAGGGACAACACTGGTGGTGGGGAGAAGGCACCTGTGCCATATCCCCAGCTTGAGATCCCTCCTGCAGGACCCGCTCCCAGTGACTGCGTGCCCAGAGCTCTTGGGAAACAGCCTGCACAACACCCCGAGGGGGAAGAAACATCCGGAGTCATGCCAGCCATAGGAATGAGCCTTCCCAGACTGTGCACGTAGCAGGAATGCAAACCCTACTACTCCATCGTAGCACCAAAAAACCAACAAAAAAAGGCTTGTTATAGAACACATGCCGCCGGGAGTGCTCGGAAAGCTGAGTGGGTGATCCCAACCCCACTTCCAAGCCTACATCCAAGACCCAGATTTATCTCCCAAGATAATTTCACAGGTCTTCTCAGGAACACATGCTTTTCCTTGCTGCGCAAGCAGAGCACAGTGCTCAAAGACTTGCTCCACCAGTCTTTACAACCCAAATACCTTCCCAGATTGGGCACTTACATTCTTTGTGGTATGCACTGGTGGCATTACGCTCTGATTTCCCTTTGCTGAGCTATTTTCTTGGGACAAACTGCCTTCTAGTCTCTGGGAAGCTTTGCTACTATCTCTGAAGGAAGGTAACCCTTAATTATCTTTAAAAAAAAAGTCAACATGTTCATGGAACAAGGCAAATTATAGGACCTGGAAATGCCACTGGCATACGTTTGCATCACCACATAAATAAGTATCCAATGTTACCTGGTCCCATCACAAGATCCTGGCTGAACCCATAGCTCTCATGTCCCTCCTGCTGCCCTCTCCTCTCAACAGACACAGGAAACAGCTTCCAAACTAAGAAGCTCCTGTCAGAGCGAAACAAAAGCTTCCATTTGGAGAAAGATCTACATAAATCTAAACATCTACAGATATAACACAAGCAGTAGAAATCATAAAGAAAAGGCCTAAAAAAGTAATTGAATATTGTAAATTTGTAAAAAAAGTAATTGAATAAGACCATTTCTGAGAAATGGATGTATCAAATCCCTGGACAGTGTTTCTGCATGGAGCTATGTGGGACTGCTGATCTCCCGTTCCTGCACCCCAATACATTCTGCAGCTGCTCACATCTCCTCCAGGTCACCTTCCCTTCCACCATCAAATGGGCTATGAACTCCATGTAAAAGTATTCCAAATTCTTGAGCATCACCTGGTGTTCAGCCAGAACCACCTGAAAGCATAAACGCTTCACCCTGTGATAAGCAGTGTTCACATACATTTTCATCCAGATCTATAAACCCTGAAAGCAGCAATTTCACCCCCAAGACCAACTGAAATAAATACAAGAGCAATTACTGAAGATGCAGCAACATTTACTCCTTTGTGCTGTATTTCAACATTACTTTGTATTCAACTATAATTTTCTCAAGTATATTGTCCTAATGTACTTGAAGCAATCACATTAAGTTCTCTGTAGAGTTTTATGGCATGACTCCAATGAAACTCCCAGTCACAGTATGTACATTGGAAGGGTATGACAAATCATTTTCTCAGGGAGCTGGTGCGCTCCAGCACAGGCTGAGCAGTGCATGGGGCAGGAGCCAAGGAGACCTGAGGGTCTGCCGATGGACCTGCGGACAAAGTGCCAGCACCTCTGCATCCTGAATAGACCAGGAAGTGTGAATCCAGAGAGGACAGGCACTGAGTGGGGCTGTGCTGCATGGAGTTGCACGCACATCCTCTCCAGAGTCTACTGAATGAAAAATATTGCATTAATCTCCTGGCAAATAAATTAATGTAGAATCCAGGTGTGAGAGGAGACCGAAGACATCCCATGTATCCCATTCCCTACAGTCCTGGGGAAACCTTCACGGTCCCTGCATAGCAGATGCACATTCTGGCGCAGGGAAAAGGGGAAGGGCATGTGTTTGATTGTGCCCCAGCTGGGTCACCATGTGCCATCCAGGCTATGGGATCAAATGCCAAACAAAACAAAGCCGAAGAGCGGCTTCTTTGGTTGCTTCTGTACTGACAGCATGAAAATGTGCAAAAATAAATTTGCAAGGGAAGTTGCCTAAAGTCTGACTTTAAGGAAAAGCCTTTGTGGCAGGCACAGATAAAACACCATCACTGCACAATACCGCAGAGACTATTCATGAATATATATTAAAAATTCAAATTGTGAAAAAGCTGCATATATTAACAAATCCAAAAGTGACTTCCACTTTAGCAACAAATTTGGCCTAAAGAATTAATGAAGAATTTTTCTGGCACTAAAAGAGTGTTAAGCATAAAATATAGCCTCTGTGAAGAAAAATCAGCCAGTCTGGATCAACTGGACCATCCAAATTCATCAAAAATCTGATTTTTGAGTGCCAAAAGAAAATATCTACAATTTAACAAAGTTTTAGGAAAGTGTTCTCCCTTATCTGCAGCAGACACCATCTCCAGAAAGTTGCTACCACTTTCCTTCCCCCTCCAGCTGCCATGAGCTCTGTGTTCCTGCACTGTTTGTACATGGACAAGAAGAAAAGAACTGACCAGTATGAAGAGTTGCAAAGCAAGACAAGCCTCCTCTATGGCCCCAGTTCAGCACTCAAGGATGGGTTTGTTTCAAGTTTTGAGGGATTAAAAACTACAAAGTAGAAGAAGAAAACACTGATGATAGCAGCAACCGAGATGACCTCAACATCTGGAGAAGTCATCTTGGCTGCAGAGCTGCTGCCCCATCACAAAAACACTGCCTGAACCCATCAGCTTGTCCTTGGTTGTGCAATTAACTGGAGACTTCATGGTTTTACAAATCCTCCTCCTCTGACCTCCTCAAGCACTGAATCCCTGTGCACAGCCCAACACACCAGCAGCAGGAATGAGAAGGGACTTTGCCACTTGGGCTTGCAGCTTCTTAGATGTTTACAAAATAGTTTGACCCCGAAGCCAAGCCATCCAGACCAGACATGAAATTGTGGGGGTGGTGGGTGGTCTCTTGCTTCAACAACACAGTTGTGCTGAGGACCACATGCACAGGTCAGCCTAAAAGAGAAGATGAAAATGTGGTTTTATGAGATTTCTGGTGGTTTTCTATGGATCTCATGCAGGAACAAAGGGTGACCGGAAGCATCTCTGGTCCCTCACTTGTGAGAAAAGGGCATTTGCCTCTATCCACACTTCCAAAAGTGCAAACTGGCAGTAACGACCATTCTTTGGTCAAGTTGTCAATCTTGAAGATTTCTACGAAGTGGGTTTTAGAGATTGTAATTGGGGTCAGAAGGAGGCCCTCAAAACTAGGAAAGTCACAAAGTCATCCTTATTTTTATCTGTTTTAATCAAACCAGCAATAGTTCCATCAAACTCTGACAACAGGAATTACATTGTACATTGTACTCATGGACAGCTGTTACTGCAGACCACAGCTGTCCAAGTAACAAAGCCCATTTTCTCCCATTCTACTGTTCTCTTAGTCTAAAGACAGCATCCCCAGAGCCAGTGTGGTCCTTGAAGACTTGTGGACATCGGAGAACACTGATTTTCAGTTTTTAATTACTTCAGTAGTCTGTAGCCATGCATAAGCAAACAAAAATCACATCAGGGCTCTGAACTATGGGATTCACTCTTTAATCACTAGAGCCAGTTACAAAAATGTGAAATATTCTTTCCTATTACAAACTATGTTCATTCAAAGCTGAAAAGAAAAGTACTTATTCTGTGGACCTGGATCACCTTTTCCTCAGCCCAAGAGACAATCTAAGAGCAAACAGCTCTAACTACACCAACAGCTCATTGATTAGCACTCAGTTTAGCTTTGCAAGCTCCATGTTCAGGTTGCTTCCAGACTTGCTTCAGTACAGAGACTTGACCAAGGTCTCTGATGCTTTCACTGCCAGGGAAGTGCTGGGGCCACACTTCAAACAGCTCACAAAGTTCTTGCATTCACGTCACAATGGCATAAAATCTTTTAACTGGCTTTCCACTGAGGAAAAAAAAAAAGATTTTGAAAAACTGAGCTGCAATTTTCTGGATAGCCCCATAAATTACCAGAATGCAAAAACCACAACTGAGAAAAAAAAGGTCTATTTCCTTGTTAAAAATATATCTTAATGCTTCCGTTTGCATCATTAAGTCACATTAAATATGAAGATACTTTGTGAAGGTATCACAATCAGAGACATTTGTAACCTGAAGGATTTCCTGAATTTTACTCTGCAGGATGCAAGCAGAGCTCCCTCATTCACACAATATCCACTTTCCACTAACAGTAGTTAAAATGCAGAAGTCTAAATTATTCATTAGGAGGTCAAAATTAGGTATAAAAAGCACTGCTGAGATCAGGGTCCAAAACAGTTGTGGAAGATAATTAAAGCCATGACTGAGTCCTCAATGGCCATCCTACAGAGCAAGTTTATATAACAGGGATATTGGTGAAAATCTCCAGCTTTGCTGATGTATTATTGAACATTTTTCCTCATCAGTTCAGCTGTTAACCCCAGATCTGTAGTGCTAGATGAGGTGGTCACAGTTTGGCAAGAAAAGGGACTAAACTAATGCAGCTTTCACGGAACAGCCTATTGCAGATCCAGAAGGGACCACTGTAACACAGCTTGTGGTCTTCTGAACTCTACCCAATCGTCCCTGCAACTCCTGCTTGTACAAAAGCAGCTTCTCAAAAGCACCAAGTTTTGTTCTAAGAAGTTCCAGGGTGGAGATTTCTCCCTTCATTAAGCTGGAATGGGTCATGCAGAGTTTAACCAGCACTTCTCACCTTCCCAGGAACTCTGCCAAATCTGCCTGGGAACTGGGGCATCTACATTTTGGCACAGGGCACACCTGAAGCCAGTGTACAACTCCTGCTGGCTTGCTTTTGCTCCTGTCTACCCACAGGAGGATTATGAGGCCACAGTTTGGTTTTGCAGAAGGGGCATCTTCTGTAAGATGAAGACATCCAAAATAAAACACAAACCTTATGGAGGTTAGCTGACTCAGTGACTTTATTCCTTCCTATCTCCAAACTCCCAAGAAGTCTGGGAGGAAAGCCCGCCATAATTGCCTGAAAGTCAGCACTGTAGGCAACTACTTAGTTGAAAGAGTTTCTATTTATCAGCAGCTCTCAGTCTCCCAGCCATCACAGACATTTATAATCTTTCAGCCAGAATGTTTTTCACTGAATTCTGAATCAAGATTTACTACAAAATGGATGACAAAAAATAGAAGGATAGTACAGACTTGCACAGAAATGTGGTAACATTAGCAGAGGCCTTTTCTAAAGAAAGACAGATGCAAAGCTCAAAAAATTAAGATGCTTTCTCCTTAATTATCATTTGTAGCTTCTAAGTAGGCAATTTAGATCTGGCTGTCATATTTCACATGGAAGACTAGACTACCCGTGACATGCAGATGAGGTGAACACTTTCAAGAGTGCTCAATGGGAATTTCTTTATTCAAAGGAGATGCTTGAAGCAAATGAAAAGCTCCCATAAAACACAATTTCCTTTTCCTTCAGAAGGAAGAATCACTTGAAGAGACAGCTTTACTAGCACACTGAAAAGATACTAATAGGTGATTTAGAATAAAATGGAAAACATTCGTTTTGCTCACTGCTGTGATACAAAGATGTGCAAAGATGTATTTTCATCAGGCTCTCACGTTAGCACCACCAGGAAATTCTATTCTGTCGTTCTAGTAACTGTGGCTCAGTGCTCCTAACACCTCTGCACACACTTCACCTAACCACTGGCTTAGGTGAGATGTTTAAAATTTAACAATGTCATACTCCAGGCCAATATTTTCCAAGTAGTTTTCAGGATGAATGCCCCAAGAAAAGACAAGAGATAGTCCAAATGAATTCCCTTGCAGCATTTAACTTGCAGATATACTGTGTATGTATGCTTGGGTTAAAGCACCTCCAAAAGCGACAGGCAAAGAGATTTTAGTCCAGGGTCTGCCTCAAGACTTAACAGGCATCACACTTAGGGGCTTGTATTGAGATGGTTCTCCCTTCCCATTGCCCTGCAGACCCATCCAGCACAACACCTCTGCTCATGGGACTTCCACAAGCCATAGACCCCATCAGCACCACCCACAGCCAGGGTATGGCACAGCATTCCTCCCTTGGCCAGGACAGGACATAACCACAAAGCAGCAGGTGATGGCATCAGCAGAGAGTACCTCTCCCAGCACATCATCATGAGAGCACTTCTGAGATGCAAAGGTTCATTTAAATCAGTAGCTGAAGAAGCCCAAATGTTTCAGTAAAACTCTGCCAGTTGCAAGTAAAACATCAGGTTTGTGATACGAATAATTATGTAGCAAAAAATCTTCAGTACAGACTCAGTAAGTTAAGCAAACAAAAATATTTGCTTTTAGGAGGACTGATGAAAAAGCATCTTAAAATAGTGAATACCAGTTGTACACAGTAGGTGTACTATTCAACCACTTACTATCAAAGTAAACCCAAGGAAAAACAAAGTACATGATAAAAATGTTGTTAGGATCAGAAAAAATAATAAACAAATAGGACCTTCCCTAGGACTCTTATTACAGACAAAAAATACTGCTTCAGGGCACTTGGATAAGTGACAAATCCAATCTGAAAGGGTGATGGACTATGAGAGTAACAAATAATCCCAAAATGCTGACTTTTTTTTACCACCTCTCAAAGAATCATTGCTTGGGTGAGGGTGAAGTTGATGAACATCCTAATGTGTGCCAAATTTGCAACAGACTCTGTATCAAGCACAGATCCTAATGCTAGGGAAAAACTGCTACTGTAGGGCCAGAGAAATTGATTCTATATCTGAACCTGTAAAACTTTCAAAATGCATACAGAAATATCCAGAAGAATGTCTGATTTGTGCTTTAAAACATGAGGAAGGAAAGACATTCTTTGTGACAAAACTAGAATCAGGCAGAAATGAGAAAAAACCTCAGGTGACTATTTGAAACATCTTATAAATATCAGCTTAGGCATGGAAGAATCTGGCAGGATCTGGAGAAGAGTGTGGCAGAGCTCCAGAAGACACTGTTGGAGGATATTAGGGTTTAGACTTCAGGTTAATTTCCACATTACAGGGTGACTACAGGGTCATGGGCAGGGGTTGCAGGAAGCTTAAATGAATCAGTGTAATTATGGATGGAAAAGCATCCATCTAATCTCCTATTCCAGGAGAGATGGTGGAGGCAGATCTGGGATCAATTACCTCAATACTGGGGGGACTCTTCTGTGGTTACTGCACCCCAGTAGCATGAGCCCAGAGCAGAGGCTCTAGCACAGGGCATCCCTCAGATGGGAATGGCTCAGCCTCCCCTTGCTCCTGACACAACCCTGCACAGGCACCACCACATCGGCTTTTCTCCCAAGAGATCCTGTCTCCCAGCCGTGCAAAAGCACCACTGCACCAGATTACTCTGCTGGTCTCTAGTGATAAGTGGGCTTTTGTGCTTTTCCTCACTTCCCCCTTTTCAAAGAGCAAATTAATCCAGGACCAGAACTAAATTAAGAAAGTGATTCCAGTAGAAATGAGAAGCAGCCACCTTGTGAAAAAGGTTTCTTTGGGTTTTCCTTTTGGTGCTCCACAATTTCCTACTGCCAGAGTTACAACAGCAGTAAGACAACATAGGAGCCAAGCAGAACTTCCATAGAGCCATAACTCAAAAAAAACCAAACAAGAAAGAATTAATATTAGTTTAAAGGTATGTTTCAAAACTCCCTGTCTAATGGTACTAATTATTTCTCTTTGAATCATTTTTATTTCTTGCTGGAGACTTTTGCAATCTGTAGGTTGGGGCTGAGAAAAATCTCAATAAGCAGGTGCAAAGATGCTTCTTTGTTTTGGGAGCATCTGGAACAACCTGCTGTGGAGTGCAGTGCTGCTTCAGTGCATTCAAGACTGGCCTGGGGCTACATGAATCACTGGGTTTGAAGTTGCATTGGCATCCGGTATGTTTCAGTCACACATGCTCACACCCCACCAGCACTGGTTTTGTCCCCCTGCATCCTCCTTTTCTTTAGCTCAGTTGATTGGCCCCAGAAGCATGTGGTCACAAGTGCAAAACCCATCCTTTCAGTCTGGGAAACTTCCTCCCCATTCTGATCTTGATTTAATGGGAACGTTTTCAGCATCCTTCAACCTCATTTCCAAAACATCCAAGCCTTCTTGCTTTGCCAAGCTGTCCTGTTCAGCCTTACCAATTTGTTTACCAGCTTAAAGCTCTTGACACTTGTCATCTACTGGCCAAGGTCTAGCAGTTCATCTTTTGGGAGAAGAAAATAAAGCCTCAAATTCACAGCAACAGAAGTGAAAGCAGCTTGTAGCACACGACTCTTCATTTCAAGTCATGCCGGAAGGTGCAGCTCATAAAAAGCAGTGCTCAGGTATTTTGACTGCTTCAGCGTCACTGCTGAGAGCCCCAACAGCAGCAGGGTGTGTCAGATGCTCAGCAGCTTCTCTCCTTCCACCTACACCTTGGCCAGCTGACAGCCAATAATCAGGACTGTGGAGGCATTTGAAAGGAAAATGCCATGTGAAGATGGACCTGAATGCAAGACAACTGGTGGGAAATTCATCCTACCTACACTATGCCTATAAGCCCATCTAGGGAGATTAGCCTCAGCCTCAGGAGCACAGTCTTGATTAGAAAGCCTCAACTTTTCTGAACTGCTTTTTCCAAGTGTATTCACTGCTCTGAGATGTTACCTTTCCCAACTAATCTCACTTCTGTTTTCAGAAGAGCATCCCATCTCCATTCTGTGGAAGGAGCACTGGAGAAAGGCAAAAAGAGCAAACACACAAGAAAGTCACAGGAATATTTAGATAAAACACTGAGATGACACCAAGTTCCACAGGTAGCACTGGGCCAGACTTTCCAGGCACACATCTGCTGCCTCATGTAATCTGCACATCTCTGGACACTTTCTGCACGATCCTCAGGTTTCCAAACAAAATCCCAAATTGCACAAAATCTGAGTATATTCATGCTTCTCCTGAAACAGTAGCGGGCTGTCATCTCCCTTCTCACCCGCACATTTCAGGTATATTTATACCACACAGCCAACCACCCCATCGTACATGCCACACATCCCATCTGTGCATGCTGAGTTCAAGGGCCAGCTACAGCCTCAGCCGAATCCCTCCTGCAAATAAACCCTATTTTGCATCATCTCTGCAACATGCTGGAATGTTACAATTACCCATCAATTACTTCCAGTTTTCTAATAAGTAAAACTGTGGGAAATTGCAGATCCAGCCACTTCCTTCTAGAAACAACGGTTAATGTGCCTGGTGAAACACCAGGAGACACTTGATGGCTACTTCCCTCTGTTTTATTAACTTTTAAAATAAAATACTATTTTATAATCATGCAAACTAAAAGCATTTCACTACAGGGTGTATTTGTCATGAATGTTGGAGAAATTACCTATTTGAAGTGAATCAAATTACAAACTCACATAACTCAATTTTCAGGATCTTTCCTCTGCATACAAAGCAGAAATGAAAGAAAACGTAGATATGTTCAAGACAAAAACACCTTGTAATACCAGGAAACGTGACTTTTTTGAGTAATAAATGTATGTCAAACAAGAACAACATTTCAAGAAATCAAATTCAGTTCCCACTGTTCGGAATTTGCTGTATCTTAGAACATGTTAGAGAAATAGATGCTTTCAAGTCTGGTCTGTGCATAGCAATCATAAGCAAAACAGCATGTGATTTCCCAAGGAAGAAAAACAATTTTAGAGTCATAGTGTACTAGACTTGAGATTGAATTATGCATTCTTTTCTTAATCATCTCAATTCCTTGATGAAATCACTTATACAAAAGTGAATGGTTTCTGCACTGCAGTGGACTTGACGTATCTAGAAAAAGAAGACTGTAGATGCTCTTTTGAAGCAGGATCTTAAATGGCATGAATATTTTATATATATATATACGCACACACATATATATATGTATCTGCACTACAGTTTTCAGATGTACTTAAAAAACATTAAAAAGCTATAAAAACTGTTTTCCTAAATCACTAGGTTTAAAGCATTCAGACATGAAGAGATGCAAACAGGCAATTAGTAAAATTTTCCAAAAGCATTTCAAAATTATGGTTCAAACTCATTTTGGTTTTTTGTTTCCCCCTCCCTTGGAGCAGCTATTTCAGATCCTTGCTACTGCAACGGATGGGAAACCTGTCTGATTTCCAGCTTAGTTAATGGCTACATTATAGATTTTTATCTTGGGATGATGTGTTGTTTAATTTTTCCTTGCCTGCCATTTTCCACTCCCTGAGCTTTCCTGGCCTCCACAGGGCTCTGGAATCTCTCTTCTCCACTGAGTTCCCATTTCCAGCAGTTGCCATGGCCCCATCCACACCAGGTCTGGCCAAATTAATTCCTCCTGCACACCAGAGGAAAATTCTGGATCCCAGACTGGTGCTTAATTGAATTCTGCTATAAATGAAGGGAATCCCCGTGAAGCTGGGCCAGCCCCAGCCCCCAAGTGCCAAACCGCCGCGAGCCAGCCGGGGTTACCTGAAGGGGTAGGCAAAGGCTATGTCAATGCTGAGGTCACTCTCTGACTTGTTTGCACAGTCCACACTGAGGCGCAGCTCTCCAGAGTACCCACCGCATGTTGCAAATGCAAAGATTGCAAAAAGCTGTCAAAAACAAACAACATTTTTATTTTATTTCGTTTCAGCAACCACCACAAGCAGATCCATGCAGTAGCTCTTGCTGCAGCACCAGCCCCCTCGGGTCAGGTTATCCATCAGTCCTTGCATTTAAAGCATTGCCATACATTATTCCTGCACCCTTCCCAAAAGCAAATGCAAAGAACCATGAAACATGAAGCTCTGTTGCCACACAGACAGACACATCACCATTTGTCATGCCAGGCATCTCAGCTCTTCCCTCCTGTCTTGAACCCCATTTGGGATTCACAACCCAGGCAGTTATTAAATCACCCCACTGACAGGTGAGATTGGACAAGAAGAGAAGGATGAATATTGACTGAGCATAATGAGTCAGTCTTAACCCAAACAAAACACCGGCAGAAGTATTTAAAAGGTGCAACCAGAAGTAGCAGACCAAGACAGTTCACATGGCCGCCATCCCATTACGTAGCAAAACACAGAATTGAGCTGCCTCTCTCCCAGGTCATGTATGACTTAGAAAAAAAATCACAATATTTTTTAAATTACTTTTCCTAAATTACTACCATAATCCAAAGTGGACATACAGGTGAAGGAAACTGACTGCAAAGCAGAGGAATTCCAGACTTAGGCTAAAATCAGGCAAACTGGAAACGAACAAAGAGCTTGGGTGGTTCTGATGCAAACCCATATCACATCTTCATCTTCCAGGAGAAAAATAATGAAGGAAGGAGTATGTAGGGCAGAGACACATCAGCTTTTATATCAAGGGTTCAAAGAAAGGAATTGGAAGCGGGCACAGGTGTCTTAAAACATCGACTTAGGCTTCCTTGGAAGACCCTAAGCAGAAGTGGGGACAGTTTATTTATGCAGTTGTAATTTAAATTAAAGGACAGGTTAGATTTTGTTGATTGGAGCACTATAGCTCTGAAGTAATTACATTAGCTTTAAAAGAGTTACTGTGAGATCTACAAAGGGGCAGATATGGGAAATGGCAAGCAAATGCCCAATCTTAGCCACAATTAAATAAGCTAAATTCAGCAACCCAGAGGAAACAAAGAGTGCACATATCTGGGAAAGAAACCATGGTTTTAGACACTGAAAAATTATGCAGCAAGCAGATATAATGGCAAAATAACAGACTGAAAATATAATACATAGAAAAACTAGATCTTCTCTTGCTGTATAAGGCTTTGCAAAACATGCCATTAATCTTAGTTCTCCCAGTTTGCAGCATAAGCAAAGCCCTGAGTTTCACTCAGCCTCCTTGGAGCTTTGCATGTGCACCTTTTCCCCAGAGAGTGACAGATTATAGGGGTGACACCTGAGCACTGGGGCAGGGAGACCCTCCCTGGCTGCAGAGTGATGTGCTAAGCATGATGGAGCACAGGGAATAACAGGAGAATGATGCAAGTTTCCACCCTGCTACTCACTTCCAATGTGATCAGGGCATATCACATATGGAGGATAGATTTGCAGAGGTATTTAGGCACCTAATGACAAGAAAAGTTAATAAAATTTTTGATTGAATCAATTCTTCTTGCTGAGCTCACTGCAACAGAGGAAAGCTGAACTTCACTATGAATTGACTTGTTAAATATGTGCCACAGAATAAATGCTTTCACTACAACTTAAATAGTGTTCCTTCATCCTAAATGAGACACTTCCTCTGTACACACAAGAAGTTTCTGCCCTTACATGTAGCACAGCACTGAAAATCAGCATTAATCACCTCAGGTTTATTTGTAAGGTAATGTCAGAAAACAATATATTAAGGGTAACAGGAAAGAAAGCTGACCTGCTTTCTGGCCTAATTAACTGAGTTGCAAATGCAAATGTTTTCCAGGCACATAGAGAGGCACAAAGATTAACAGTGATATAAAAAGAGGGTGAAAGCCTGTGGTGCGAGACAGACCTGTCATAAACGAAGAGCCATCACCTCTCAGCTACCATTCTCAGCAAGCGGACAAGCAGAGGAAAGAGGTGCAATTGAAATGCATCTCCTTTAATCACAGATTGGAAATCAGCATAATGGGTGTCATCATGTTTTTTCACCAAGGGCACAGAGGCACACCCAAAAACACAGCTCAGGCTATTCCTTCCCTGGAAGTATCTCCTCCAGAATTCCCAGTTTTTCCTCTCCCCTACTGAGAGCATCTCTGAGAGCAGACTCAGGCACCTGGAGCCTTGGTCCTTTGGATAATACAGATCCAGCCTTTACTCACCAGTTGGCCCCACAACCAGCTCCTAATCAGAAGCTTTTCAGCAAACCCCTCCAGGCACAACCACTAGCTCCCACCCTTACCAGCACACGCTCTGCTCCAAGCACCAGGCAGCACCCACAAGGCAGGTGGAAAAGGACCATGCTGGAGATTTTGCTACCAAACTTTAGCAATGCCTCAGCCAACCCAAGCTTGGCTCCCTGCTGTGGCTGGATGAGATGCTGCTGATGGCTGGGATCACCCAGCTGCCAGTAATGCCCAGCCAGTCCCCACAGCTGCATGCTGAGGACATGAAGCACCTTCTGGGAGCATATTTACAGTTTCCATCAAGGGAGTGCAGAGTGAGGGCTGTAAATCAATGGTATTTCTCTGGGGTATCTTGGCCAAGCAGCAGCGTAATTCTCCTTCTCTTCTTACCTCTGCATTTCCCTCTCCCTCCCCCGCTACAAGTTGTGCTGCTTTATGCTGTCAGAGGAGCACCCAGTGCAATAAGCCAAGAATTACTTGCTGTTTTTTTTGTGCACACAGTAATTCTGTGGCCGTTTCAGGAATGCTGTAAACACCACTGTATTTTATTACAGCAGGATTTGTGTAAATGGCAGTTGTAAACACCATAATGGGAGCTTTATGAGCCAGATTCAATAAAACCTCCATCTGTGAGATAATTTTATTGAACCTAGCTGCTCTGAAATTGAAAAGTTTATGGAGAAAGGGAAAGTGTTTCCCTATGTTCCTATTTACTCTTCGCCTATAAATCCACACTCAGCACTAGTCCTGCTGCAGTGCGCATGCATCCTGCTTCTTCCCTTCACATGAGATAAATCTCCCCGTGTGCAGTTACCTCTGGTTATCACATGGCTGCTGCCTCCCAAGGCTCAGGCCTGACAGCTAGTCGTGTGCCTGGCTTCCCTGGAGTGGGAGTGGGAGAAACCCGGCGCCCTTGAGGCAACAAATCCTCGCTGCCCTGGCTGTGCCAGGCTACTCCTGCCCACAGGTGTGCGAGCAAGGCAAACCCTGCTTTCTCCTGTGCTCCCCATCCCTCCTGCAGCTGCAGCTATTGCCTTGCCATTGTGATACCGTGGGGAGGCTGGTGCCTTCACATGTGCCTGAACCCTTGCAGGGAAATGGAAAATGCCTCTCCCCAGCCTGGATCAGTGGTCCACATTCCATGTGGCATAACACACCAAGCATCCCACTAGTTCAGTGTGTGCTATAGAAGCAGCTGCCAACCCACCTGATGAGGCCACAGACTGAAGGGAGGGAGAGAAAGGAACATTATTTGTGCTCCTCAGAACAGACTGGAGCAATGAACATCTCACATGTCCAGTGTAGCCTGGTTGGAAGATCATCCTTCTTCCTCATGATCTCAGACACAACACTGACAAGGCAGTAAGTTTCTGCAGAGTGATTGACACCATTTCCAGATCCTGTTATGGTGGTAGTCCCTCTTTGACCTCCAGCCTTGGCCCAGACTATTGGTAGATTGTTGTAAGGAAGTATAATCCCACAGTATAACTTAACCAACAGAAATTATATTTATTATGGCACTGTGCAACAATAAACCAGCCTTCCCTGTGAAATCAGATAAGCATGTTTTAAAGACAAGTTGGCTCCTGAGCACTTGGAGAAAAAATAGCAATGTAATACCCAGCAGAGCATAACATTGCTTCTCACACCAGCGCAGGGCAGGGAAAGGTTTATCATATGATTTATGGGATCACCTCCCTTCTTCTGATGCCAGGTTTCAAAGCAATGGCAGTGAATCCTGTAATTCAGCATTCAGGTGCTGTCATTTATCCAGGCTCAAGGCTGGTTCCTTCCTTTCCCAACCCAGTGGCTTGGAGTGTGTGATGCCCTGAGGGAGCCCAAGTCCCAGCTGTGAATTAAGCACTTGGTAGTGCCTCAGCATGTGACCCTGGACATGACCCATCCCACCATGGAAGGGAAAAATGGGATGATTTCCTATCGCTTCTCCCTGTTTGGCTTTCCGACAATTCCTCTCAATGCCTGCTGAGCCATAGGCTCACTCTGCACACCAGGAGAAGGCAGAACAGTTCCAGATAAGGCAAGTTAAAAGGCTTATGTGGTGCATGTTACAGCTAAAACATCCTGGTAGGAAGATAAAATTGATGGAACTTCTATATAAACCACTTGCTTTTTCCTGGAGCATGTCTGCCTTGTGCAGCAGCCTGTGGCAACCTGCTGGCTGACAGGATGGAGCCATGCTGGGGATGCACCCCAAAACTATCCTGCTGCAAAGGAGAGGATCTGCTCTGCCTGAGGGCTCCTTGGTGGGTCCTCCAGGAGGGCAAGATCTTAAAAAGAAAGTGTTAGTCTTGTCTGGAGCTGTGGTGGCCAAAAACAGGCTGTGAGGGAGGCAGTAAGCTATGTGGTTTGGTTTCCAATGCTTTCTCTTGGCACTGAGGAAGGGAAATGGGAATGAATGGCTTCCCCAAAGAGGTCTCCCCAACCCCCTACTCCTGCCCTAACACTGGAAAGCCGAGGGTAACTCCTGACACTTTTAAAGAGCAACCCGAAATATTCAAAACACCCACACTATTGTTAGTCATTTTACATGTTCAGAGTGTTTTAAAAGGAGATCTATTTTTCTGGCATCATTTCTGGATCTGAGACCTCCCTTTCTCCATATCACCATAAGAGAGAGACTGCAAAATCTTTGCTAAATGTTCAGTTGCCTTACACTTCCTGCTGCTCGCTGTGGCCAAGAGCATGCGTGGAGCGGGAAGGGAGCACTGCTCTGAGGGCTTTGGAGACATCACCCTGCAGCCGGCATCGCTTACCCAGCAGAGTGTCTTGTTAAAGTGAGATTATTTCTTTATAGGGCAGAACCAGTAATTGAGTGTTATTATTAAGGCTGTAAAGGGGAGGTTCGAATGCACTAAATGACTGTACGGGAAACATTTACTGCAGAAGTGATGGCCCAAAATACGTCACCAGTGAAGGATTAGGAAGCATTCTCTCCTCTGGGTCTCTGCCTGTTTCTTTTTTAAAATCTGGCATTTTTCCTGCACGGATCTGAGCTGCAGACTTCCTGGAATCACTTCTCCCACATACAAGCCTTTGTGCACTGGAGATTAGCAGATTATTGACTTTGGGATTCCTAATTATATCAGCTTGACTGGTTGATGAATTGGAGGTGGATGGCATCGCAGCCGATGCAGTGCTGGGGCAGGGGGGGGCGGTGACAACTATCTGGAGTAATTTTCCTTCAACAGCTATACAGGGAGAAAGATGAAATATATTCTGCTCCTGCTGAGAAACAAACCCTAAAGCCATAGTTCACTGATTGCTGGGATTTAGTGTCCCCACCTTATAAAGAAACAGCAGCATTGCTAAGAAGGCTCCTGTGCCAGCCCAGCCCTGGTCTGTGTGGAGTGAAAACCCCAGAGATGAGGGAGCAACTCAGAGTTTGGGCATGCAGAACCACATATGGCACTGTCATCCACCTGGAGGAGACTAATCTGCTCCACGACTTCCCTACAGGGCAGTAGGGGCTTCATGAGGGCATCTGCCGCAGTAAACCTCTGTCTGGCATTTTAGAGCACCCACAAAGGGCAGCCCTTGATGGCACCACCTGGATGGAAAGACTTGACCCCAGAGCAGGGAGGAACCCCAGAGCATCCTCTGTTTAAAGCACAGCACTTCATTTAATGCTTAGCATTTTTTTAAATAAAAAAAAAAAACAAAACTAACTTGATTTCATTCTTAATGGAAAGATCTATGGAAATGGAACTGGGGTATATTTAGTGAGTAAAGATCATGTTATAATAATTTGGTTATACAATACTTTAATCCTGAGGAGACAATTTTCTTTTTCTTTGAAGAAAACCTTTATCTTTTTCATTCATCTTCCATTGATTATTCTAAAAATCCCATTTAGCTCCACCAAATAATGGTATGGTAGTCTTTTCTCATATTTTAATAGAATAAAGCCCAACTGTATATGAGAGGATTATATAACCATTCGTTGGGGTAAAGAACACTGTTCCTCCAGATGGCCAGACAGAATCTGTGTAATGCCTTTCCTATTTATTAAGTTCAAAATGTAATGCAAGCTGTTTCATCCAGTATTTAATGGGTCAGCCACAAAGTTGAAAGCTAATGCTAAGGGTGGCAGCATGCATGGAAGAGTTAACAGGCAGAAAATAGTGACACATTTATAGCATCTCTTCTTGGACTCAGTGAAAAGCTGTCGGAGTACAAAGGTACTTACACAAGCTGGGCAGAGCTGCCAAGCTCTCTCAGCCCTTCTAACCATTAGTGAAAGGTTGGAGGTAAACATTTATGAGGACCTGAGATTTTTTTAAAATTTATTGTATAAATTGCTTTCAGCACATGGACATAGACACATTGGTGTCTTCCAGGAAACAAAAGACACCGACAGGTGCTGCAGACAGGCTTAGGAGTACTTGGGGTAATTACTGGGTGTACATGGCTTCATTTGGGATGTATCACAGACACATCTACAGCCGGCAGCCCTTTTCCCCTCTGGCTGTAGAACAGCCTGGAAGTAATGGTTATACCTCTGAAGCGTTCACAACTTCCCCTTTGTGCCCTTTTCATTTAAGGATGTGAGAGCACAAGTTGGACAGACATGTTTAGATTTGTACATATAATCCCTGAATGACTCATGCTGTGACATACGTCACTGCAGCAGAGACGCTGCCAGTGCTCCTTTTTGGGCCTGAGAGCTTTTTTAGTCCTAGACTTCCAGCAAAAAAAAAACCAACCGTAGTGGTCTCTACCAGGATCCATACTGTGACAGTGCCCAGAGCATCACAAGTGCCCAGAGTCCTGGAGAGCAGCCACTCCTGGCCTGTGTCCCCTTCCTCTTGTTTCATGACCTGCTTTGGCACCAACCACATGTGACCACTGTCGGCAAAACCATGGAAAGCCATGGTGGGGTACAAGAGAGCTTTTCTAACAGATTAAGTCAATTCTCATTTTACTAACAGGTAACGTGCTACAACCCAGCAAACACTCAGGTTAATGCATAAATGTAACCGTTTCTGCTCCCTCCAGAAAACAACAGGTTTTGTGCAGACTTTACAGCCTGATTATATGGGATTTATTGTGTAACAAGTGTAAACATTTAATTGTAAAATAAAAAAGGTTGGACAGCTGCTTGTTTCCTCTTTTGCTTGGTGGATTTAAAAGCATCTGGGCTTAAAATGGCCCATAATGTAATATAAATGCATAGGAGAGTATGATCCAAGTTATTACTAAGTAGGATTTACTCCCTCTAATAATCGCAGGGATTTACTTTATTTCTGAGTGACATGCACACATGGGAAGCAATCTGCGAAGGGAAAGTGCCCCTGAACTTAATGTATTTAAATCCTTGACGGTCAATAGAGGTGCAGCGGCTCAACTACAACCAAGACTACACCACACCCCCTCTACTGCAGCACTGGATGGCCGGGGACCACAAACCCAGCTTGCAATAGAAGTGTCGTACACAGTGTACCCATCATCTGCCCTGGGCTGGGGCTGGGACAAGGCACCTCTCCCAGCCAGGGAGCCCAGCCCCATTCCCAGCTCTCCCAGCATCACCACCAGGCACCATTGTCCTTTGGAAACACTCCCTGATGGCTCCTGGAACTGCTTCCTTGCCTAATTTGTGTCTTTGTTCTTTCCATTAGCTTCAGCTCCTTTCCCAGCACTGCTCCATGGACCTGGGGTTCTGAGGAGAATTTTCCTGCTCTGGTGACAGATGAACACAGCAGAACTGAGAGGCTGGAGCACTTCTCCAACCAGAAAATGCTCTGACAGCTGGGTCCCTGCAGTGTGGCACAGCGAGGGGGCTGCAACCAAACCCTCCCTGGGCCAGCACTGATAGAAAATTATTATTACAGGAAAGGCTCTTGTCCTCAATCACGCTGTATTATTTATGACCTAATGATTGCCCATTGACTAGCAGGGATTATACATTCCTGAAGACGTTTCTGGGTGAATGAAAGGGCATTAACCTCATTATTATCACGTCCATGCTCATCAGAGGCCATTAGTAGCTTCCTCTCAGCTCCCTAGGCTCTGGTGTAACTATCTGGTGTCATCTGCTGCCTCTCCACCTGCTGTCCCACACACCTGCACTGGCTCTGTCTCCAAACATGGGGCCCATTGCCTCATCTCAAACCAGTTTTGGATAGAAAAATCCACTGGAGCTTTGACCTCAATACCCACCTCTGTGCAGAAGGCTCGAATAAGAGTTTGCTCCTGGCTAAATATCAGCCCACATAGTAAAAATAATTTATTTTTTAATAATTAAGATGATGGGCTATAAATGAACATTTGCTTTGTTGAGCTCTGGGAATTCACAAAGAACATTTCGAGCAAGAAACATTTTTAAAATTAAAACCTTCCTCTTCTTTTCTGCCACTCCTCTCATACTCTGTCCCCAGAGATGGTACTGCTCTCCTTCCCACACTTAAATCATAAAAAGCAACACCTAAACACAACATATTTAGGAAATGCTAACAACATTGTCCTTATCTCACTAGCTCTGAAACACTTCACCTGGACAGGTTAAGTTGTCCTGTTCCCCTACATCCTCCCCCTTCCTATGGTGCTCCACACCTCTTGCCTGTCTTTTTTTTCAACACCCCGTCATTCACGTTCCCTGAAACCTGCGCCCATACCTGCTTCCAAACACAGAGAAAAAACCTTGCAAAAATCGCACCTGAATGTTCTCCATTTCCTTCTGTCAGAAACTGAAAATAGTCCATGCCTCAAACACTGATATAAAGTTTTGCTCATTATAAAGAAGCTACAACTAAAGAAGCCTCCCTGAAGACTGGGACTTTGAACTGAAAGTCAAACTGCTGATTAGATAAAAGGAAACCCATTGTTCAATCATCCCTGGCTGAGTTTGGATGGGGGAGAGACCACAGCTCACAGAAGCCAGGTTTACACAGACTCCCCCCCAAGCGAGGGGGTATGAGGAGGTTTTGGGCCCTGGCATAACCTCTGGTCAGAGGCAATAAACCCCCATCCTCCAGTTACACAAACTGGCCCAGCTGTGGCACCCCCAACCCCACAGGCCACATCCACGGGACATCCACGTGAGAGGCCCTGCACCCCAGGGCTGCAC
>VZTE01005916.1:226985-243749 GCA_013397775.1 Eulacestoma nigropectus
TGGAGTGGTGATATTTTCCTTATTCTGTCCCTGTCCCCCTCTTTCTGGCCCCCATCCCCCCCCCCCTTTTTTTTCTACTTCTTTCTTTCTCTCTCTCTCTCTCTTATTTACCATCAAATAAAACCCTTACTATTGACTGGCATATGGTCTCATTTGCACCTTAATTCGGGCAGAGGTATTTCTAAGAACCTTAATAATAACTGGATCATAACACCTTCATGGTTCAAAATACTTAATTCTGAGACAACCACTCATCCTTCCCTTTCTCTCAGCTGCCAGCAGCTGCTGCAAATCTTCTGTGCCACTTCCCAATGTACTTCAAATCCTCCCAGACCCCAGAAAAAAACCAGGCACTTGTACAAAACCAATAATGCATCAGTATGTTTTTGGCTGTTGCAATCTTTACATCTGCACTGCTGGAGATGATTATCCATCTTTTTTTTTAATCTGTAGACTCTGGCCTGTGGAATAAAGCCAGGACCACTAAAATAAGGAAGCAGAGAAAACACAAGCAGAATGGGAAAAGCAATTGAACATGCTATAAACTCAGAATCAGGTGAAAGCTAATTATGGCCATGCTCACTGATAAAATAAGGACACCATGAGGGAGATAGGCTTATTAATTATTTGTGTTATGGTAGCACTTAGAAGCCCCAATCCTTTATCTGGGACTAGCTGTACTACACACAGCAAACACTCAGATGTATCTTTGGGTAATGGTACAGAGTTTTAAGGAAAATGTGCAAATGCTCTGTTCCTTTGCCTTCAGCAGTTCCTGGTTTGTTAATGCTTTTAAAGGAACCCAAGTCCACCATCAGTCTCCTTCTGAGCAGCTCACAGGGTGGTCTCATGGGTCAAAGAACAAATAATTCAGCATGAGGGCAGCCTGCACTCAGGACTGAATTAGGCAAACCCCAGGAAACTGCCCATGCTGCCCAGGCATGAGCTGCATCCATCGCCATCCACATCCCCTGGTATGGGGGACAGAACGCTCACTGTTGCCAACAGAGACGTTTCACCCTCATTGACGCTGTGCAACTTTGATTGCTTTTCTAATTAAGATACATTTTATGGTAATCTACCAAGCCCCTTAGACTAAATCACTCACTTTATCTGTTGTTAGTGCCCATATGTTTACAGCTTTACAGCCTGCTGCAGCATATTTGCTTTGCCACGGCGCCAGGGAGTTTCGGCGACAGATGAGCTGCTGCATGGCCATTCAGGTGGTGCAGGGCCCTCCCACCCATCCAGCCTGTGCACGGACAGATGGACAGACAGCCCTGACACACACCCAGCAGTTTGGAAAAGAGAGGAGAGGGAAGGCACAGCACTGCAGATATCCCATGCTGATCACCTGTCTCTTCCTCTGTCTCTACAGACGGGCTTAGCACATCTTTCTCATTTTCTTTTTCTTTCCTTGCCTTCTTTTTTTTCCCTCCAAAATAAGAGGTGGCACATGACAGGAGAGGACGGCTGAAGAGTTTCACAGTACAGTCACGTCTCTGGCCCCAGAGCTCATCTACCAAAGAGTTTCACTGCAGGTGCAAGGGCTCTTTGCAACCTTTTGGTCACATCTGCAAACTAAGGACAGGCAGAGCCAGACCCTCCATCTGCACTGGACACTGAAGTAAATAAAGGCTGAGCAAGCTCCATGGTTCTACAGAGGAGTGTGTCCCCAGCCCCAACCTCACCTGCAGCCCAGACACACCCATGGGCCCTTCCAGCTTCTTCAGGGCTGGCACAGTGCCATCACACACACAGCAAGGAGCTACATGTCCCTCTGGGCTCTCCAGCGACCCTGCCTCCTGTGTACGGACACAAGGCTGCAGTGTTGGCAGGCAGCAGCTTCATCTCTTCATCTCACATCAGGCTGCCCACGCTGGCTCTGGATGAAGGAGCAGGGATGCACTGAACAGGAACGTGGCCCTTTCCTGTTCCCAGTCCACAGCACTGCACCCAAATGCCTACAACCTGCAGTGGTACCTAAAGCTCAAGATAGACCCAGAGAACCCAGTTCTGCTCAGACCAGCTGGGCTGAGTCTCCAGCTCACCACACACAAATGAGTGGAATTCACAAGGGTGTGATATGCTAATGTTTGAAACTACTTGTGCTCAGCTTGCTGAGGGAAAGAGAGCCCACAAGCAAAATCAGGAAAAACCAAACTCCACGTTTGGTTGTCATCTACCATCCTATGTTCACGGAAAAATTCCCTGGAAAAAAATGGTCACATAATTCTACAGGAACTCTTAATCAAGAGTAACATGAAAACTAAAGTACCACTTGCCATCACCAGCACTGACAGGCAGCTGCTACCCAGTATCAATACAAATACCTTTCCCTCTGTAGAGTTTCTATTGATGTGAACAGGATCAACAGAGGTGAGGAAAGTACTCATTAAGTCTTCCAAGGACTCGGCAGACAAAAGACTATCGGACATTCAGGAGGAGCCAGATATTTAAGAAATCATTTTTTTAAAGAGTTTATGGAATTTCTCTAGGACTTCTTTGAGCTGCTAGAGGAGCAGCCAGGAAGACAGGTCTCCAAGGAAATAAAGCTCCTGAGATCCAAACACCCCTAAAATAATGTTTCAAACCCCTTTCAAACCCTGATGCACCTGCTAGCAGGGGACAGTGACACCTCCATCCCACTGGCAGGAATCTCACATTTTCAGTCCCAAGGCTTGCAAAGCACCATCCTGTGAACCTGTCCCTGCAGTTGTACCAAGCCCTGGTTTGCGTATCAACCTGAAGTCATCTTATAGAGCGGGTATCACTCTCCTGGGGAGGTGATGGAGGCTGTTCCAAGGTCTGAGAGCTGAGTGGTGGTTGGTGGTATTGGGCTGGGGAGCAGCTGCCCCCAGACCGGCTACCACCGAGTAGCTGGAGATGAAGGATCACCACACGTTGCAGCATGAGGATGGGCAAAAGGACAGAGACAAAACCCCACGAACACTGAAGACTTCTGTATCTATGACATGATAAGCAGGGCAAGCTCACCTGTGCCCCTGAGTTTGTGTCAGCCGTACTCTGTAGAGATGTAGGGCTGACGGGATCATTTCTGCTCAACCAAAAGCTCCTCTGCCAAGAGAAAGTCTTGCAACAATAGACTTAACCACATTTTCACTTTGTTCCTTAAGTCCCTTTGCTGCTGGCAACCTGCCCTCAGGGAGAGGGATGAGACTTGCCCCTGCCTGCAGGCAAATCAACCCTTTCAAGCCACTTTTCCTGCTTCAAAGCCATTAGGATGAGATCAACTGCCCCCCTTAATAAACCACGACCTGACTTCAGGGCAGTCTGGCACCCCTGCTGTGATGAGTTATGTGGCACAGAAAAACCAGGCCCTTAGTTTTGCAAAGTAGGAGCAGGAACTGTGCTTTTCAGTTCATACTACCCAGCCCCCTCCCCCTCCCGGGTCACCCAAACACACTCTCTGACCATCACCCTGCTCACTTGGAGGACGCTGCATTGAGTCAGATACCAGGGCTGAGCAAAGTTAGAAATGCCCAACACTGTCTTCAGGCAAGCAGCATTTATGCTTAGAAAGTGTGTGAGATGTGCACTGCTCAGACACCCACACCCTCCACACCTAAGGAGCTAAAGGACAATTACTGTTCTGTACCTTGTTCTCTAACACGGCGGCACATGGCACATTTTATGTACCGTGTTTTCTGTGCCAAACACACGTATTCAAGCTATATAGCTGCTCTAAATATATAGGGTCCTTATGAAACAGTAATCACAAAAACACCAGAAAGGCTCTGAACTGAGTGCCTATTAACTACATTTTCAGGAACAAAGCACCTGGGCTCACCTGTGGAATGCCCTGGCTGCCTGTGGGATGCTGTGCACCAGCATCAGCTCAGCCCAGCCAGGGCAGAGACCCAGCAGAGCCTGTGAGCCGCTGCTGAGGGGCACACCACCAAATATTCCCATCAGCTGCTCTTCAGGCAGGTGAGAAGGCAAATCAACTATTACCTTAAAAAAAAGGGGGGGAGGGAGCAATTTAAGCTGTCCAAAAGCAGCTTAAAATGACTAAGCAGTTATTGCCAATCTGAAATTTCTCTCAGATTTTAGAAGAGCTTAGCTTGGGCTTCCAGACACAACATCCTTACTTTCTCCTGTGGGTTTAATAAACTCAGTTACAGCCTTCTAACATCTTATTAAAGTACACTTCATATATCTATTAGCATACCCTGGTATAATGAGAGTAGCAGACTATTCTAGGTTTAATCTGTTGATTTTCTAAGCAGATATATACTCAAAGATGTTCTCACAGCAGCTCCAACTTGTGCTACAGCTGGAGTTCTTAAAGACTTCTGGAGCACCAAAGCTATCGACTCCCAGGGATATGGTCCAAGTATAAGAGAATTAAAGTGTCAATAAATTAATCAATATAATGCTGCAAACTCAAGTATTAGGTAGTCTGAAAGTATTAAAGCTATATATCTTGTTTTCCTCAGTCTACTATTACAGTCTTTGACTTGTGCTGCCTGGAAAGCTCACCAGGAGCTGTGATGGGGAGAGAGAAATAACTGCACCTCAGAGGTAAGAAGGAGTTCTCCAAGTTAACCAAGAGGGCTGAGGAATGAGACTGCTGAGCTGTTAAAGCAAAGGCAGGGAGCAGAAAGTCAGAGCAACAGTCTATTGACCTGTATTAATGATGCTACACTCTGAAAACTAAGCTATTTTCTTAATTAAAAATTTTCTTTATTTCATTACCACATTTTGATGAGGAGCATGTTGTTGCCAAGCTGTCATACTTCAGACTGATCTAAGGTAATAGGTAGTCAAATTTCATACTTCAGCTTGATCAATATTAAATAGCTCTTACTGATTTTTTTTTATATCAAATATTGCTGCATTATTTTGGAGGCACCTTTGATTTAAAATGCTAGAAGGAACACAATAAATAAGAATTCCTTTTCCCTTTAATCATCATTGTCCATGTTTCTGCAGTAAAATGAAGTGCAAAACAAGTTTTCAAAGCAGGCACCCTCTCTGCAAAGCAAAATACAAACTGAAAATATTTCAATGTATCTAAAAATCACAGAACAGTTTGGCTCAGCACGAGACTAGAAAGAAACCAAGCCTAAACACAATTTTGTGGGCTTCACAATTCCTGAAAAACCCCACTTCTCCCCCAACCAGTACAGTTAAACAAATAAATAGAGAAGCATGTAACTTACCGGAGCAAATATCACCATACACATTTACAAAAGGATTTATAATCCAACTTGTGTGTCCTGAAATAAAGCAAGGTTTGTCTCATACTAAAAATAAAGGCTCCCAAAAGCTTCTCACAGGAGGGAGGGGGAGAGAGAGAGAGAGAGGGAGGGAGAGGGAGCAAGCAAGCACCAGCTCCTTGCCTCGCTTTTTATGAAGCAAATAAGGAGAGGAAGAAAATCAATGCTGAGAGAAAGTGAGATGATATACCAATCAGGCAGCAGCCTCAGCCTTGTTTGCAGAAGGATGGCAAAATGCTCATATTATTAGACACTGACTACACACAGCCTGAGTGGAGAAACCATTTCCCCTCGGCAAGGGGCTGATTGCTTTGTTGTGGTCTAGGTACCACCATGGTGGGCTGGGAGATGCAGCCCCTTCCCACCCACTGCTAATGCAGCATCGCTTTGGCCTTCGTGTGTGCTCCATAGAAAAGAATCGGCTCACAATTTTGGGCTAAAGTTGAAAAAAGCTTGAAGATCCTCCAAAATGCTACCACTTACTGATTGTCATTGGAGCAGTGCTTCTTCGTTGTAGGGTTTGGGGGCTGTTTGGACTGTCACATTTTGAGATGCATTTCACTGCACCTCAGACAGCTGCCCTGCAGCTGCAGCAAGGAGCCCATCCAGAGAGGGGAAAAAACCTCTCAAGTCTCCCGTACTTTCATGTGTGCTGAGCTCACCCTGTGCTTGCACAGGACCAGACCTCCAAAGCATCCTCCTGGAATCTGAGCTTTTGTCCCTTTCTGCGTATCAGAGAAAACCAGGGGGAAACCCATGAGTTGCCTTGCACCAGAAGAGAAAATTTTTGTGCTATTAATCCACCCAAACAAAACCTTTGCTGTGTTGCATGTGTGTAGGGAGGAGGAGGATGTATCAGGGGATGAGCTCAGGCGCCTGTTTATGAGCAAGATGCATCAGTGGCAGACAAACACCATTCTTTGGGAAGGTGCCCATTTGCTCCCCCTGGCAGCTACCTACAGACATAAACCCCACACCTTGTCACAGCAAACCTCCTCACAAGAGGGGTTTCAGGCCAATCCCACATCTCTGCTCTGCATTCAGGACATCAGCACGTTAAGAGCAGGAATGGATCCATGAATCCGTCTCGGCAAGGTGTCTGCTCTGCACTCACCCATGCCCCAACACCACTTGGTGTAACCAAGACTAAACCATACTGTGCTGTTTATTGATAAATGCTGATCACTGTTTTACCCTCTTTTCTACACACAGCATCAAATATTTTCAAATACGTGTGACATAAGGCAAATTTCCCTTTTATTAGGAGACAGAAGTTACATACTGGTATACAGAAACACCTGTGGGGTGACAACAGTTCTCTGCACAGCAAAATTGCTTTTCCCCACTGGCTTGGGATTTACGTTGTGCAGTAAGTGTTGGAATTCACAGGGAAAATCCTGAAGACAAAAGCAAGGAAGATAAATTCATCTGATAATACAGTTTATCTGTTGGGGGCTGGCACTTTTAGCACAATCCAGGCGCAGAGGAGGCTCTGACAGCCCTTTATGAGCATAGTACTCCAGGCCCCTTTCCCACAAGCAGGAGCTGCACAGCCAAGCTGACAGATGTCACTGCTGTCCATGTGGCCCTGTGTTTCCAGCAGATATAGCCTGATGCTGGTGGATGCTGTAATGAGGAGATGCTGTGATGCTCAGAGAGTTCTTCAGGCTGAAGCACTGCTCTGCTGTGTGGTGCATTTTAACATAGACAGAAACATTCACCAGCTACTTGCACATTGCCTGAGCCCCAGCCATGAAGACTGAACACCACAGCAACTCTGGTCTACAGAGCTGGGCAGCACTTGCCTCCCCCCCTGCACTGTGAGCAGCCCTTTGATGCTTTATAAATACAGGAGCTGCACTCTGCAGTCACGTTCACGCTCCATGTGGTCAAAGGTGACCAAGGACCACACAAAACTTACCACCCACTGCATCAGCACAAAGGGTGATGTTGGCTCTCCTGCAGCCCTGGGAGCTCTTCTTCAGCCTGTGAGTGCACATTGGTGAAGGATGCTCAGCTTGGCTCAGCTTCCCAGCTGATGCATCTCACTGCTCCTGGCCTTCTTCACTGCATTCAGTTCTCCAGCTGGCACTCAAATGCGCTGTATCTCATGGTGACCAGCCTCTTGCTGCAAGGTGTGAGTGTAAGTGAAATGCAAACACCTCTCATTTCATTTTCCAGTGAGAAAATTTATTTTCCCTTCCTACAGCTAACAACTGCTTACTTAAACTCACTAAAGTCTTCTGAAAACTTTGAAAGACATACATTAAAAGAGTTTTGCTGAGCTGAGAGTTGCTGTATCTCAGCTCTCTAAAATACATACCCACCTGGGCACCTGTGTGGGACGTAGGGATGCAGCTTTAGCCAGAGCACAATGGGTTGCAGCAGATGAGGATCTGTCCTGTCATACACCTCCTCCAAATAATGCTGCAAACATCCACAGGATACAGAAACCAAAGCCTGCTTTTCTTCCCTAACTGGTAACACACCATGAATGCTATGGATCAGTTCTAACACTGCTGAAAGCGAATGTGCCGGTGTTTGCTGACAAGGCAAAACACTTGACAGGCTGCAGCAGACACTGCAGGCTGGTCCTTTCTCCAGCTTTATTAGGTTCCTTTTCAAAAATTCATCTGAAATACTGGATGGGGCACTCAGCATCACCAAGCACAGGAAGAGCTGCTGCCAAATCAGCACTGCTATGCCATGTCTGTGTGCTGTATCAGAGCTTTTTACTTCTGATTTTTGAGTTGGGAGTTTCAAAGCAAAATAAAAAACTTCCTGGGATTTAAGCCCCAAACTTTAGATACCACTGAAAAGCAGTACACATCCAACAGATTTGCATCAACTTTGTGCAAGGTTCATGGCCAATATTGCCGAAAAGGGATGCAGTGACATCAGGAACAGGACAGGCAGCAGCCTGGGGAGAGACTTATCCCTGGATACAGCAGGACTCAGGGGAAGCATCTGCATGAGGACAGCTCAGAATTACAAAAGTTGGAAAAGACCTCTAAGATCACCGAGTCCAACTTAATGCAGCACCGCCAAGTCCACCACTAAACCACATCCCTAAGCAGCACATGCGCATTGTTTGAACACTTCCAGGGACAGAGATTCCACCACCTCTCTGGGCAGCCTATCCTAAGGTTTGGCTACCCTTTTAGTGAAGAAACTTTTTCTAATATCTGGCTCCCCACCACTCTTTGCTGTCCCTTCCCACCACCCCCAGCCTACCACGAAGGAACAGGCAGCACCACCAAAGGGCCTTTGGGCCATGCTACTGCATCAGTGCCCACTCCACATTTGGAAAAGTTAATTAATAATATTAAATATTAAATGATCCATCCCACCTGTGCTGCAGAGAAAGCACCAATCAAGGCAGCAGTGGCGTCCAAGCAGGCTGGAGCCTGGCAGAGGAGCTGGAGCCACATCTGGGAGAGGATAATCAACCTACCTGGAGCCACTGCTGTAAACAACCCACCAGCACAGGAAATATTGAGATAGGCTGCCTGTTTGCCAACAGAGATTTTCACATTTCCCTCTCAATCTTTATTTAAATTTGGGAAGACAGAAAATTAACGAAGTCTGAGATCTATAACCGGAAACCATTTGTTTTTCTTGTGGAAATGGAACATTTCCTAATGAACTTCCCCTCCCCCTGTGCTTCTCAGATCCGGATGCAAATATTGCTGCGATTTTATCAATCTGCAGCTTGTTTCACGCAGTTTGCAATGCTAATGAGTAAACCAATTTTGACATATTATGTAAGCCAGTTTCTGAAACAGAGATTCTTGGCAGGCCAAATGTAAACACAGACACCCTCTTGCATCCACTTTAAATGAGCATGTTGCTGAAAGCACTAAGAGCTTGATTCTGTTGACTTATTCCTGATTTACTCCAGTGGAAAAAAAAAGACAGGGGGGAGGGGGAGAGAAAGAAAACTAACAAAAATACCCCTTCAATTCAATTACTAGTGCAGCAGCAATTTGCAAAATGGATCTAATTTTGTAACAAGGAAATGTGCTGGAATAAGCTAATGCAAGGTGGTGACTTGGGCACTGTGTGAGCATCAGCACAGCACAGGCCTGGAAGCACACATGCCATTCCAGATGGAGCTAAGGGGGAAGATGACAGCTCTCCTCTCCCTCATCCTCCCAAGCCAAAATTAGGTCCCGGCCCGGCCAGCCCCGGAAGGTGACTCCTTGCAGCCTCTTGCTCTTCCACCAGAGCTTTGTAGAAGAACGATGCCTATGGGGACAGCAGACACAGCCCAAGAGCAGCAGCAGCTGCTCTGAGCTACTCCCCTCACACAAGGGTCAGCAGGAACCCAGAACACGAGGGAATATTTGTTTCAGCACACGCTGAAAGTTTGCTCTTCACCAGTGCATGTCCAGGTGTCAAGACCCCACACGCTCCTCACTACCTTGTCCACCTGGCTCAAACCTGGCAACAGGCCCCAACACAGAAACAGTCACACATTGTGATTAATGGATTATATCCACTTTTTAAAGACTAGAACCAGAAAAACATGCTGGAAGGTACCTGCTTTGGATGGCAGACTGCAACAACCATCAGAACAACTTCCAGTGACACAGGGATGAGCTGAAAGTCACAGGCTCAGAGGTAGGGTTAGGAAAAAAAAAAAAGAGAGGGGATACACTTTTAAATGCTCTTGAAAAAAAAGAGCTCTACCAGAGAGATGAACAGGATTTTATTAAAGTGAGGAAGAGCCAAAATCAAATCTTTTATTTGCACTTTTCCCAGTACTGTCTGAAGCATTTGCATCTGCCAAAAGCACAGTGCATTTCTTCAACTAGTGGAACCAAATGGGGTAGAGGCAAACCTGGAGGTGGCCTTTGCCCTGCCATCAGCTCTGGGGACCTCCACAGTGCTTTAAAACTGAAATATGAGTGTGAAGTTGAACTGTCTCTTGACATGAACGTGGCTCTTGCCATGACAGAGTAAAAGAAAGAAAATCAGAGACATGCCGTGCTGTGAGGTTGGGTGTGCTGCCGCAGAACATATTTATGGCATGTCAGAGATCCCACCAGGCACCAGAGCTGCAAAACACCACCTCACATTAAATTCTCTGCACAACATCACAACCAGGATATCATTTATCATACCTGGATCTTTTACATTACAAGGTAAAGGAGAGCAAAATGAAGAATACTTTTCATCTCCAAGCAAATATCCCATCCTGAGCTTTCAATGGTGAAAGCAAACCTGAGAGTTCTTCCCTTTGTGCTGTGCAGCACTTTCAAGCTATGATGATAAGCAGTCAAAATGCCACACATTTGCTGGCTCATCAAGTTTCACCCTGCAAGTTTAACAACTGTGTATTTCTAAAGTAATTCACGTTTTTATGCCATAAGAGAAAACTTACTGCTGTCTAGACATGGAGGAAAAAATGAAAGGACAGTGCTTGAAAGGAGGGCAGCAGACAAGGAAGCATCACTTGGGATGTGAATAACAAGGACATGAGATGCCTGTACAGCCCCAGCACTGCAGGGCTGTGGAAGAGCAGCAAAGACTAGGAAGAGAAGATGCCCTGCAGATCTGAGGGACCTCACAGATTTTTGTCCAAGTCCAGATCTTTTCCAGCCAACAAACACCCCCACTACTCACACTGCCATCCCAGCATGGAGCCCAAGGTGGTAGTGAAGCCCAGAATCACATCACAGCATGGACTCCCATCCCATCGGGGAGATGAGGGCAGCAAGCAACCAGTGCAGACTGATGTGCCACAGAACCTCCCTCCATCCCTCCTGCTTATCTACACCTGGCACATTACAGTAACAGACAGGTAAATGGGGATTTCATTTCTAACATTTCATTTTTTACTGTAATTTTAAATGATTTGGAATAACTCCTGTGGTTAGAAGTCCAGCTGTTATTCTGTTAGTCAGTTTGGAAAGCCCTCATTGTCCATTCAATCATCCCCTGGATTCCTCATGCTCAGAAGAATGTTACTGGCCATTCTCTCATTCCTGGTGCTTTCTGCATTTTCTTAACATTGTCCCATTTCTCCATGTCTTAAATACCAGACACTACAAACATATAAAAGAACAACCAGAAGGCCAAATGGATACCAACCGGATGATGAAAAGAGCATGAAATAAAAGAGAATCAGATTATTTTCTGTTGTAATTTTTATAGCTATTTTACAGGAAGAATGGAAAAATCTAATTACTGTCAACTGTAAGTTTTCAGCTACCCAGCCAGCAGCGCGCTGTTATTAAACGACTGTATAATTGCCTCTTTTACTCTGCTTCCCACAGAAGTTGTGTTATTTCACTCATAGTTAAACTCATAATATTGGCTTCATAACTAATCCTGTCAATCGAAATCCCCAGGGCCTGGTGCAAGGATAAAAATAGCAGGGAGTTGTTTCTTCCCTCAGCTTTCTTTCAAAGCCTATTTCTGCAGGTACTGGGGCTGCAGTTCAGCAGTGCCACAGACCTTGGCACCCACCACTGGCATGTGAATGCTGCTCCTCCAGCTCAAGTGAAGCACGGAGGGGAGGGACAGGTCCTTCCAGCAGGAGATTGAGTCCCTTGCGCTGTGTCTATCCCAGGAAAGACCAATCCTGCCCATCTCTCCCTCCTGACCCAGGCAGCTCAAGTAAGGTATTTGATGTTGCATAGTTGAACCCCACCTCCAAGTCCAGCTGTGACTGCCTACCCTGGGACTTCTTGCCAGCACTGAGGTTGAGCCGACACTCACAAAGCCTGAGCATACACGAAAAGCACGGGTTTGCTCCTTCTCCAAACACTGGGATGGAGTCTCCCACACAAAACCCCACCAAGACACCCAGCTACTTGTTCAAGCACCAAAGAGACCCACTGAGATGTCTGTTGGACTCGATCTTAAAGGTCTTTCCAGACTAAATGATTCTGTGCTTCTACAAGATGAGTACAATTTGTCTATGCACTTACAGGAAACTGAAAAAAGCCCCAGATTTTTAGCCATCCACATTGTTAAGCCCCGTCTGAACCCTTACTTGTTTCCTGTATATTGGATTGATGTCCCTTGTTGATTCATGGCATGGTCCTTCCCTGGAGATAGAACTGGGTTTGCTGTAGAAGACAGAGGCAGGGTCTCTTGCCTCTCTCCTCTGGCATGTCCTTCCTTCCCTGTGGGATACTCCTCTTGCCCAGGACACAGAGGGCCTAAACTCACTGTTCAGTTCAGGTTTGGGATGAGGGGATAGGGCTGGAAGGGGTGAGGGAAGATGGATTTGACCTCACACTAAGTCCTACAATCCATCTCTCTGAAGACAACAACCCTGTGCTGGGGTTGCTCTCTGGTGGGCACGCACAGAAACTGCTGAGAGCTGACAAGGAAAAGACAAGAAATAACACATTCCTCAAAGTGGTGTCCCAGAGGAAGGTGCCCATGCCAGGAGGGACCCAGTGCCAGGGTTCTGCATGCACCTGGACCAACGCCAGAGTCATCTCCCTTGCCTGGAGGAGCCCCTCCCAGTGCAGGGACTGACACACACAGACAAAAGCACAGAGCACACCAGCACACTCACTGCACCACCAGGCCCATGTGGGAATCATGGGAGACTAGCACATCTGAGGTGTTTTTCCTCCTGGAAGAACCACCACCCTGCCTACTACAGCCAGAGGCAGGTGGTACAGCATCTCAGCCTTCACTCAGCCTGCTCCTGGAGCCATCCTTGGGATGGACAACAGCAGTGTCCATCAACCCATGAGTGAGAGAAACAGAGTACCAGTTTAAAAATGTGTAAAAAAAAAAATTGCTCAACCTTTCTCCCACCCCACAGCAAGGATGGACCAACCCCAGCACAAAGCTCTTCAGCCGCACAGGAGACTACTGCTTCCCATGCAAGCCTGAGACACCCTAACCAGAAGTCCAGAGGGACCCCAGGGTTAAAAATCCCTGTGTGTGTTGTGAGAGCCCTCTGGGGAGACAGTTCTTTCCTGAGCTGTGTTACTCTGTCCTCCCCCCATCACAAAACTTGCTTCACTGTTTAAGACAAGAAGATAAAAAAATCATTTTCGCCATTACTTGGGCTGCCAAGCAGCACCACGGTGCTCCCAGGCAAACCAGGAGAGCTCCCACCACGTCCAGCCTGGAGATCCCTGGTGTTCCCAAGGGTTGGGGGACTGCCTTGGCTGACAGAGCTCTCAGCAGCCCTGAGATTTAAAATAAACATGGCCCAACACAGTGTTAGATTTCTCACCCACGTTGGTTGTGCAAATGAACCCTCAGACTGACAGACAGACTGCCTTACTCAGAAAGCTGCAAAGACACAGAGAAACTGTGTTATGGCCAAAGTCACCCTAGTAGTGGCTCTGTCAATGAGCTGCCACCTCCCTGCCAGCAAGCACAGCCCACAGGCTCAGCTGTGCCAGGCATAGCAAGGACAGAGGAAGGAAGCACCAACACATCAGGGCTGAAGCAAACCCACCATCATGACTGAAAACTATTCCTGTGTCCAAGTACAGGAGGAGAGGAGGAGAGTAAAGGATGAACAAGGAAAATTGAGGCTGCCAGGCACAGGAGCAGCAAAATCTATTGTTCCTACAAGTGTTGGTGATGGCACAGCACAGGGAGGAGCTCATACCGACAAAACAGATCTCGTGGCATGAGCCAGCCTGCCTCAGCGGAGGTGACAGCGTATGCCCCCTCTCTGGATGCTCAGCCAGGTCCTCAAGGAGAACATGGCAAAACAATCACTCTTACAAACACAGGCCTTAATATCAAGATCAACACCCTTGGGGTCTGATTCTTCAAAGATTAAAAACCTGCCAGAGCTCCCAATCTTCCTCCATCTCCTCTCAACTATACTGCTTGTGGCATGTCCATTTAAAACTGTCAACTCTTCATCCTCAAAGAAGAGGAACGAGAGTCTCAGGCTGCCCTATGCTCCTCGCGAAGTGACACTGTGTTTTGATGAATTCCCATCAAACAACAATAGACCCTTCAGGATGAATCTGGAAGAGGCGAGCACAGGCTGTGGAAGCAGTGGGTAAATCAACGCCAGCCCAACTTCCTGTTTGCACAGTGGTCCAAGCATGCAAGAAAATGTGTGCAGGGTCCCTGTATCCCCCAAATTAAAGTACTATGGATAAAAGGATGAAAATATATTTCAATTGACTCATTGGCCAGGGAAAAATGAAAATGAAGTACATTACTGTTTCCGTAAGTTCTAATTATCAGTGGATTTTCGATGCAAGAACAAAGCATTCATCTTGCTACCTATTTTTCATTAAACATAGTTCAATCAAAGAAGCCATCAACTTTCCTAGATGGAAGTAGTTAAGAAAAGCAAGGGCTGTTGTGTTTTCAGTGCAGACAGGAGCCTTGCTTTGGCAAATCATACGCTCCCAGATGCACCCAACCCACCAAAAGTTTTCAGCCAGCTGTTAGCCCAAAGCTTGTTCCCAGATGTGGGGCACCCTGCTACTCAGGCAACCAACCCACCCACTGCTCCAGCTCTGCCAGATGTGCAAATCCTTCCCCCCTACACAACTGCATCTATTATAGGAACAAAACACAGCTGCTTCTGAGAAGGGCACACCATGCCATGGACCTGCCCATGTGCCAGGGTACAGGGGAGAGGAGATGTCTGTATGCATCCATCTCATGATGCGGGACACTTGCACTCGGCTTTGTAATGGATGGACTTCTAGTCACACCCAAAGAAGCACGTCCCTTGTATCACGACCAGGGACCACTGAAAAAACTCCATATGGAGAACAAAGCTGAAGGAAAGCAAGGGCTGAGCCATGTGGTGAAAAGGCTACACCTCTCCAACTGATGTTCCCAAAAATGCAAGAGTAGAACGCTGTGCTGGGGACATCTTCAGCTCTGTCTGAGACATGCTGACCACAGCCTGTCATCAGCGTATCTTGTATTGTCCCAATGCTCAGAAAAATCAGTCATACCCCTAACAGAAAGTAACATGGCCAATGCAAACACCAGGCAATGTCTTACCTGAATCATGATCAGCAAGGCTCTTCAGCCTTCAGCTCCAGGAAGGTCAGGGGGTGAGGTACTGTATTTTCCCTGTGAACGATGGCGAATGGTGCATTTTTTAAGTTTCACATTAGGCAGCCACACAAGTGCTTTAGGTCAAGCTTCCCTGTGAATCACAGAAGACTGTCCTTGTCCAACCAGCAGAGGCCTTCTGTGCAAAGCAGCTCACTGGGCTTTGGGCTTTTGCACATTTTGTGTGTGTAAGATTCAAGTGTTTGTCATTATTTCTTGAAATGAGAACTGCCCAGGAGCAGCACTTGGTTTGCATGGAAGACAAAATTCTCCGACACCAGTCACTTCCAGTAAAGTATTCCACAAAAGTCTGGGTATTCAGTACATGTTTGTTGGCAATTTATGCAAATCTATTCTACAAATAATGCTAAGAGTGAATTTGAGCTGAGGCTGTCTGAGATTGCAGGTGTTACTTAGGTTATCAGACACAGTGGGTGGCATGTTAATGTGTTCACGTCTTAACTAGTGGGTATAAGTGAGAGGCTTGATCTACAACTGAAAGAAAAAACTGAAAGAAAAATTGAATATAGAGCACAACAGATATTGCTGAACAGATTCGCATGTGGGCACTTGATTTATCACAGTACCTACATAAATATGTATGGAACAACTGTTTCAGAGTAGCCCCATGCACGGACAAGCCTGTAAAATTAGTTTTCTGATCTAAATATTAAAATTGGCCCTTGGCAAGTAATATAAATAATAGTCTCTTACAAAATCACTGTTTCCATTAATTTTACTGGCATCACTTTTATCTGTGTAAGAAGGAGAGAGAAGCATCAAACAGGCCTGAAAGCCAGCAAAATAAATTCAGAGTTATTTTCAAGAGGTCTGCTTGTCTCACAGTTAAGAAAATACACCATGAGATGGAAAAACAGGTTTAGGTCTCATCTCTGCCAGGGTCTAATTTTTCTTTGTAGAAAAGCAGGATGTATTTCTTGCAGCAGACACAAAGCATTTTCTCTTACTTCAACAAACGATCATTTTTTCTGAGCAGTTACATCAAACAACTTCTATTTTTTTGCATCCTCCTGTAGCTTTGTTTTACTGCAATTGTCCTTGTTTAAAAAAAACCCAAAACCAAAAAAGGTACCTTCCCCCTTCCCTAAACCAATTAGAAACATCATTCACATTACCCTGTGGAAGTGAATTGAACTATTCCCAACAGCCTCTCAAAAATACATAATCACCATAATTACTGGTGGCATCTAATTAACATTCAGCTTCCTCTCTACAGCAGCTACAGCTGGACAATCCATTTATTTCAACCTAAAACTAATGCTCTCCTAATTTTTTCAGTCTCACTAAGCAGCCCACCTATACCCATCTTCACCCACAGCTCCATCTGGCACAATGTGAGGGCAGAGCCTGGTGAGCTCAGCTTGGAACAGCCTTGCTAACAACTGCCCCATGCAAATACAGGGACCTGCTCTCACTAATTATACAGCTTCTGGCTCTGTCAGCCTGCTTACCCAGGATTCACAAAAAAAAAAAAAAA